>CM037792.1:34820054-34870054 GCA_021229015.1 Solen grandis
CAATATTGTAGCTCAGATTCTACACTGTCTCCATTAACCCTTTCCCTCACAGAGGAAACCATGAAAAGACCTATACGAACAGTATAAAACCAGATCAGCCTGCGAGTAACTCGCAGGTTGATCAGGTTTTATGCTGTTCGCTGCTCCTCAGTGGTCTGGAAATGAGGATTTTGTAATTAAATTTGGTAAGGTTTAACTGTGGTTTTCTGCAGATCAGGCTTTATGTGATACCTATTGAGGGCGTCAAAATGAGTCTATATGAGGGAAAGGGTTAAAGCTGGGTCGATTTCATTGATGCATTGATATATCGCCATTTTTGGCTGACAATACAGAATTGCGATTCTTACCTCAAGAATCAATTTTCAAGCAATACTTCAATTGACGAAAGATTTTGGTGTAAACCAGCGAAACTGAATATGCCGCTTGGCCTGCCGCTTATATCTCAAGCATAAAGTGTCTATTTCCATAAGTCGTTGTTGCCTTTTGTTGACTAGATTGACTACTAGACTAGATTTCAAAATAAAATAAAATAAGATTTTTTAAGATAAAAATTAATTTAAAAATGCGTTTTTTTCTATTATTTTTCCATGTGCCTGATCATCATAGAAATGGATGCGGAAATCTAATTTTCAGCAGAAATTTATTAGTTGGCCATGTCAGAACTACATTATTTATATATTATCAAGTATCGTGATACTGTATTGTATTGGACCTACAATATTGTGATACATCGTGATACCTTTTTGCTAGTGATACCCTGCTCTAGACTCCATGGGAGATAAAAATCAATTAGTTGTTTCATGTACCATTTAAAGTTCTATTAATTGATATTAATTATAGGATATGAATTTGTACAAGAATATTCATGAGGTAAAGGATTCAATTTTTCAAGATGGGAGAAACGTAGGCTCCCATACAAGAAAAATAACTGCACAGAGAAAAACTATAGAATCTCCAATATATTTCAATTCTTTAAGATGACAGTGTATGGGGCTCATTATCAAAAGAATGAATGCATTTTGATGGGCTTAAGGAGACAAATGAGCATTGCATCCCTTATGCTAGAATTTCCAATATAAAAGTTAGGTCCAGTCATACAGGATTATTTAGAGAGATCTGTCTGGCTAAAATAATCATATAGAAAATAAGTGAAAGTCTAGCTATCTCGGACTACCCTTTATTTCACAGACTGGTTAAATATTATTTCAGTTAGTAAATGGTATCCAATATCATATAATACAGTTTAAAAAACAAAAATGTACTACCCATTATGTAGGAAAATACTGTATACAGTGCAAAGTATTAGTAAAATTGGAATATTTTTGGTGTTTATTGAAAAAAAATAATAATTACAGCCTTATAAATTAGCAAGATACAAGTGATCATCTGGTGATCTGAAATGCAACATGTGTTGTAAATCCAGGATACAATGTTATCAAACAAAAGACTAACTGAGCATTATAGACCAAGCATTATGTTACATCTAATTGACTGTCATTGGCAGATTTGACCCTTTTTGTATATTTTGTCTGCTTGGGGTTTGAACTCCCAGTACTTCAGTAATTTAGGAAATTTCCTGATGTGAGACAGAAATATGAAAGAGTTTGCGATGTAGACAAGCGACATGATAACACACTCAGTCACATTACTGTATTCTGACCATGAACCTTGATTTGCAACAACCAACTGTAGAACTAATCAAGTAACCAATGTTTTTATCCTTCTATCCCTTCTCACAACTAACATTTTAACATAAACTTCAGACAGCTTTACCATGTGTTAATGGTATTTTTTTTACGAATACAATCTCCTGATTCTGAGATTGATATTCAAACAACTCAGTTTCAATCATCACAAAAGATTTTTACAGCGTAGAGCTGTGTTCTAGAATTTATTTTGGAAAATGCAAATTTGTTATGGTGTCCTACAAGTCTATTGAACAATTATTCTACACGAACATTTGTATTCTTCGGTAAATTTGTCATAACAGTTTGAATAATTTGTGAGATAAACATTTTAAAGTATCTACTATTTTTTGGACTCAACTAGACAATATTGCTGGCATGGTGGAATCAAGTGATTGATATATAGATATGGCAATGTGTGAACTATAGTATGAAAATAAATGAAGATTAAGTACCTTTTATATGAGTTGTCTGGAAAGCTATGTTGTAAAACCAAAGCTGGACGCTATTTCCGCATGCCTGAAGCATTTGTCTTCGTTGTTTGTTGTTGACGTATGGACGCCGCCATTTTGAACTGTCGATGTGTCACATGATCAGTACTGCGTGCGCGCTTCAACCTTTCGTAACCAGTTTAATGAAAACCTATGTGTTAAAAAAATTTCGCTGATTATTCTTATTTGAAATTTAAAAAACACGATAATCATTGCTATGTTTGGTAATTTACGTATAAAGATATCGATGAATTAAATTTAAAAACAGTTTATAAATAAATAAATAAATAAATAAATAAATAAATAAATAAATAAATAAATAAATAAATAAATAAATAAATAAATAAATAAATTTGAATATACATTTATAAGCTGACTATAAATGTTATAACAAAGTAAACTCATAACATCAAAAAAATATCATCGTTTGAATGGTTTGTCCCTTTTTTTGTACGAGCGTTGAAGAACGTACGTCAATGACGTCACTATACGTCAAATTATTAACGTCGTTACCAAGGCTTCAAATACACAATTGAAAACGCTCACACTACGGAAAGGCACGCTCTATTTCGCTCTCAGAAAGTATATCTGAATATGGATACAAAAGGCTTTCAGAAAGATTTAAAGGCTATTAAAGTGCGTATTCTGGCATGGGTAAGCACAGCATGTGGATTTTTCTCGAGGATGACCCCCTGTGTGTCTCAGCAATACAACCAGTTGACAGTTGACAGAGACATTGATGATTGGTATACAAACAGGGAGTTGGAAGCCAAGTTGAAGCAGCTCGAGAAACGCTTCAAACAACAGTCAAGTGTACTCAAGAAATACAAGAAAGCAGATGAAGGTATACATTCTTCATTTTTTTTTTCAAATGAAAATAAATAAATAATGATAAATATAATAATTAATAAATAATGATAGAACTTAAGAGTTTATTACATGAAAAAAGTATGTTTCCTTTTATTTACATAGACCTACTTGTAATACATAATTATTCTTATATATCTTTTATAAATCTCTTTTTTATCTTAATTTTACAAAATTGTTAGATAAACACTTTGTTTATTCACTCATTTAAAATGCGATTAACTACTCAAAGGGAGATCAAGCAATCAAATACCAGAATTTGAGGTGGAAGTAACATAATAAAATTGTAAAATTTAAGCACCCTTCTTCCTAATTACATTTTTTTTAACAAAAATTCAAAACTATACCATATTGGAATACATTGCCTACAACAGTTGTGACTGCTCCTAGCCTGGACATTTGTCCAGTTGCTTACAAAACCCTAGGCGAAATACTGTACAGTGTACATAACTGTTTAGCTCATTGCTATTTTAACTCCTGGGATTCACTCCGAACTCTCCCAGACACAGTTTTTCACCCTCTTCAGTAAATGCACAATTGAGGCGTTGAGGAGTATAGCATTAAAGTTGAAGTCAGGAACATGATAACAACAAAACGCAACTGATACCAATATCATATTATAATACTAAAAAAAAAACTAAAAAAAAAACGATACTTTTTTTAATCTATTTCATTTATTGTTGCTATATTGTGCAGTGGTCAGTGAGAGGTCATCATTCCCCGGGGTGAGACTTGGTCCCCTGGAGAAGCTGCAGCTGATTCTTGACCCCCCTGTGTGTGATGACCAGAGGTTTGCTCTTCTGGAGGAAAAGATGGACAACTTTATCTACCATCTGAATGACAAGACTGATATGTAAAGGTAAATATTTTCTAACCGGACATTGTCTCAAACAGTCTGTCTGTATGAACGTTCAAACCCCATTGTTATTTTATTCTTCTAAATGATGAATGAATGTTGTGAAAGAGTAGTTTATTAAAGGTATGTGTTGATATTGTGCACTTCATTACCGCTATATGTATCATGTTTCTTGATACTGAAGTGTATTAGGATACATTTCACCTAGCCATACATTGGCTCCAAAAAAAAAAAAAAAAAAAAAAAGAATCAAAACCCAATGTATTTCTTTTCTTTTTTAATATTTCGGCAAAAAATTGATTTTCTCAAGGGAAAAAATGATTGACGTTTAAACAGTCGCCATATTACTGTTTAAACGTCAATCATATAGTTGCTCAAAAAAAATCTTGTGAAAGGCAATTTTTTTCCGAAATATTGAAAAAGACTGAATTTAATGGTTTACCGTATATTTTTCCTCTGGAAAACCAACATTTTCTTTGTAATTTTATTCGCATTTTGATTGTATGCACTTCATTACCGCCGGTTCATGTATCATAACACTGAAACATATTTACAAATGTATTTCAAAGATGTCGTTAGGGAAACGAGAATTCTTACGACTTATTAATACGAGGTACCTTTCGGTACATTCCTGGTTGGTCCAGTATAATTATAACACAGTCATAATTATTGTGAAAGAATTAACTTCAATCTAACCCAAAAGTGGGTTTCGAACACGGAGTTGCCATGTGCAATAGCTAATTACCACCGGACAAACGCTAATATCTTAATTTATGGTTTTTTTAAATAATCTACTTAATTTTTATCACCTGTATCTATTTGAAAATGATTGTAGTATTGGTTAATGTTTGGTTTCATATCATTTCAGGTTTGGTCAATCGAAGCTGTTGATTCGGACGTTTGGAAGACTGCCGATTAAGTTATAATAGAGATTAAAATCATAAAAAACATTTTCATCTATGACAAAAATAAACAAATATATTGTCCATCTTTACGATGACTTTACTTATTATTATCATCATCAATTATGAGTGCCAGTACCACGTTGTCTGTGCATGGCCAGTGATGTCCTTACATGTTCGAACATCTATAAATAGAATGGTTGAATTAAAGACAAAATTCGGCTGGCCGCGTTTTTTCTTTCGCATTTAAGTCATAGTGACAACGTGAAGTGTTTTCATTTAGTGAACACCATGTTATTATGTCACATAACAAAGTTTAACCAGTTCCAGTAGAAGAATATTTGTCACGTGACCCGGAGATCCGAGGTCGTTTAAAATGTTAGTGGTATATCACCCTTGCACGGTGTTCAGCACGGTGTGCGGCCAGGAAAATACGACTGGGTGTGGTACCTGTCGACAGCATGAGCAGTCATGACATCAAGTTAGTCCCAATACGAATTGAATCTGTATACGTGTTTGTGTGAATTTGAAGGAGAGAGAGAGAGAGAGAGAGAGAGAGAGAGAGGGGGGGGGGGGTGTCTTCAGAGGTTGATCGAAGACATTTCTTTTATACATACGACTTTACACTTATCTCTCCCGACGATACCCTGGCTGTTCTATTACTATAATGTGTTATACGTTTTAGCGTACCGCAAGGAACTGTTAGCCTGGCGTCAGGATAACTAAAGTTTGGGCGTGGAATTTTTTTTTTTTTTTTTTTTTATCCATGGCTTGATTCCGTAGTAAGGCGGCAAGCAATAAAGCGCAGAAAAAGAAAGAAGAATCTTTTTTGCAACAAACAATGAAAATATTTTGTTTTCTTCTTTAATGAGATCTAAGTATGACTCATAAAAAAATGCCTTTCACGACTCCGAAACATAGAATACCAAGGACAATTATATTATGTATTTGGAGAAATAATATATCCAGTCAGTGTTATGTAGTAGCTAGAAAAGTCTTCTTTTTTAATCTCCGAGTCCTGTTTTTGTGAGCGGAAGAGACACGTATCAATACGGAATTCTGTATTCATGTTTCTCTTACAAAACAGGTGCTCGAAGGTTCACACACACACACACACACACACACACGTGAAAACAATTATGCTGAGTATTCTAGTTCATCATAGAAAAAAACCCCCAAAAAACTGGCATGTTCCGTAAAATGGTCAGTTATCACCAATGGCACCATCCTCGGTACAATATTGTTAGCCCATATAGGCATACCCAGATACAGATACAGATATGTAGGCATAATAATATTAAACAATATTGTGCAATAGCACAAGAACCGCATAATTTGACTGCGTGGAGCATAATTTCATTGGAGCCTATTAGACTTATACAAGCAACCGTGTCGTTTTATTTTTGCGACCCCTCCTATTCTGCAAAGTAAAGAGAAACGGAAGATCAGGAACAGGGGGACTTTGGCGTGAGATTCGGCCCTACACTGTCAAGTTCTGCGGTTCTGTAGTACCGGCTAGCATGCACATATTATACATATTGCCCAGTCTTGTCCTTCTTTTGATTCTGTCAGAGCCTATTAACAATGATTTACAGAATCCCTGGTTCTATGATAGCTCGGAATTTATTTGAGTACATTGCTAACATAAAATTATTTGTGATCCGGTGAAGAAATGATGATTGTAGATAGACAATCAGGGTGAGACGTTGCTCAAGCTTTTAAGACGATGTACTGCAGGGGCTTTCACCAAATAATAATAAAATCCGCTTGAAGTTAACTCAGAGTTTAGTTTTCGTTCATTTTTTTATCTTCCGTGTAAAATGGTGATACTACTTATAATAAATGACAATCTAGTTTGGTATATGTGAAATCACTGTTGCAACATATTGCGTTTGTTGATTCGTTTCTTTGGTTTAACGTCCCACTGACAGCATATCACAGATATATACTATAGTGTTGCCACACTGTATCAGGTAGTAGACCTGTGGTTGTATACCACACCCAGTCACATTATCCTGGAACAGGGACAACCATGCAGTCCTGAAACAACCTCCATATGCTGAGCACCAAGCAAGGAACTAGCAATACTATATAAACATTGTTATTAACGATGCGCCGTCGGGAATCGAACCCACGGACCCACCTCCCTCTCTCGAGGCGGACGCTCAATCTCCTCTGCCATCAGAGACGGCAACAGTTAATTATTATTATTATTATTATAAAAGTGATAAAGTCCTGCGGGCGAAACTTCATAAAAGAGTTGTCTGTTTAACATTGCTCCCTCCCCTCCCCCCCCCTCTCTCTCTCTCTATATATATATATGGAGCTTTAACAGAGGTATAAAAGTGAGGTTTGTATTATTTTTCTTTACAAAAACTTGCACACTTACATGTTGCGTAAAACATACGCATTTTGCAGTAAAATGTTAAAATATCTCGAAAATTATTTGGCAGTGACACAAACAATTTTCCTCAATAAATGACGGAATTGATTACGATGTGGCCGTGGTCTGGACTGTTTTAAATTTGAACCCTTTTACCACACATTTTGTATAAAAATGTGCTTTTTTAGCTCAACTGAGCACGTGTGCTCAGGATGAGCTTTTAGGATCGATGAATGTCCGTCGTCCGTCCGTCCGTCTGTCCGTCCGTCCGTCGTCCACAATTTGTTCGTTTGCACTCTAGCATCTTCATTTTATGAGCAATTATCTTCAAACTTTAAAACAATGTTTATAACCATAAAATCTCGGCCAAGTTCGATTATGGCTGATATCGGAACATTAGGTCAGGAGTTATGCCCCTTTTAAAATTCAAAAAAGCCAGATTTCACATTGTTTGCACTCTAGCATCTTCATTTTATGAGCAATTATCTTCAAACTTTAAAACAATGTTTATAACCATAAAATCTCGATTGAGTTCAATTGTGGCTGAGATGGGTCAATCAGGTCAGGAGTTATGCCCCTTTTAATATAAAAAATACAAGATTTCACTTTGTTTATTCTCTACCAACTTCATTTTTTTAACAATCATTTTTAAACTTTAAGACAATGTTTATGCCCATAATCTCACAATCGGGTTCAATTATAACTGATATTGACTTGTAAATTTAAGAGTTATGCCCATTTCACCATAAAAAAAGCCAGATTTCACTTTTACACTCAAGCATCTTTATTTCTTAAGCAATCATCTTTCTCAGGTGAGCGACCAAGGGCCAACTTGGCCCTCTTGTTTAATATATTCTTTTAACACGAAATGTAGGCATAATAATATTAAACAATATTGAAAACTGTTGCGGTAGGCGAATGATAAATTTAATACAAAACGGGAGGCGATGATATATATTATTATATTTTGTTGGCATTCTATTGTGTAGATAATAATAAATGTTTTTTTTTGTTGCTACAACAAGCTCGTATAAAAACAACAACAACAACACATATTGAAATTAAAGTATTCAGAAGATTGAACTTTAACAGAATACATACACATATATAGCACGCAGAATATCAGCTGAAATTGTAAATTCATTTTCTTTTAAATTCTTCATTTAAAATGTTGTAATTCATGAATGTCAAATTTATACATGCAAGTTGAGATGATATTAGTCAGTGATTACATTTCGATTGCAACCATTTCTGTTATGGTATTTTTTATTTTTTACATAACACACACTCACACAATTGTCACCAAAACGTTGTCCCTTTTTTACACATTGTAAGAAATCATGTACGTAGTTTAAACTAATCCATTTTACATCGATAGGGAATAAAGTTCTTACAACTTATGCTAATCCTACATGGGTTGCATCTGTACTTTGCGACTGGAAATGTCATTAAAAAACCCTGCGACCAAAGTTCACGTCAGCTGGTTTCGAGCTGTCATGGCAATCCCAATCCAGCTTCCGTGGCGGTACCAGGGTGCAAGAAGCCGCTGGCACAGCCCGAGTCTAAAACTCTGCATTACTATCAGCTGGGATGGAATGTTCCATTATATAGATAAGGTAGATATCTCACTCTTACAGGATACTAAAGAGTGGGCCTCAGGCTCAGCAACAGTTGCTTACGGTGGCATAGAGGTGACATGCATTACTCTTTTTTTATGTCTAGGGAACGAAATAATAAGTCAAGGGAACGAGATAATAAGTCGAGGGAACGAGTTAATTATCTCGAGGGAACGACTTATTATCTCGAGGGAACGAGTTAGTCAACCAATCAAATATTGCAATCAAGAGTCCGTATGTTGAGTCCGTGTTTATTTGTTTAATGGGATTAACGGTCCATCGACAATATTTCTGTAACTGAGAAAACCTCCAGACTAACTCAATACGTTCAAAATTAAATCCTTAACTGTTTTGATATCACTTAAAATTTCTCCTTTCCAAATGAAACGAGTACAAAATTATGTGATTGGCTTTACTGAAAGGGACGCGTCCCGTGTGTTCAGCATAATATAATTTGGCGATTAGAAAGTCTTTCTCGTAAATATATAACAATATGATCGTCTCTGAATATCATGAATGACAACTGTAACAAGTAATATGACTGGTTGACTAACTCGTTCCCTTATTATCTCGTTCCCTCGACTTATTATCTCGTTCTCTCGAGATAGTAAGTCGTTCCCTCGAGATAATAAGTCGTTCCCTCGAGATAATAACTCGTTCTCTCGACTTATTATCTCGTTCCCTCGAGATAATAAGTCGTTCCCTCGACTTATTATCTCGTTCCCTTGACTTATTCATAAAAAAGAAAAGTGCGTGTCACCTCTATGCCACCGTAGTTGCTAGATACAAAGTGATATATTGTACGTTGGAAGAAGCATATATTTAAGTACAGTCTATTTGAACAGTCTGCCATGTTTGGGAATCTATCTATCTATCTATCTATCTATCTATCTATCTATCTATCTATCTTTCTTTCTTTCTTTCTTTCTTTCTTTCTTTCTTTTTCTCATTATTAGCCATATCACTGGACACTGATTGGGACTTAGGCTTTTGCATGTCATCGGCAATATAGAGAACAAGTCATAGATAACATTTTCTTATTCTATGGACAAAATCATTATCGTGTTACTCGTTATTATTTAAATCTGCAACCATGCAAGTAATGGAACATGTTCCAATTGACAACATTGCTTCACCGACTTCGTAAAACAAGCATGCCGAATAAGAATTTCCGGTATACTGGTTCCCTAATCTTCACGTATAAATTGGCTTTGCGCATAAATGTAAGTACGGACCGGGTCAAAGCGTCTTGCATCAGGATGTGGCTAACACACTCTTTTATTATGTTGCTTTAATTTAATTGAAAACAGTGTCGTAGAATCAAACTGACGCATTAATCCTCTCAATAGTTCTGTAGCCGAAACTTGAAGGTATTTACTGTGTCCTAAATACTGTCGCACAATATGGCATGCGCAATAAATGCTATGTCCAGATTTCCGTCCATTTCGTCATGAGCCTGAGAGAGTAATAGTCTACGAACTATGTGTTCGTCTGCTAAACAAGCTGCTGTTTTAGATGATTCAAATGTCTAGTATTCTTAAATAAATCAACACTAGAACATAAAGTATTTGTTCCAGTAACGTCAGAAAGTACAGTAAAGTGTGGTATTGACAGGGGATGTAGGTTGTGTTTGTTGTTTAGAGACCTTTGTCTTAATCACTTTCCTAAACTCGTGAACATGTCAGCTCTTCGTTCATTGTGTCAGATAAGTGTGTAAGCGTTGACAACAAAAGTTTCATAATAATAAACATGCCAATGAAAACCATATTTATGAGTAATTAATTATCTAGTGGATCTATGACCTTTTGAATTTGCATATAAACAATAAACAACTGTTATATTTTCACTACAAACATGATATAACAATATACCACATGACAATATTTGGAATTAAGTTCTATTGTTATCATGTTAAAAGGTCACCACTAAGATCTTACCAATGGTTTTGGTGACTGGTATATCAGATGATTACTGTTTTTGGAAATGATTCCTATCATTAATTATTCACCAATGTAAGGGCTATATAGGAATTATACTCACCACACCATGTCCTTCACTCACATTACATGCAGATAAGGTGAGATTTGAGTAAATTAATCATCTTAATTGATTTTAGTATATTAATCACATTATGTGAAAGTTCTAATTCTAATTACATTTACTTCACAGAAATGGAAGCTGAGGCAATGGATCAGGGTGCCTCTCCACCCAAGAAAGAGAGTAAAAAGGAGAGAAAGGAAAGAATTGCAAAAGAGAAAGCTGAGAAGCAAAACCAGGATAAACAAAACCAACAAAAGAAACCAGAGAAACAAAATCAACCCCCACCTCAGAAAGATGGTAAGAGTTTGATACAATGACTGGCATATTTCCTGTTATGTGATATTAGAATTTGATAATGTAAACTGTTTTAGACTAGTCAAACTGAAGACTTAGATTGTTTTTATATGTAACTTTTTATGAGTAATCTGCAAGGTTTTCCTTCTTTCAAGTGGTTTAAGTACAAAGTCACTAGTAGTTGACTAATAAGACTGACCCAGGAGCCTGGAGTTATGGGTTCAATCCTCAATATTGAGCCATATACTTGTTGGAATGGTTTATAAAGAAGGTATATTGCTTCTAAGAGAGAAAATTGAACAGGAAAGGTAAAATGGCACTTGTCTTTCAGATGTTCATTTGTACTCACCAGATAACAATGTGCAGATGGTACAAAATTTAGCTTTTTTGTAGGGCTGATGTTGATTCTTATTATTGCATAGCGATAAAATTGCAAAAAGTTATCTTTTTTCCCTACTACTTTTCCCACCATACCTATAGGCAGTAGGGTGGGTGAATTGTCCATCAGCAAAAAATGTTGTCGATTCATCATAAATGTTGTGTCACCTGCTGTAAGCAGAGGTGACACAGAGGGATCACTTCTTTATTCTGCAATAACTTCTGCTCTAATAATGCTGTTGAAATGAAATTTCATTTATGGACGGAGCTTGACACAGGAAATTGTCATGCACAAGGTTCAAAACTCTGATATCAATTTTTGTTGAGTATTCCCCTTTTTATTCACACTTCTTTCTTTTGCAATAACTTCTGCTCTTATCATGCTATTGAAATGAAATTTCATTAATGGACAAAGCTTGACATGAGGAATCGTCTTGCACTATGTCCATAAATCTGGAATCAATATTTCTTTAGTTATTCCCTTTTTTCATCTGTCTGTCAATGTTTTCAACATAACATTGTGAATTTGCATCCATGAATTTTCTCAAATTATCTTTTGAAATACTGCATAAAGTTATTTTTTGGTAAAAAAAGAATGAGATGATATTGTTACATATGGTTGTAGTACATTATTAAACCATAATTCAGTTACACTAACAGTCATTTATGTTAGGTAATGGTAGCAAGTTGGTTCCCTGGTTGTTATGGTAACTGATCACAGGACAGATGTGTATTAAATGATCACAAGTTCATGCAGTTTATTTAAGGCTTTATTGCTGTTTCCTTATTGACTTAGTTTATAGTCATGCAAAAAAAGGCTGATCAATTGAATTTGGTGTGTTAAGCAGGTACAAAAATTTTAACTTGGTTTGCAGACATTGATCTGCATATATGTGAGTATTTAGTTATTCGTTGCAGGCCTAGTATGAGTTAGTAACAGTTGTCATGATGATCTTGTTCATTAATGGCATAAAGTATTTATTATCAGTATAGTATAGTTGTATTGGGGTTTACCGTCGCTGCAATAGTATTTCAACCATATAGCGACGTCCAGCTAATTACAGGTGGGGGAAGACCCCGAATACACAGAGGTACCCGGGTAGAACCACCAACCTACCACAAGCCAGCTGGAAGGCTTCCTCATATGAAAAACCCGAAGTCCCTACCGGGATTCGAACCCACAGCGGTGAGGGCCTGAGAGATTTGTAGTTCACGAATGTAGCCACTTGGCCACGGTGGCCCTGCATATAGTATAGTAAACATGCACACATTCACTGGTATCTGCTAAACATCTAACCATCTTTACTCAAAGCAGGGGACCAGCCCAAAAAACAAGCCCCAGAAATATCCTCCAAGGCTGCATCTGGAGAGGAAGGACAGTTGAGCAAGGCCGAGCTGAAAAAACAGCGCAGAGAGAAACAGGTAAACCATAGGACACAGAGGTTTCTAGTCAGGATAAGTCACATATTGGCCTAAGCCACATCTGAGATAGCCTTAACCTATATTTATTGGTCCAACAATATGATAACACTGCAACACAAGGTCTGAATTTAGCATAGTGTGGGAAAAAAACACGAGGCTAGGTTATGGCATATCATAAATATGCTTAAAAAAGTAAATGCTTAAAGTTTTAAGTTAGTTACCAGTAAACATCATTATTTTATTGGGATGTGCAGTATTTCGCAACTCTCGCCAGGCACGATACATTGTTGAGGCTATACCAGTATTTTTACCTTTTATATGATATGTAATGTTAAGCATCCATTCTTAATGTTTTTTTTTTATTTTCAATTACATACACTCATTTAATTGAAAGCTATACCAAGATTAGATGTGTAGATTTCGCAATGGTCTCTATTTTAAGCACGGAACAGTCTAACACATTGATAATGATGGAATTCTATGTCTTTTTCAACTGGGAGTATAGATTCACTTCATTTACATAAAATACTGTGTAATGTTTATGATACTTGGAGAGATTATTTCATTACATTAATAATTATAATGCATACTTATGCATTTTGAGATAGTTGTGCGACCGGTCTGACGGTCAGAGTTTTAGACTATACCCTCCGGGTTATTTATAAACAGAATGTAACTATGCCAAAGAACTTGCAGTACAGTTATATCTTGACTCAGAAAAGAAAAATCAATGACTCATATGGAAACTATTGTAATTGGCACAATGGATTTAATGTGCAAATATACAACAGAATGGCATATTTAACACGTTACTTTTGCATGGCATCTCGTGATGATTGTTGCATGCGGATTGCAATCAAGGCAACCATGTAATATTGGGAAGTAAGGCTTTGAAAGTAATATAAACAGTTTGCCTCTAAATATTGAAACTTCCAGGATCAGTCATGTATACAGGGAAAATGTATAGTTAAAATGCATTGTAAACAAATGTACATTACAAATGTTTAAATAAATACTTTAGATCAGAATTTTTTGAACATTGCAACACGGTTAATATATTACGAACATACAGTCTCTATCATGTGCATGACTTTGATTTATAAAAAATTATACAAATAGCCAAAACGCAATATCAATAGCTAATGCTTATAATATGCCCAAAAAAAATATTTCACAACAATAAATTAAAAATGCATTTTACACTGATTTTGGATCACTGGAGGAATGTGCTCAGGATGATATTGGCATTAAAGGTTGAACATAAAAGTCCGTTTCCCAATCTAGTTAAGTTTGCAACTCTACCGTCTCAACTTTTTATCACAATCACTTCTAAACACTTTATGAACAACTTGTTTATTACATGAAATCTACATGGCATATGGTTAATTTTGGTCTAATTTATATCAAGAGTTGTCAACCCTTTAATGTTAATATGCAAATAAAAATACCGCAAGACTTCATCTTTGTTTTGCATGCTTCTAGTATGTGTCATTTCTTAAGAAGTCACTTCCCAAACTTTATGACAGTGTTTATAGCCATATTCTTTTGGCTAAGTTTGATTATGACTGATATCGGCTAATTAGGTCAGGATTTTTGTCCCTTTTAATGTTTACCAGATTTAACTTTGTTTGCTTTCTAGCATGTTCACATCTTAAGCAATCATTATCAAACAATATAATAATGTGAATAGCCATACTCTCTAGGCCAAGTTCGACTATGGCTGATATCTAATAATTCGGTCAGGAGTTATGGCCCTTTAATTGATAGATTTCACTGTTTACACTCTAAATTCTTTTCATTGTTTCATTGACAAAGTTTAAAGCCATACTCTCTCAGTCAAGTTTGACATCAAATTTTGAACACAGGTACTGTTTGGTTTGTTGAATTGAAATAATCTCATGGATAATGTATTCAGTACAATTATGCTATGATTTAGTAACTTGTACAGGAAATGAAGGCAGTTTTTCTCAGGTGAGCGACCTAAGGGCCATCTTGACAAACTTTTTTTATAAATTAGCTATAAAATATCCCAATACATATCACAATATGCATGGAGCATGTCATGATATATCGCGATACGAAAATTCTTGCTATACCCATCCCTAGTAGAATACTCTCCACTCTTTCTACATGTAAATTAGAAACTCTATAGTCTGTACATATAAATCTGACTCAATGAATAGGTTGCTAAAAACCTGGTATTCTTGAAAAATAAAGACCATACATTTTCAAGCTCAAACTCAAAGTATGTTCATTAATTTAACTATGGATTTGAGTGTGGTATTTGTGTACAATGGTTTAGTTTAATATTCAGGTTAAATATTTGAGTATGGTGTTTTAATATGAAAGTTGAAGTTCAGTCTGAGAATAATTTTCTACTGTTTTTTTTAAAAAATTTGAGGCCAGATATGACATAGAGTAGGAGGAGTGGACATTGAGTTCAAACAACAAGTTTCCTTCACAGGAAGCTCAGCGTCTAGCCAAAGCCAAAGCCAAGGAGGAGACTACTAAGGCAGCTGTCCAGAAGAAGGAAGCAGCCGTTAGAGTGCCGGACAACCTCAAAGCAGATGTGCCTGAAACCCAGAAGAAGGTGGCAAAGAAACTTGAAAAGCAGCAGATTCCGAAGCGAACCTCGGCCCAGCGGAAAGTGCGGTTGTTCAACCATCTACAACAGTACGAGAGAGAGGTGTCGTTAACAAAGTCATTACAGTAAGAAATTTCAGATATATTCTAAAATATAAATGATTATTACTTTATGACAGAGTGTTGGAAAGGGTGACTTTCTCAAATTGAAGAAAGTAATGAATATAAATTGTTATTGACAGGATTTTTATTTGGTGTTTTAGTCATGTAAGACTATAAAAAAGAGAAAAACCTCTCAATATGTAAGTTTTCTATCATTTAAAATTCTTTTTGAAACATTTCCAATATGATGGTTAAAGTTTAAAATCATTCTGTGAATATATAATTTTATTTGTAAATTGTACTTAATCTTAAGCTTTCCTTTTTATTGTTAAATCCAGATCAATTTAAACCTTTTCCTATTATAGACTCATTTTGCTGCGTTTGCAAACAAAGCAGGGGTTTTCTTAAGTGGACGCCCACTTACCTGCACCGGGTTAAAATAACTGCGGGCAAGTGATTTTTCAATGAAGATAGCCCGGTGGGCAAGTTTATTTATGTAAATGAATTCTTTCGGGGTTTTTTTTTCTATAGTATATCAGGGGTAAAATGCTTGCAAATTGTCTTTGATATATATTAACTAAAATTCACCTTAATATTACACATATTTAGGTTTAAACATTAACCAACACCAACTAACTTCAAGATCAGGTAACCTGTTTTCACTGGGGGCTAGTAGATGTTCAAAGTAACTTGCCCCCTGGACAAGTGAAAGTCAAATCCTTAAGTAAACCCCTGCAAAGCAGACCCAAATCAGACAGCTTCTTTCAGGACCTGTCTGATATGTGTCTCCTCTGTTTGTTCATACAATATTATAGCTCAGATCCAACACAGTGTGCATGGTAAATAAAAATCCATTGTCTCACATAGCATTTAAAGTCCAGTTTATTGATTTTGATAAGTCATAAAATTGTACATGCATATTTATGAGGAAAAGGGTTATGTACCTTAATCCTGCAAATACATGATATAAAATTTTTGCAAGAGGTCATATGTTTGATCTCTGACCTCGGTGTACTAAAGTCTTTAAAATGGTCCTTGTTTAACATCCATGCTTTTGACATTTTGATTAAAATATGGTTCTAGGACTGGTTGACTCAGTGGAAATATAATTTGACAAAGTGTGGTATCATCCCATATATTTTACGGTGTGATACATGAGATATCTGTCTCATCTAGACTTGACTTGACTTTTTGAGTTTAGCGTCGCTTCGACAGTATTTCAGTCATATAGCGACGTCCAGCTAATTACAGGTGGAAGATGACCCCGAATGCATGAAGGCATCCGGGTAGAACCACCGACCTACTGCAAGCCAGCTGGAAGGCTTCTCACACGAAAATCCGAATGACCCCGCCGAGATTCGAACCCACGCGGTGAGGGGCTGAGTGAGTGTTCAAGTCAGCGACTTTACCCTCTCGGCCACGGAGGCCCCTTTCTCATCTAGATGTAGTCTTCAAAACTACATATCATTAAAACTAAAATACTGTATTTGCTCATTTAAAAATGGGTGGTCATTCATTGTGATCTCAACCAATTAAATTCAAACGACGACCAATATTTGAAAATGGGTGGATAGTTATATTACAGTTTATCTTTGTGTTGCAGGTTTTCTGCAGGAGGCATACATCCAGCCATTGTCAGGCTTGGTCTGCAGTATGCAGAGGGCGTCGTTAGTGGTTCCAACGCCAGGTGTATAGCTCTGCTGGCTGCCCTCAAAATGGTATGAACAGAGTTCTTATTAGATTTTCTTAGAAACTGTGGGTTATTAGTGTTTATTTTGTTGTGGCGGATGGGCAGGCAAATATTGTGAGCAACGTTAGGTGTATAGCTCTGCTGGCTGCCCTCAGAATGGTACAGATTGAGCCCTGAATCAAATTTTTCTAAGAAAATCTTTTTGGTGTTTGTGTTTATTTTGTGGTTGTGTTGATTAGCATGTAGCACATTTGATTAATATAGTGTGACTAAATTTGGTTCTAATACATAGGTTTTTCATTTTTCATTTAATAACTTGTGTCAGAATGAAATGTTAGAACCAAAGGTGTCAAATATTGGCAGCTTTCATAGAATTTTGGGGCATTTGGGTCAAGGAGCTCATAATTAAATATAATAATATGGGTTTTGTGATTGTGACGCCATGTGTTGTATGGAGATAAACTGTGTATGTTTATGCCAAATAAACTATTGAATTGAATTGCTCAATAAGTTTTCTTAGGAATGAGATATAATGACAATTATGCACGAAGGAAAATGATAGATAATGATATCTAATGATAAATAATGATAGATAATGATAGATAATGATATCTAATGATAGATAATGATATCTTATGATATCTAATGATTTTGAAGGTGATTGCTGATTACACAACTCCACCAAAAGAAGAGCTGTGCCGAGATCTTGCTGCAAAAATCAAACCATACATCAGGTAAATAGCAGTTTGATTTTTTTATGTGTTGACTGGGAAACAGTTTCTTAAAGTTAAACTAACCCCTCATTACGGTTCCTGTGTTTGACCAGCACTTTGTACATGGGAAGGTCATTACTGTATTATTTTCCCAAACAAGGTTTGAACCCACAAATTTCGGATCTGCTGTCAAATACCTCTAGACAATGATGCTTTAAACAGTTGTAGGTTTGCTTTTGATGGTTTATCGGTATTCATTTGTTACATTAAGATAAAACTTAATTGTTTTAAGATTGTGACATATAGTATGAGCATGGTTCTTATTTCAGTTTCCTTAGCCAGTGTCGGCCGCTGTCCGTCAGTATGGGGAACGCCATCAAGTACCTCAAGTGGCACATCAGTCACACACCGGGCAACATCAGCGATAACGAGGTGACCACATATATACTTATTTTACACATACAGTGCATATTAATTGTACACACATCATTATAATGCAAATGCCACTACAGATGCAATGCCTAAGGGCTCCATTGTAATGCATAAGCCAGTACAAGGACTCATTAAGGCTGGCTACTTTGAAAAGTTTAAACTGTATGTTACAGATCCATTATTGTATAAATCATTGTAATGAAAATTCCAGTACCTAGGGAGCGGGAGTTCGGGGGTTTGATACCTGGCCGCAACATGACAAAGTCATAATAAATGGTACTAGAAAAGCTCCTTTGCTTCTTGCTCAGCATAAAAAGGTAATTCCAGGATTGGTAGACCCGGTGTCAGGATAATGTGACTGGGTGTGCTATCATGCCACATGTCTATGGCATCTGTCTCAAGTACACATCATCTCCAAATGACTGACATACTGTTGTTGGGACATTAAACCCAACAAGCAAAAGCCAGTACATGGCAGACCCAGTTTTGCTCGTTCCATTGAATTACACGCCTGCCTTTACGATGCATATGTATTAATGTGCGTTCCATTATTTTCACACATTTCAGTCCATATTCCACAAATATGTAATTTACAATAATTATCCTAGGTCTACTGTTCATTGCAACATGCTCTCAATGTTTGAAACCCAAAATGCATTGTTTGAATAGATCTGCACTGTATATGAACTTAAGGTTCTGTCTGGTCAGGTTATTTAGCCTAAACATTATTTAATAATTTTACATTCTATGATACATTTTCCAATATAAGAGTTAAATATGAAATAAGGTGAGGTCACGTAAAGATTTTACTACATAAAACTCACACTTTGTGAAAGATGTCAGACCGGCAGACACGTCTAACAGATTTCATCTCGGTCTGATAAAAAAATGCTTTCTCCTTAGTCCAGATGACAGACAGGGATTTTCTCAGCGAACTCAAACTGTAAAAATAAGGGGGAAACAACTTTCCTTGGTATTCTTGCTTGTTATGAACTTACCTTACTTGATCCTTGTATTTTAAGTGTTTAAAGGCATATGGCTCATGCCCATTACAGTTACTTGCTATATAGACAAAGAAGGAAAATTAAAATAAGCCATGAGAATTTTCTAAAACTTTGCATGATTATAGAGAATCACACTAGAAACAAATTTATGGGATAAAAAATGGGGGACACCATTCTACTTTTTAGCTCACCTGAGCACAATGTGCTCAAGGTGAGCTTTAGTGATCACCCTGTGTCTGTTGTCCGTCGTCGTGCCTTGTCAATAATTTGCTTTAAACGCCATCACCTCTAAAACCGCTTGACAGAATTGGATTAAATTTGCAAGGATGATCCTTGGGTGAACCATCATAAAAAGTTGCTATAATAAACTTGATCCATGTGGAACTCTGGTTGCCATGGCAATAGAAGGAAAACAATTATGAAGAATTTAAAAATCATCTCCTTCAAAACTACTGGCCAGATTTCAAATTGCTGTTGTATAGATGTTCCTTTGGTAACCCTCGACAAAGATTGCTAAAATTATTTTGATCAGTTTAAAACATGGCCATCAGGGGCAGGGCTAATTTGCCTAAATCGTATATAGTAAAAACTTTAAAATACATCTTCTGAAACTGAAACCCTCTACCAAGATTGCTCCTTTAGAGCAGTGGTACTCAGATGAGCGATGTAGGGCCACCTTGGCCCTCTTGTTTCACATGATTGTTTGTTGTTTCATTTCAAGTCATGCAAATTTAAAAACAATTTTATCCAATAATTTTTTCACTATGTTTCAGCAAATAAACATACTTCGTTTTTCTTGATAAAAAAAAAAGAACATTTCTATATATTCACGTATGCGACTACAGTATAAAATATGAAGCATAGATATTTCTAAAACTTTTACACAGTGACAGGGTTTATAGGACCAAGCATTGAAATGAAATTAGATGACGTTTTGCTAGTCCATAATATTGAGTTATCTGCCCTTGAAAATACACAAAAGAGAACGAAACAAACTCTTTTTCAGGGACAGATAACTAAAAAAAAAATATTGATTTTTTATGATCAGTCTGAAACGTTGAAATCAGCATTGATGCTATTTCATGGAAGATGTATATACATATATTTGTAAGAAACCAAAATATTGTTTGTGTTCGAGCAAACAGTTTATTTCAATACTTTCTTCACCAGGCTAAACAACAGTTGTGTGACTGTATAGATGACTTTCTGAAGGAGAGAATTCTTCTGGCTGCACAGGCCATATCCAATGAGGCCTCTTCAAAAATATCGGACGGGGACGTGATATTGGTCTATTCATGGTGAGTGATCTATTCATGGTGAGAGGTCTGTTCATTATGAATGGTCTGTTCATGGTGAGTGGTCTATTCATGGTGAGAGGTCTGTTTATTGTGATTGGTCTGGTTCATGGTGAGTGATCTATTCATTGTGATTGATCTACTCATGGTGAGTGGTCTGTTTATAGTGAATGGTCTATTCACAGTGAGTGGTCTATTCATGGTGATAAGAACTGTTGCAAAAATATATGAACAGTGAGATGTAATTAAGATATTTAAATTTATAAAAGCTCTCATGGTCCTTTGCTTGGTAGGTGTGATCAGGACCAAGGTGGATTTACATGGGGTTTCATTGATACCTTCTATACCTATGTATCGACAATTATTGCTGTGCAATTTCATATTGATACTCAAATCCGTATATTAAGTTTAAAGATATCAACAAAAGTATCATTTCTTTAAGTTGATATAAAAAGCAAATTGTCAAATGTTCTGCTCCTGGCCGACTAGAACCCAAACATTGACAGATATTCTTGCTGTGTGGCCTGAGAGTTACTTTCCTTGGTGGTTTGATGAAAAATGTATTGCCCTTTTATCAAAAAAAAAATGAATTATACTTGCTTATGGTTTAAAATACAGGGCTCACGCTGTCGGTCGCCAAAGGCGCCAAATGCGACAAAATTATGAAACTGGCGCAAGATTTTTCTAATTGGCGCATACAAAGAAGAAATCAGTAAATTAGTATCGTAATGCACAAAAATACAGGTCGCTCTACACTGTATACTACTTAAAGTAACCAGCACCTGCTGTGGGATTATCCAATCAACACGCATTTTAAGGTTTCCTAATTATGCAAAGATGTGGAATACTCGGATGGTATTGGCAGCTTATAACTTGTTTACATTTGTCACACTACCAACTTTTGTTTATACCTGCAGTTGGAACTGTTATGAAATTGCGCAATCATCACAATGGCGGCCATTTGCGAAAAACATCAGCAATGTTTACTACCGTTTCTTTTAAAACATTTAAATTGATTAACCTAGCTAGATTCCAACTGGTAAATAGCATAGATGTACCGATGTATATAAATGACTACATGATAATCGCTAATGGAGCGAGTCAAAATATATCCAAACCAAAACGTACCCAATTAATAACATACCCAAGTATTTTTTTTTTTATTTTTTTATTTTTTTTTTTTAATTTCACTTGATATTTTCATATAATATTTTCAGTCAGGTTAATATTGATATTTTGTATGAACACATTTTTTTTTTGTCTTTTGCATCAATTGAATATGTCTTTGACAGTTCAAGTATAACAAATGCATATATCATACCAGAATATAAAGACAATAAAATTTTCTGAAAACATATTGGAGCCACTTGCTTCAAGTTTGGGTCCAACTTCTTAAATTTGGCTCTAATTTTTATATGCCGACGGAGGCGGTCGTATATTGGCGTCATCTTCTCCGTCTGTCCGTACGTCCATATCTTGTGAACGCAACTCCTCCTACATTTCTGAATGAATCTTTTCAAAACTTGGCCAATGTCATTACTTTAATGGGTAGATGTGCATGAAGTGGCGATTTTCCTGTCCATTGATTTTTACAAGATTTGTGTCCCTTGAAACTTAGTCTCTGTAGCTGATTGATATTGCAGCCTTGTGAACGCAACTCCTCCTACATTTCTGAATGAATCTTTTCAAAACTTGGTCAATGTCATTACTATAATAGGTAGATGTGCATGAAGTGGCGATTTTCCGGTCCATGATTTGTCTGTAGCTGATTGATATTGCAGCCTTGTGAATGCAACTCCTCCTACATTTCTGAATGAATCTTTTCAAAACTTGGTCAATGCCATTACTTTAATGGGTAGATGTGCATGAAGTGGCGATTTTCCTGTCCATTATTTTTCAAGATTTTGTCCCTTGAAACTTAGTCTCTTAGCTGATTGATATTCAACCTTGTGAACGGAACTCCTCCTACGTTTCTGAATGAATCTTTTCAAAACTTTGTCAATGTCATTACTATGATGGGTAAATGTGCATGAAGTGGCAATTTTTCTGTTCATTAATTTTTGCAAGATTTTTGTCCCTTGAAACTTAGTCTCTTTAGCTGATTGTTTTTTAACTTGTATGTTTCTGACCTAATCTTTTCAAAACTTGGTCAATGTCATTACTATACTGGATAGATATGCACAAAGCTGGGATTTTGATGTTCATCAATATTTGAAATAGTTATGCCTTTCTAAACATGGTCTCTTGAAAACACAACTCAAGTTTCTAAACAGGTAAAAGTGCATAAAGCAGGGATTTTCTGGTACAGTGATTTTTGCAAGAGTTATGCGGAGAAAGAAAAAAGGATTCATATTGATACTGCTATTTGACCTACTGTCATATTGGAAGCATTTTTAGGGTTTTATCTCTGTTCAGCTAAATTAATTGGTCTTACAGACTTCATTATGAGCTTATGCTTACAGAAATGTTAAAAGCAATAATTAAAAGACCCCTCTTGGTCTTTATATTTTGTGGCGGCGTATATTGTGGCATCACTGGCACTCTTGTTCTCATTTGGCGAATGTGTTGGCGCAAACATTTTTACAGCCAGGGTGAGCTCTGAAATATATGTTGGACATTCCAAAAGAATGTTTCCTTGACAAACAAAATCATTTGAAAGTGAATAAACATTTTATCAATATATCAATGTATTGTCGATATTGAAAATTCTTATTAATGACAGCCCTTTATTCACATGTGTCACAGAGTTTGTGCTGTTTTATGTAGATAGATCATAGGAAACCCACAAGCAACTCATCTGTTACTCTCCGTTTATCACCTGTTAGATTATTAATTTACAATTTGTTATAAATAATCTGAAAAGCAGTGCTTCCCGTTTGTTACCCCATAATGAAGAGGGGGATTTTGGGACATTGGAAACTGTCATTTTCACAGTAACCTATGGTGAGGGGCGTGGTTATCTATTTTTTGTAAGAATTTTAGAAAAAAGCAAATTACTGGTACTCTGTATCAAGTGATAGTCCTGATAGAGAGTTTATGAAGTGATATGTTTTTTACCTTACAAATTTTACACATTTATATTTTACACATCTCGACTGAAGAATACATGTTTGTGTAAGCAGCATTTTGATTAGTCTCCATAGTTATAATCCATATCTTTAGAATGAGGAAAGTACTAGCCAAGTGTCCCTTGGCAGACTCATGTTGTGAAATATAAATATTTCTACGACAGTTGTTGGTGGCCAGTGATGGTGGGGAATGTTCTCTCAATAACTGGTATAAAATGATGTGGGGAAATGAAATAAAGTTGCTTTTAGATATAGTGTAAGACAAATATAAAATAAGGAATTTGGAAATAAGATGTTGGGCTCAGGATATGTTTAAATAAAAAACATATAAGAAGAAATAAAGCCAACATATATGGAAGTGTCACCTTTCAGGAGTCTTAAATACAAGCGAATGTTTGTACAATTATTAAAGAAAATATGTCATCCATATTTAAGAAATTAGAGAAATTTCGGGTCAGTGACTATAATGTGAATGTAGAATTTTGTATGCAAGAGGTATTTTATGTTAAAAATAAAAACAACAACAACAACAACAAAAAAAAATAATGTGACCTGATTTGTTTCAGCTCTTCTTTAATAAGACGGGTGCTGTGTGATGCCCACAAGCAAGGCAAGAGTTTCCGGGTAATTGTCGCTGACAGTCGTCCGAAAATGGAAGGTGAGTGAACTGTCTAAACGTCCTGGGATGCGTTGCCTAGATGAAACCTTTCAACACTTTTTTGCCATGAAGATACAGGAAAAACGCTGGGAGATTTGTCTACATTCATGAAATACCTCCTCATACATGTATAGGGATTTTCCTTAAACAAAGGCGCAATTTTTTATATCATTCATTAGCTTGAGTTTACAAAATCTGTCAAGCTGTTATATTCACGATGGCGTCGCACCATAGTGAAGGTTTTGCATGCAACTTACTATCATGCATACATCATAGTTACCAGGTTTGCTTATTGATTTGATTCAGTAAGGTACTTGGGGGCATTAGATAACAAGTTAAATAACTCTTGACCAAAATGTATGACATTATTACCCTTTTTGGATTAAGAAGTTTTTTGGTTAAAGTTGAACATGCAACATACTCTACATGCAACATACGATCTTGCTTATATCTCAGTAATCAGGCTTGGGATGGGCTTGAAACTACAAAATGGTGTTCATAGGTATCAAAACATCATGTTAGATAATTTTTGTGATTGAATATGTTGTTAACTTATAGCCCCTTTGGAGCTAAAATATTTGGTAAAAGTTTTGCGTGCAACTGAATTTTGTTAAAAGTTTTCCATGCAATTTATTGCTCATGAAACTTGACATTTATCTTTACGTCTATTCCCTAAGGAATTGATTAAACAACAATAACAGTTTGGGAACTAAATTTTTGTTTACATAATTGATGCTTGTTTGTATGCCATTGTAGGCTGAAGATTAAAATATATGTTCATTTATCTCTGTAATGTATGATGATTGAAGTCAAACTTGACCAGCAATACTAAAAAGCGGTGGAGGAGTTTAGCATGCTGTCTTATGGACAGCACTTGTTACAAGATCATTATCTCCCTGTCTCATAAGGCGACCTCTTTTAAGTTGTTTGCATTTATTCCGATGTACATGTTGTTTAAAATTACTGTCTAGATTTATTACATTAAGCTATATATCACAAATGATGAAGGTGTTTGAATGGAAATATTTGCTTCAAATGTGTTACAGGTAAAGAATGTTTAAGACGCTTGGTAAAGGAAGGCATAAAATGTTCCTATGTGTTGATAAATGCTGTCTCCTATGTTATGTCAGAGGTAGGTTAATCTTTAAACACTGTCGATACACATGTAATACAATAGAAATGTTGGTTAAGAGAGAAAACTCGCAACATTTTATAAGCGAAATTAAAAGCAATATCTATACATGTATTTGATATATTTCACCACGTAATTCTTATCTCTATTTTTCTGGTTGCTTCACAGTCTATCGGAACAGTGCGTTGATTATACAATGTACTCTCAACCCAAACATTTTTGAGGAAGGGAAAGTATGAATCTATGGTACTAGGTTGTCACATATTTCAAAGTACTATATATATATATAAGTATTTGATAAAATGTTGAGGGTCTTTTACTCCGCTTAACTAATTAAAGCAATAAGATATAAAGTAATCCTGAACTCACATATTTTCCAGGCCACCAAGGTATTTCTTGGAGCCCACGGACTGCTAGCCAACGGTTTTGTGATGTCTCGTGTCGGCAGTTCACTTATCTCACTGATCGCTAAGTCAAGTAACGTACCTGTGCTGGTGTGTTGTGAGACATATAAGTTCAGCGAGAGAGTCCAAACAGACTCCTGTGTCTTCAATGAACTTGGTAAGTAGATCTTACAGCGGAATACAAAGTGGTGTGTTGGTAATGTATAAAGACTATTTATTCAAAGGCTTTGAATTGAAAACCCTATTTCACGTTATTAGAGCATGTGTTTATTTGTTTTTAGCTATAGACTCTCAGGATATTTCAAATAAACATCCGCTATAGGAGAACCAAGAGGGGCCTTTAGGTTAATGCACCTTTTTTTTCCTATTCGTTACTTTCTCATGTCAAAGGTACATACAGTCATTATCACACAGTTTGAAACATTATCAGTATAAAAGTAATTTTTACAGTGATTAGGTTTAATCCTGGTTGCATACTCCTGATTGTGTTTTGAAAAAGCTTGGCTCAAGTTATCCTTGGAACAAAACGATGTGCATCAAACAAAAACCAGGTCGCAAGCTTGAAGGTCAAGGCAACAGCACCTTGTTGACCTTAAAATCATGTCCTGACTCTGGTTGTAATTTTGTTGTGGTGCATGGTTGTGTTTTGAAATACACTATACCTTGGTAGAAATGATCTCTAGAACAAGGCAATGTATCGCGTCAAGCACTAGGTTGGTAGCTATAAGGTCAAGGTCACAATACTTAGTTGAAGTCATGTTACAGCACTCAAATGACCTTAATATCATCTACTTTTATATTTCCAGTTTTTCATCAATTTCACTTTCTAAAATCTAATAGACAAAACTGCGCATCTTTGTCCTAAGGACTCATGTCCAGTTTTTTTCCTTCAAGTTACACCTTTCAGTTGAAGACTTATTTTATTTATTTTCTGGTTTTCAGGTGATCCAGACGATCTTGTCGACATCGGGAAGAAATCTCCGTATTTATGGGATTGGCGTGACTACAGCTCCCTGACATTGTTAAACCTTGTTTATGACTTCACTCCACCTGAGTTTGTTACTATGGTAGTTACTGAACTTGGAATGATTCCATGTACCTCCGTGCCAGTGGTTCTTCGCATGAAACAGGCGGAAACAAATGAGACCTAGTGCGTTGCGGCAGTATTGCAATACATGATGTTAAGTATTGCTGTGTATCTGGAATTAAGAATACTCTGAAATAAGTATCCAAAAAATGTTCTCAGTGAGTCTACGGATACCAAGTGGATGGAGAGTGCCACTGGCAGAAATAAACACAAAACGTTTGAAAAATGTATTGAATAAGACCATGAAAATGATAATGGAAATGCAACAGTGAGTCACAGATCAGATACATGTGCTTTAATATAAATATTTTGCATAGATTTTGTAGATGGTTTCATCATTAATTAAACAAACAAGACTTTATAGTATTCCTGAAATTGTACTCAATGAACATTTTCTTAAGAACTGTCATTGATCCTCAATATTGCGTATTAAAAGTATTGATTGATATGAAGAAAACTATCAATGATATATCGATACATAGGTTAATTTTTCTTATTAGACTATGAACTCATTTTGTTGTTTTGCAAACGTATATGTGTAAGTCGTGTTAAAAGGAAAGACAAATGATTGACGTGACTGAAAATATTTTGTTTATAGCATTTATACTTTCATAGTGCCCCACTGCACTGTATATCAAATCATGTTACCGAGCAATGTAGATATTATCCTGTTTCGGCAAAGCCGAGTTTACTTATTACAGCTCATTTGTTTCCAGTTACAAAATTGAAAAAAAATCAGTAAAAGTGACTTAAATTATCATATGTCAATTGTAAATAAATATCATATAAGACGATTTTGTAGCAAACCAATGCTTATTTAATGTTGAACTGAAATGTTTAGCTTTTTAAGTGAAACAAAAAAAAAACTTGAATAAAAAAGATATCCTGGCATTCAAGAGTATTGTATAATCTGATTGCCAATTTTATGAACTGAATTGGCTCGAATTCCCCCACACTATTTTATTATTAGTTGTACATAAAATCTTAAATATGATCAGATCAGATTTCACTTTGATTCTTGTATTACAAAATAATCAAATAAATGACGAAGGTGGCATGAAAGATTACCAAATTTACAAGGAAAATAAGTTCTAAGTAGTAAAGTATTATTTAAGGGTAAATAATGTTGGTTAAATTGGCACACGTATTGAATCTTAGGAAACATACCAAACATAAAGTAAAGCCTGATGAAGAAGTGGTAGAAATCACTGAATATCATTTGTCATAAGATTGAAATGTATGGCGTTTGATAATAATGTTCTTTAAATCAAGGACTGATAGTCCATTTAAGGTAGACACAGGAGGCATAACTGAAATACATATATGATTAATAGTGTAGAAATTTTAGATATACATTTTCGTTTGCCCTATTATGAATTTGAAGCAAAAGAAAATCTAAACAGTAATATCTGGCTAAAATCATAGCAAGTAAAGCAGGGAAGGAAGGTGACAATATCTGTATGTTAGTTTTTCATCTTTAAGTAGATATTTGATGCTTATTAAATTCATTGGAGATGATGAAATGATTTCTGCAGATTTAATACGTACATGTGGTGAACATATTGCATTTTAGGGCCTATTATGGGGGTAAGAACCGAGAATCTCTCTTTAAGATTTGCATGATGGTAAATAAGGTGCTCTATCTCTGGATCAAATAAGGTACCTTAAAAATAAACACATCAAAACAGACTCTTTAAATGTTTAATCTCTGTTTAATAGTTTACGTATATATATCAGTTCTAAAATTAATTCTAAAATACAAACTGTCACATTATATATATATTTTACATCTACTTACACTCTCTAAAGTAAAATAGAATATGCCGATAATACTAGCACACCTATCGATCTAAAGTCAAGATATTTGATTTGATTTAAGAGTAAAACGATTAGAATTTGTTTTACTGCAGTAGCATGCACATTTTTATGGACATTTTTTTTAAAAAGGTCAATCTTTGAAATAAATTCAGACACACTGAACTTTTTGGTTAGGTTTCAATTTCATTAGTAGAATCATGATTAGCATAGAATAGACTGATGCTCTTTGAAAAAAATTATTTTAATAATCCAGCCAGTTTATAAGATCCAATATCATCATCACAAAACTTAAACCACAGTGCAATTATCCTCCATATAAATATATATACGTGTTCAAGTTTCAAGCTCTTTTATATTTTAGAATTAATAAATGTCAATGACTAAAATGAACGTTTTTGTTTTGTATAGGGCACATTAAATCAGGCAATAATACTAAATTTATCTCTGGAATTTCTGTAATAATCTTTAACAAATTGCCAGATTTGACTTATTTAAAAAGATGTATTAAACAGCATCTCTCAAAACAGTTTTTTTTTTAAATTTACAAATAAGTGATATTAAATTTATCATATACTAGCTATACTGTTAACACACACATTTAGTACATACATGTTTATGGTTAATTTATCATTTAAAAAAATCAAAATGAAATACAACTAATTCCCACAGTCGTCAAGTAAATACTCAAATTCAACAGAAACAGCAAGTTATAATGTGTCCGGTTTCCTTTCTGGTGTCGGCCCCTCAGATTTTCCTTTCAGAATAAAAAACAACAACGAAGATCTAGCTTAGTGAGTTGCAAGCATAATCGTAATACATGGCGTTTAGTGTCGTAGTTTAGCTGAAGTATGCTTCAAAAAAAGCTTGTGTAATAGGTGTAGATGCCACAGGTACAAAGTGAATTTGTATTTTGTTCCTTTAACGGCTGGAATAAATAAAGAGAGCAAAAACAGCATTAAAAGTAACAGTAAAATAAAAAAAATGAAACTATAATTATTCTACAAATAAAATGTCTCTCCGCTCGATCGTCTTCCTCTTGTCCATTTAGCTCATCATTTTGCTTTCCCCATGTTATCCATTTCAAAGCATAATGGTTACAAACAACATTTACAATAAACAATCTTAAAGGACAAAGGAAAACGAATTATTAAATTGCATGTGTATGGACAAAAGAACATCTCTCTCTCCCCCTCTCTCTCTTAGTATGAAATGCATTTAACGATTTACAAACATATGTTATCAAACTTATCACAAAGTTACTTTGATGTTAGCATAGCCATTGAATACATTTTGTAAATGTTTGATAAATCATTTTAAATTTATTATTCCCATGGTCATCAAGCAAATATTCCAATGCAGTGGTAATATTTAATGCATGTTCAAACGTACAAGTTCCATATCAAACGTAGTACATACTTTAATGTTAAAACATCCATTCAATACGTTACATGTATGGTAAATGAATTATTACAAACACACACTACAAAATAAAAAAGGATATAACGGTCCATCAACTATATATTCCGATGTTAGTCACATCAAGTATTAATGTTTCCGGTTTCCATACTGGTGTCGGCCCGTCAGACTTTGTTCATGTTAGAATATAGATGGAACATTTTCATCCTGGAAATTTCAAAAATACATTCTAATTTCAAGCGTTGTAGTCAGGAAGCACATGAGCCCAGGATGAGCTACTAGGATCGATGAATGTCTGTCGTGCGTCCGACGTCTACAATTAGTTTGTTTGCACTCTAGTATCTTCATTTCTTAAGAGAGAGAAAATGCACAAACCAAAATATAAACAATCTGTCGCATTTGATTAAGTAATACAATGATTTTGTTTCATTTTATTAGAGCACAATTTCGATAAATTGACCTGAAGCGAACGCATATTACTTACGCAATATAAATTAGTTGAGAGATTCTGTTAAGAACCACACTATGTGTATTCATGATGCAATGCGTATAAGTTCAACCATATCTGGGAAGGAAATTGTTTGAAACCGATATTTTTTTATCGAAACCCCTATCTTCTCTTGTCTGTTACTTGAAGACGTTTTATTCAAAACAATGGTTTGTATTTGGGGATATCCCTGCTATTTCGGACTCAATTTTAAATATATATTGACCTATCCCATTGTCCACATAGAGAGAGAACCTGCCCCGTAATAAGGAGGTGGTTGATCCGATCACTGACCGTGACATACAAAGTACGTTAAAATAGTACTGTTACATGTCTCTCGTGATTGACGCTCAGCACAAATAGACAGTTCAAAGACTGGTGGGGCTTGTGTCAGGAACGTAAGACGCAATGCGGTTTCATGTCACTTGTCTTAGGCCTAACATCTCGGTGAGGCAATACTACCTGCCTTGTGTGTTTACACAAGTATAAATATGAAATACTGGTTGAACATTAATATAACTAAAACAATTAAATTAATATTATATTGGTCACAATTTACAACAAATTTGTAAAATCATATTATCAGATTGAAATGGGGAGACACGATCAAATCCTTAAAGTATTCAGAATAAGACGGAAAGTGTAGTATACAAATGCATTCAAAATGTGTTGCAAAACATGATACTGTATTTGACTTAAAGTTTCTCCGAAGCACCATTAAGAAATGTCCAAATTAATGTTTTCAATCATTTAAGGATTACCTTACATCCAGTATTCAGGCCCTGATACCAAGTCCCTGTAATCTTTTCATCACACGGCATATGTAAGACCTGTATTCATCAGTATAGTCCCTATGAAAACGATTAGTAATAAAGAAAATGTTACTTTACAGAATTTAAAGGATTAATGCATGGTATACCGAAAGTATGAAACACCCTTAAAAACTTATTCTTTTTTAAGGTATGTCTCCTAATGTCGGTTACAAACCATTTAATTTAAAAACAATCATTATTGTATATAATGACAATTATCATATTTATCTATTTAGTTTTGTAGTTTCAAAGTTATTATTCTTTAAAAGTTTTACAATGATCATTTCTAAAGATGGACAGCTTATTAAAGAATACATTCAACGGAAATTTCAGTATTGTAGATAAATGATATAAAGGGACTCACAGCTAATAGTGACATGAACCTATTGAATATGAATGATATTTGAACTAACAAACATGTCTGCATACTTTAGATAGAATGTTTAAAGATATATATCAATGTATTAATAACAAGCAGTTACAATGCAATGGTGATCATCAATAATCGTTTTATGTCAGAAATAAATATATGTTAGTTGTCTACATCATCATCATCATCATCATCATCATCATCATAGCTTTATTTCTTAAAGTGAAAGTATTATATATATATTCAATGCTGAAATGCAAATGTAACCAAACTTGGTCATTATACATTGCAAAGTGTTCTATGAATTAGTATGCTAGAAAATATAAAATCACATTTTACAAATTTATATCATTGACTTGACACAAAAGAAAATAAGCACTTGAAATATTATAAATCGATTTATTCAGGCAAATTGCTTAGTTTAGAATGATCAGGTATTCCGGCAATTAATTGGTTAAATGTCCGACAAACGAAAAATAAAAGAAAGTGAATCCTGAGGTTCATTACTGTTTTTCATGAGAAGTAGTAACACGGGATGGACACAACAAAACGTATGACCATGTAATAAGCCGAATCAGATACCGGAGGCGGTCCATAGGAGGATTTATGATTTACCATTTATGATTATGTCTCGACGAAATCTCAGGACACAATGATTGTTTTTGCAGATGAATATTTAGAATTAGAATTTAATGAGATTTCCTTAGAGCTATTGAGCTCCAATATTTGCATAGGTCGGATTGTGACATTTGTTCCTTAATAGTTATATTTAGCCTAACATATCCTCATCCCCAAAAGACAACTGTGAAAGAGGACAGTCGTGAAAGCATTCACTATTGATGATTGCTATTAATTGGAAAGCATTCTTGTTAAACGGTAGGTACAAATGCGCCCCAAATTTGCCTAGCGTCCACCTTTTATTCGTATAAAGCCTTGACAGAGCGTGAGAAACGTGCCAGACCCTTATCAGAAGGTAAGAAACGAGAAGGTCCCAATCTGAACGTGATAAGTCGGGAGGACAACTATTCGCATTCGTGGTAGACTGCAGACGTAACCGTAATACAAATGTAATAAAATTTGAAAACAGATCCCATTTGAAGTTTTGATGAATAGATGTACTGCTTTTATTTATTTATTTTTTATTGAATAGAATTTCTGATGTCCATCAAAATAAAACAGTTTAATGTTTAATTAAAGCCCGATACATGTACACCTATTGAATTTTACAAGATTATAATTAATTACTTTTGACTTCAATATAAAAGGGCCATTTATACTCTAGATATATCTACTGAATAGCAACCAAATAAGTGAATTGAGATTATACTAAAATACCACCCAGATTCAATGTATGATCATTTGATTTAGTAATGATATGTATGGCCAGCTACAGACTGCATTTCAAGAACACGAAATGAAATTAAATGATAAAAAGAGATCACTGTGCGACAGGGCTTTGATAAAACGTTTATCAGACGATTGAGAATTAAGGAGTCTCTGAAAATTCCTCCCTTTCAGTCTGATACACGTAACATCGAAATGCAGTGTTCTTTTAATATATGTTTATCACCCTCTGCAAAAATATCGAAAAGTAGTTACAGTCAAAGTCAATGTACACGATAGGTTCATAAATATACAAAATAAATAAAAATATATTCTGTATATATGTTCAACTTTCATCTAAATCACTCTTATCAGGATAAATGACGTCAAATAAATTAAGCAAAAACGTAACAAGAAAATGAGTTAAAATGACCCGTTATGATATGATCAAAACCAAATAGTTACTTGCATTTTTAAAAGATTATATAATTATGTACATTTGTACAAAGTTTCATGATGATGTGTAGTTACCTTTAAAAGAAAAAAAAGAAGCTTAAACACAGAGGTAAACCTGGAGCAGAATAAGCAATTTTACCAAGTTACATCAATAAAATAAAAACATACTACCGATAAATAATCCTTACCATGAAGTACATGAATGCAACCAATTTTACCATGTTCATTCAACCGTGAATTATGGGTCACAGCTATAAATTTGCATATATAGTAAAACGTTTTTTATCATTATGTAAATGTGAATAAAGTTTCATTAATTTGTGAAATCATCTTTCATCTTTATCGAAAACAAAACAAACTTAAACACAAAGGTAAACCTAAGGCAGAACAATGTTACCATGTTCATCCAACCACAAAATATAGGTCACATCCATAAATCTGCATAAATATTTAATAGATCATATAATGTACATATGCACTTAGTTTCATCAACATGTCAAGTCATTTTCATAGAAAAAAGCGTAAAGGGAAACTTGAGACAGGACAATCAATTATACCATGTTCATCCACCGTGAAGTATAGGTCACAGACACAAGTTTACATAAATATTAAAACGATTATATCATGATGTAAATGTGAACTATGTTTAGGTTCATAGAGATATGAAGTCATCTTAGAAAACAGGCTTAAACGCAAAGGCAAACAGGAGGCAGAACAAATATTTTTCTGTTCATCCAACCGTGAAATATAAGCCACAGCCATTAATTTACATAAATTTTAAAGAGATCATATCATGTTGTACATGTGTATTTAGTTTCATAAAGATATGAAGCCGTCTTCTTAGAAAATAAAAGCCTAAATGCAAAGGCAAACCTGAGCTGTGACGGACGGACATACAGAAAATCTATTTGGTGGGGCATAAAAAGGAGCCAGAGAAGTTGATATAAAGATTTACTTTAAATTTACTTATGTTAAAAATATGAGTAATGGAGGTTGTAAGGTATCTAACGTGTCAAACCATTGCAGATTTGCCTGGATATGTCAGATAAAATACTCCGAAACTCTAAAAAAAACAGTATGTATTACATTTTAAGATTGAGTGTTCATAATGGTGGCATGGGGACTGAGTTTGAGACTTAAAACCACTATTTTGCTATTTAGTGCAAAAAATAGTACTTTTGGTGTTAATCACTACGTGTAAAGCAAATTTTTGAGAGAAAACAATGTATTTTCAAACATGATTTACCACTAGATAGATATTCATTTGGATAAAGAGTTTAGTACATTAAACATTTAGTATAGATTATTGTTCATGCATTGCTAGATTTTTAGAATGATTTACCGTTGCATGTAACAAAACCCGTTTACTTTTGTTTCTTTTAAACTATGTCGTTGTGTTGTGTTATATATAAATACAACTTAAACTCTACTTAAATAACTGTGTTAGAACACACACTCGCGGACACGAGGTATTGGATTCGATCACTTGTCTCGACATGCCAAAATCAAGGATACGAGCTTACTGGTTTTGCCTTATAATCATCGAGTTTTTCCATAAACATAGCCTGATGTCATCATAATGTGACTTGGAGTGATACCATGTCATATGTATAATAGGAGCTGCTGTAGTGTCTCAGAACCATATTTGCTTTAGTGGACAAAGTGTATGAATAACAGAAATAGTGCATAATGAACGTAATGCCGGTTTTCACCTGAACATAGAACATACAATACAAAACATAATTTAACATTTATTTTACACATGTTGACCTCACTTAGTTTGAATTACGTCGACTTATGTTTGCGAGTGAGAAAAATACTGCCAACAAATTGTTTTAGAAATATTTGATAAAAAACAAAACAATTAACATATTTTTTCATTAAGATAACGTTTATCTAAAAACATCATTTGTTATATTTCAATAGTGAGTTTACAGTCAGGCGGTATAACAATTAAGAAAAACATGGTACAGGCAACATTTATCCTAGTATGGAATGCATTAGAAATGTTGTATGTGTTTAGCACTACGAATGAAACTACATTTTAAAGAAAGGGAAAACATATATTTAATAATATTTGATTTAAAACTAATTAGGTATTTGTTTTGGATTAACAATTTAGAGCGTTTAGAATTGATTTGTTTTATCATCATAAATATGTATGTTAATCTACAGGGTTTTTTTTTTTTTTTTTTTTTTTTTTTTTTTTTTTTTTTTTTTTTTTTAATAGATCGGCTGCTTCCTTTGTTTCTTTAATATGAAACAAATCGGCTTTATATTATATCATTATATAAAACTTTTGGTATTAATTATGATTAGAAATGTTAAACATATCCAACTAAATTCAAAGAACAAATGATATTTCAAATGAATATTTCTTTTTAAATCATTGCTTATACTTTTAATTAAGCAAAGTTGCTGAATAATCCCGTGGAAAAAAGTTAAACAAAATACAATAACAAATGCTTACGAGCCCCTGAAAAAATAACAATATATATTGTATTAAGAATTCTTTAAAAAGTAAAATATTTATAATTAAAGGTCCTCGCGAACAGAGGGATAAGTGACCCCGTATCTTAGCCAGGATGTAATGGATTTGATCCCCGGTTACCATACTAAAATTGGTACTTGTACTTCCTAATACTTATCGGGCTCTTCAAAGTCTGGTCGACCTAATGTCAGCATTATTTGAATGGGTGTGGCATACTAAACATCTGATGCGGATTACTGCTGTTTCAGTAAATTAGATTTGTTCCATTGAGATATCGTCTCTAAATATCTGAAATACTTTTTGCTGGACGTATTGCTTGTACCCGCAATGACATCCATCTAGAGATATTTATTTTTCACTTTCTAGTAAACAGAGTGAAAACGGACTGTTTGACATAACTAACTGGTTTAATTATAATATTTCACAAAACTAATAAGCCTGTTGAACAACAGAATCGTGTCCCAAAACTCAGATTTTAAAAACAGTATTTCTAAAATATTGCTCTTATATATGAAAGGGAAAAATAATAATTATTATTTATTGTCTACCTAGACATACAGATATCATGTACAATAAATAAATCAAAATAGCTGATCATTGCATTATTTCAAAATAATTTTATAAAGGATATATTGTATAATTTGATGGTCTACTAATTAGTCATGTGTATTAGGATCTACACAAATATTCTTTGTTGAAAGTGTCTTGAACAATGCATTATGATGGGGATATAGGGTTTACTGAAAGAATACTTCATAACATAATGTGAAATTAGTGAACGATCTATTGTATGCATCAAATATTTCTAAATATTTGCCACAACCGAACAAATACATATTTCAAAGTTATTTGAAGCATATGTTAGCAAAGTTCTCCCAGTCTTAATTGAGTAGTTTTGGGAAGATGTTGTTACCATTTACTGCTGCTTTAGGATGCATATTGAACTATTTTGTGGCATATTTGAAGATGCAGGCAGCAATTATTGGACAGTGTCCATCCCCCTATTATTAGAGCAGTTTAACACGATGAGATTGAGAACCATTCCTAATATATACACGTATAACTGGCTCCTATAAAACATCATCTAAAATGTATACCTTATGTACAGAATGAGTTTTGCCTATAACAGTATACATTCGCAGAGAATCAACACTATCAAATTTGTATAAGTCACAGTATTTTAATAATGTTAGGTCGCTATTCATGCATTATATCACATATCAAAACCAGGTTGATGTTTTCAGGTTAACTTATTTCGGGGAGTGAATAATTCCATTAGTACTAGAAATTGGGGAAACTCAGGAAACAAAACGGTTATATGTCGGTTAGTAATACCGATATAACTATTTCTAGGATATACATTTCAGAAATACAGTTATTTTTAACTTTTATAAGCAAATGACGCATAAAATTAAACCGTTGTTAATTCATCGTGTATTAGAAAACTAAGCTATAAAAATAATAAATGATGCACAATAATATAACAAGCATTTCTGTAATAATTCAAAGGGCGTTTAATGAGAAAACAAAATTATATTTCGATTTCAATCTCTTTTTCAAACTGACTTTGTTTGATATGCATCTAAACCTCGATGAACAAACACTCGTTGATAGTTTACAACCGCAGTTCAGTGTTTCTTCATCCACCACTAGCCAGGTTAATAATAAAGTTTAATTAGTGAATATTACTGTCAGTGTACATTTAGATCAGCCCTCGTACAATTTTACGTTTAACGTGTTTCATGGTGCAGAAAAATCTTATTGGCTAATTTGATTCAAGAACTTGCTTTGAAGGTCTAAGCAAATTGTCATTAAATTGACTAAATTATATAGTTTCCGGCTCAGTATTTAATGACCAGTATGCATATTTTTCAAATAAGGTATATTAACAATGTCTCAATTTCAAAATTATAACTTGAATTGCTTAAGTAGAAAAAACGCACACAAGTATATTTTATAAATCAACTGCCATCGGTCGATGTAAGAGGAAAAAGGCATATCATATACATGTGTTTCTGTGTAGTAGATATACCTGTCATGCATGTTGTTCCTTATCCAAACTTATGAGGAAAAATTAGCTTATTTTGTAAAACATAAACCGGGACATAGAACAATAGTTCATACTTAAAATCCATAGCTGAAACAAACAAAATAAAAAAATAATGATAAGTTCATATTACATCAGAATATAAACGTTTATTAAAAAGTCTTATGTAAACGCTTTGAAATATCTCGAGAATTAAGGAATTATTTTTCATTATATCACTTCTCTAAAGTATAATGTTCTCATATGTTGAGAATAATAGCATAATGATTTAAGAAACAAATATAAATATGAATATTGTTGTGTACATTTTTTTTCTGATTAGATATAACTTAAATCCGGCTACAGTACATCTTGTTACGACTAAACTGGTAGCTCTAGCGCTTCTATAAATTATCGATAAATTATTAGTTTTTACACTGATGTTACATTTTAAAATGAATAATTTGAACACAGCCTGATATAAACAATTTTGAACATATAATACAAGCTAAACGTGTGCTTCTCATTTTTAGTTTTATTATGTGTGACAGCTAAGGACCATTCCTTTAGAACTCTAGCTATCACAGCAGTATGACTTCACACTGAGACGATGAACAAAGCTGGTTGCAGATCAAATGTAATACGAGTTCTGAGAATATGTATCAGATCACATTGTAGAATATTTTCGCCCGGTAAGACGGAATATCAATGTAGACCTTACCAACATGCGTGTGCAATTTACATATGTTATTTCAGATGTACCTTGCAATAATTGAAAATAGTAGAGAAAAACGATATTTCTTTATATAAGAATTCACGCATCTCCATTTCAACCACGGGAATAAATAAAAATTTATTTCGCAGGAACATTCTGTTTTGCAGATAAACACTTTGTTAACATTGTTTCTTTAAGAGCTTCATTAATTCGGTTTGAATGTTGATATTTAATATCTATGCAAAAAGTATTGCTCATATATTTATTTTGATACTGTAATACTGTAAAGACTTCGTTCAACTGATATAAGCGAAGAAGACAATGTTTTTTTTTATCTTCATTAAAGCGTTATCCTCTAACAAAAAGATAAATAATATTAATAAAACCAAGTGAAATTTATTTAAAACAACAATCCATTTTTAAACTGTTAACCCATTACAATACCGATCATATCTATTATTTCTATTGCAACAGTAAATATCATCATCAATATTAAGGCAGCAGGACTGTACAAGAAAGATAGCGATTTGTTTTTATTTGGACAAAAAAAAACCTATCATTAATTGGGTTTTATTCATAACCATATCCTTTGTCATTGATATCTTAACGACTGCTCAAGTGTTGTAATACTAGTTGTCCGCTTGAATATAAGGAAAACAAGTAAAGATAGGAGTTAGTATATGCAAAGCTGCGAGTAATAAAGGTGGTAGAAAAGTCACTTGTTATGTTACCAGTAACGTTGTATGAGATGACGCGTCGCCATGCGGTAGATAGGTAATTGACTGCATTCGAGGCAACACTGACTTTTGATTTTTGATTGCATTTCCTATGTGATTTGAGGAAATTTAGAAGCAAATCGGCGAGTTCTGATAAATTCAATTGTCAAACTCAGTTTCAGATTCTTATAGAGAGAGAGAGAGAGAGAGAGCGTTGTAAATACCAATAAGTACACTATGTCTATTTTTCGTATATGTAGATCCTTGTCAATAATTTTGAGTTTTGAGATATGAAACGTTACATACTACATATATTTCCGGCCACATGAGCTTGTTACATCGATTGTATATCAAAAACTACAAGAATTTCATTGAGCGGTTTGTTTGTACTATTATTAAATATAATATATTTTTATCATATCAATGTAGAATGATCTAATTATATCTTACCCTAAGACTGTTTTAAGAATACACTGACCATTGTAAAGAGTGTGTTTAAAAGATGTATTGTACATATGCGGATTTATACATTTCTTCTTGCGGACTTTGATTTATAAAAATACCCCTTATCTACAACTGTCTCTGTGATGGGAAAGTTATACCGCAATATACCAAATATATTGGAAACTTTCCGAACGATCATTTGCCAAATCTCTCTCTCTCTCTCTCTCTCTCTCTCTCTCTATATATAATATATATATATGTGTGTGTGTGTGTGTGTGTGTGTGTGTGATAAAAATTGTAATTCATGCGAGAGTGTTATTTGCCGTATGTATTGAACTTAAACTATTTCAGTATTGCTAGTAGAGTTTAAGGGTATATGAATCACTTTGAATATGTGAACGTGCTCGGCGTTTTACTGTTCACGTGGTTAAAGACAATTAGAACAAACAACACAACCAATATACACACTGATATGATTATCCAACATATAAATGCTAATTCCAATAATTGTTAACTTTTAGCAATCTTTCCTGGATTTCATTCCAATTAAAATTAACATTATACATGTTTTGAAATATTGAATATATATTCCAATTACCAGTGTCACTTTTCTATATAAGAAATATAACAACTATTTGCTTCAAAAGAATATCAATCTCGAACAGTTGTATACACTTTTTTTGCTATTCATTCATACTTTCTTCAAATATGAATAAATTATGAATCGGGCGCTTTTGTTTGCACCATGTCGATTTTGTTACATACAATTTTGAGAAGAAAACATATAAAACATCTTTTCGCAACAATGGGAAAAAATAATTTGAACAATATTTGAGTTAAAAAGAAATAGAAAAGTAGTAGACTTCAGGGATATGCATTATTTTTTTTTCGGTCTTCGGAATCTCTACCCACATAGGTTAAACAAAATAAATAAGGATAAGCCATACGTAGTAGAAGTAATAAAGCACGTTTCTATCTTTAGAAATACGATATGAGGCATACATTGCTTATCCAAACAGGGATGTAATTAAATCGCAATAAAACATATGCATGGGATAGTAATTAAATTGAATTCAATAAAATGCATTGTAAATAAAATAAATGTATATGGTATTTGCATTAAAGAAGTCATTATATGTTTACACTAAATTTCAAATACTTGTTTCCAGCTTTTAAAAATAATATATCACTTTATTTATACTTTATTTGTCTATTTCAATTTGATAAAAATGTTTTCAAGTTATGTTATTGGAGACAATATGATTATTTACATAGTAGTAGTTGTTGGAAGGCTTTAATACATGAAATGCATGTAGAAAATATGACCTAGTTTATGTTGATAATTTAGAGTTATGCTTAGGAAGATACATGTTTATATGGAATCAAAAAAGTTACGATTGCCTCAAGAATAACGGTTTGTTGTATGGTTCTTATAAATGCGCGTGTTTTCTATTTCAGTAATGTATTTGACCAACTATGTCTAATATCAAAAGTAAGTATTACTGTGTACATTTGAATTGTTTAAATAAAATATTCAAATAGTTTTATCAGTTATTTTTAATGCGAGTTCCGCTATATTTCATAATTGCAATACAGCGTTGTGAACTATAAATATGTATCAACCTGCGGTGAACAATAAACTTAACATATTTCTCTTCCCCTATGCTCTTTATATCTGCTGTATCAGTCTCTACTGCAGTACCCATCTAAATGCTTAATTCCTCTAAACCAGTTTGAATAGTAAATATAACTTTACATTCATATTTGTTGAAAGAACAAGCAAATCATTGTCTTCATCACTCCCTTATTCACAGAAGTTAAAATACCAACTATCAATTTGATTTGTTGTTATTGTATTGGGTTTACCGTCGCTGCGATAGTATACAGGTGGATGAAGACCCCGAGTACACAGATGTACCCGAGTAGAACCACCGACCTACCGCAAAATTTGATTTGTAATTTGATCGATAGATATTAAAAATAACTATTGCCATGTTTAAAATATATTTGACATACGTAATTGTTCAGGTACATTGTTAATGCAATATTATTCACTAGCAGGCAACAAACTTGATTTTAATCTAAATACAGATAGCCTGTACCATGACAAGTTCTACACCGTTTAAGCGTTGACAGGCGTTAAACGTTATCTTTACCCATTCCTTACAAGTATATATACAAACGACATAATTCAAGGAATTCACTTAGCAGTTTATTACGAATATTTAATGCGTCATCGTGGTAATGCGCATCCTTTCTAACAATTGTTTCCCTTGTCCAATCCCTAACATTGTATATGCGAAAAAGATACGGTAGTTGCCGTACCTGAGACATTGTTTTTCACAACTCCTTTTAAGTAACAACTACATAATCTGTTATATGTATTATCGAGAATGACCCGTATTTGAATTTTAAGAACTTATTTCGCCATCGGAGTAAATAAATATGGCTTGAAATTTAAATTTAAACTGTAGGAGATATATAATTCCAAAACATGTTGCGCTAAACTTTATTAGCGGGCATATCAAGTCTACACTGAGACATAGATATAATGTAACTATCATCTCTAGGAGCTTAGGTGGTTATCTAACATAACGAGAACTGGTAGTGGTTTATACGACGAGATCGAATTTGTTATGTCGTAAATCCTATTGTTACTCCTCTCAAAGTATGCCCTCCCTGTAACAAAGTATCGCGAAACTCTTAAACTTATGTAAATAAATCTTAATAATTCTTCTAAAATGTACTGGTTTTGTTATATTCAAATAGTCAATAGCTCTAATAATATGCTCAACCTATTTTCTTTTTTTTAAAGTTTTTTTTGTACTAAAATGGACCATGGTAAAGAATATATAGGGCACTTGTTATAAGTTTTAGTAATCAGGTTATTTAATTGAAAAGACCAAGTTGTACAAAGATTTTTTATCGGTCAATGTATTTTTGAATTATATTAAAATTGTAGGTATGTGGTATGTAAAGGATGGTTGTGAAATTTCTAGCCGTATAAACATGTATTTCGTAAGTTATTGTCATATAATCATATCAATTTTCAGACAATGTGGCGCATGGATGTTGTCTTTGACTTGTTTTGGAAGTTTGGGGAATACATTTATACTATTTACTGCCGATTTATGGGGAGTATTTGAAGAATTGTATTGCTTATGCAAAGATTTGGATAACTTTACATGTTAAGAGTCAAATGTCATTTATAGAACAATTTGCCATCCTATTATTCAAGCGATGCAATGCGATGAGAAAGAGAACTGTGCCAAATATACACACGCTCATCAAAATCGCACATGTTCATACATATTCATATGTCAACATCTATGTTACCAATGAATGAATTGTTTTATAATTACATAGTATGCACATGTACTTTGGGCATACCTTCTGTTTAGCTGGATTGTTTCCTAAAAACAGATATTCATGAAGAAACAATCCATATCCTCGCTTAATATGTACTCAGAAATAGCATATCTGAATCGAATTAGATCCGTATGTTTAACAAATATTCAAGCATGCATCGTGACACGCATTAAAACCAGGGAGAACAGGTTTTAGTTTACATATAAGGATGTCTGTATGATACAAGAAAACGAAACTTTACTGATAGAGTGAATGCATTCTCATTGACAAAAACATATATTTATCATATGCATGTACGATAATTTCGGTCAATCATAAGACTGACTTAAGAATACGCACATCATTGCACTATTTTCAGATTTATATTCTTAGATAAATTGCCTAGCAACAGGGCGTGCGACCAATATTAATTTATTTATGAATTACATTCTTATTTATGCTTTAGCGAAATCCGATCTTCAGTATTTGTTATTTGCAATATTGACATATTTAAAGACACTGGAAGTCTTAATTCGTTGGAGTCTAAATGATGACTTTTCCCCTTGATGTGTTATCAAATGTTTTAAGACAACGGGGATGAGAATCATTCCCACTATACACGATATCATGATTATACCCCATTAACATACAGACGAATTTCTAACTCGGCTTCAATATGCTTGTTATCTTATATTTACAAAGGATCAAACAGTACCTGCCTGTTATAGATATTCCGAAAAAGTATTTCCTGAATCGGTTGAAACAAGTATAAGATAACTAAAGATATATCAGCCGTTTACATACCGCGCTCTCAAACTTGTGACATACTTAAACGTGATTCTTACATTCTGAAACACTGTGCGTCTATCAGTTTATTATTAAATATTAGATTCAAATTTGTGCCATAAGACTGTATATTCAAAACAATAAAATTGTCGTTTAACGATTTATTTTTTTCCCTTTTTTTAATTTTGTCTTAACTTAAGATTGTTCTTATCAATATCCGGATTGTATCTTTATTTCAGGAAGAAATGTGTATATATCATCTATTCATTTCATCTTGTAGACTATGATCTACACAAACATTCTTTATACCAAACTGTCACTAAACAGCGAAACAGACACCGCCAAACATCATGAACATGAACATCATATGTTTACAAAACAAAAAATGCATTATATATCTTCTTATTCCGTTATTATATTATGTGACTTTTATATTGGCCCTTCTGAAACAATTCGGGAAGATTTTAGCATTGCTAGTACAGTTGGGATGTACTTGAATCATATTGAAACAGTTGAGGTCATGGATAGTCTTTTTAGTTATGAGAAAGGTCGTCATGACACGTCAATTTGCACAATTTGCAATTTGTCATTTTCTTATTCAGGTGATTTAAGATGATGGGAACGAAATTCCTACCCCTGAAATAGCCTATGAGTTAAACGACGAATGAAAATAAATAGTTATAAATTCATCATATATTTAAAAGTAACTGCGTTCCTGGAACTTATCTACACTGTACTATATACCAGAACAATTATTATTGTAATGACTGGAAAACAATTATTTTCCTAAATGAAATATAGAATATTAAATCTATTCATAGGCAGTTTTCCTGAAGAATAAAACATGTTTTTCTTCATCATTAAACACAAACATTTATTATACATGTACCTTCTATTTCAAGTTGATTGATCTCCAAACAATTATTTTTAAAATGGGACCTCGAATGAGTTGCAATGAAGTATTTTTTAATCGGATAAGGTCTGTGTATATGAAATATATAACATAACTTGCATGGAAGATACCAAACAGCAAAAATTTTAAAAGGAAGACTTTATGTTTACCTTTTCACATAAATTACACATAAAGTATGGTAAAAAAGTGGATGGTGCGGTAATAAATGTGTTTGATTTAATTTAGGAGAAATGTTTATATGTTTTATATGTTAGATGATTGTGTAAAGAAATGATATAATCTGAATCTTAAGGTGTAAATTTGAAATAAATTGAGTACTTGATTCTTGATACTGTAAAACGTTCATTGAGTATCATAACAGAGTGCACGTTATATATAATATGTAATTGTATTAAATGATAGCTTGATAGCTTATATTGTGTAAAACGATAGTCCGAGTTTGTTTTTGAGTAAGAATCTTTACGTTCGCTTTAAGTAATAAACGTTTCATACAGCAGTACAACTTTATCGAATAATCTATTTTAACTAGCTGGATAATCTACATAAAATGCCATGATGTTTCTGCTTTAGATGTAATGATTAACATTATAGTCGATCAGTATACATTATTGAAAAAAAAAAAAAAAAAACTTTCCATAGCAGAAGGCCAGTATATTAACCATAAAAATAGTCCAGGGGCAAAGTACATTTTAGACAATATAACTATACAAGCATAACTCGATTCATGCCGATTATATCAAAGAAAACAATTTCATTATTTTATTTGTTATGTTCTATTTGTTATATTTAGTCACAGTGTAGGAATACATAGATATTACTATATTCGTATTTGACTAAAAAGGTAATCTGATCCAAATTAATATCTTTGTACCTTAATGGGTGTCATTAAATGGAACATTTGCTAAATTTACGTAAAAAACATGAACACGTACCAACTGGATGTAGTACATATAAAATATTCTTTTGAATAATAACATGTGATGTTATTTTTTCTTAACCCATTGGTAATGTATTTCTAAACTATCAAATAAGAAAAACAAAACATTAAATTGTTTTATATAAAACAGTATGACTAATTCACGTTTAAAGGAATATTATATTACCATTACATATATCAATTTAAGTTTTTCACAAACTTCAAATTATTATCATTACAAGGTCACCGGCTTTCACACAGATCGTATTCTTACGCTTTGTTAGTTCGTTTGTGATTAATATCCCATTGACAGTATTTCAATTATTTGAGTATGTTTGTCTTCTCTAGACAGATCTCTCACTGACTCAATGCGATATCACGTGAAGTGAATAACTTCCATTTGATTTTCAAATTACGCTGTTCATTGCTTTATTTACAAACATTTTATAAAGGATTTTTTGTAACATTTGATCGTCTTTTCCATTTATGTGAATTAGGATCTACATATTTTTCTTTGCTGAAAGAGTCATTGTACAATGCATAATGATGGTGATATAGTTGCCACAACAATTCGTCTATCGTCCTGTTTTTAGGGTAGTTTAGCACGATGAGATCGAGAACCATGCCTGATTTTCTCCAAAATCCGCTGATTAACTATATATAAATAATAATCGCTGGTTTCTATAAAATATTATCCCCAATGATCCGTATATACCACTTATGTACAGAATGTTTTTTTTTTTTTGCCTATAGAGGCATAAATTCACAGAGAAAAAATACTATTTAATTTGTAAAAGTCACAGTAAATATTAATTTGACAAGATAAGGTCGCTATCCATGTATAATAAAACATAGCAACACAGTTAGATGTAAATTCATCGTGTATTTGAAAAACTAATAAACGATGTTAAGGTAATAAACATGATCACGCACCAACTAGATGACGTACATATAATACGTTTCTATTTTAATATGATAACATGTGAGGTTATTTTTTTCATGAATCCATTGGGAATGTAATTTATAATATCAAACATAGAAAAAACAGAAATGAAATTGCTTTAAATTAGGCATTATAGTTAATTAACAGGAATATGATTTAATCATTACATATATCAATTTAAGTTTTCAACTTCAAATTATTATTATTACAAGGTTTCCGGTTTTCACACAGATCATATTCTTACGTTTTGTTTTTCACTGATGATTAATGCCCCATCGACAGTATATCAATTATTTGAGGATGTTCGTTTACACAAAACAGATCATACTGACTCAATACATGTCACGTGAAATAATAACCTATATTTGATTTTCAAAATTCACTGATCATTGCTTTATTTTTATAATACATTTTATAAAGGATACATTGTATCATTTGATCGTCTATCAAATTATTCATGTACATTAGGATCTACAGAAATATTCTTTATTGAACGTGTCACTGTATAATGCACAACGATGGGGACATTGGTGTATTGAAGTTATAGTCAATAACATGATGTGGGAGTACTGAACGATCCATTGTATGCATCCTATATTTCTGAATATTTTCCACAATGAAAACCGAAGGAAGAAATACGTATTTAAAAGTTTTTTGAATCATCTGTTGGCCCGACTAAATCTAATCAAAGATTTCCTAGTCTTAATTGAACAGTTTGGGGAATATGTTGATACCATTAAATGAAGTCGTAAGATGAATATTTGAATTATTTTGTGGCATATTTGAAGACGGTTGTAGTCTTTATTGGACTGTGACAAAGGTCGTTTTGAACAACAATTCGTCGATCGTGACGTTATTAGAGTATTTTAACAGGATGAGATCTCGAGAACCCAATCTCATTAAAATCAGATTCAGTATGCTAACTGGGTCAGACCACATCGTATTGAGGGTCGTCTCAGATTGACTTGTATACCCAATCGAATAGGGGTTCAGAATCGTTTGTATAATCAGGAAGTACCGCTTCAATCTCACATATGGAGAAGTAACCGACATCCATAGATGTCTAAGCGGCCGGGTATCTTATTCGGTAGAGCGGTAGCCCATTCGGTAGAGCATTCGCCCTGTAAGCAAAAGATTCCGGGTTCGAACCTTGTGAAAACTGTTTTACCGAAGTCAGTTAGAAACGCGTTATTTGACTGGTTTAAAATCGAACACTTATTTATGCATATACATTACTTAAAAGATCAATCTGACGAGACTTCTAATGCGATGTTGTCAGATCCTAATCACGGATAATAGAGAAGTGCAAATTAGGATATGACTTTAATTAGATTTTCGAGAACTATACCCGATACATATATATTCATAAATCACATATATTCGTTTACATGCACACGCTTTTTCTCCAAATTCCTTTGTTTATGAAAGGGTAATCGCTGGATTCTATAAAAGATGAACTTAAATGTATGCGTATAACTTATGTACAGAATGATTTGTGCCTATAAAAACATACATTCACAGATAATCTACCTTATCTAATATGCAAAAGCCACAATATACATCTATGTGATATTATTAGGTCGCTGTCTTTGCATGATATCACATACCAAAACCAGGTAGATGTTATTTCGGGAACTATTTTGGGAAAGGAAGAATTTCATTCTTGCCAGGAATTGGTGAAAGGAAACAAAGCCGTTATCAGAAGCTTGTGATTTTTTACAGAAGCTTTAAGTGTCAGAAAGTTAGACCAATATAACTTTGATTTGCATATAATTAAACAGTTGTAAATTCATCGTGTTTAAAATGAATGCGTTATAAAAATAAATAACGAGCATTACTGTTATGGTTCAATGGGCGTTTATTGTGCAAACTGAATTATAGAATCAAATGCTCTTTATATTTTTAAAGCATGTTATATATTGTATGTTTACTTTCTTATTAAAAAAATCATTGATTCCCGAACAGCATATACTTAAAATGTGATTTGCAATGGTTACAACGCATTTTATGTAGAATTTAGGATACAATGCTTCATGGTAGCATACCACACAGTGAATCAACGGAGATTGAAAAAACCTTCAAATGAACAATTACATGAAAGGACGATATTTTCTTGTCTTAAGTATGATATCAATTTGTATTACATGATAGTACAGATTCATATTTAAATAGAAATGTTTTTGATCGATATAGATTCTCATATTCAGCAATGCAACTTTATCAGGTTTGAGCAAACTCGTGTGGATAATCTAGACAAAATATAATAAAATTGATTAAATAATTTAGTTTCTGTTTTAAATGCCATGATAATTATGTATTTCTACAGAACACTTTAGATAACCAGAGAAAAATATGTATTCAAAAATCGTATTAAAACAACTGATACTGGCTCATGAATGATACAATTTGATGTTATATAATAATAACGTAGTCTTAAAGAATATAGTATAATGATATAATGAAAAAAGAAAATAATCTTAATACAGTGGTGTTCATTTGCAAGAAAAAAAGTTATTGACTATGATATGTGTACACATTTTAAGATGAGTGATTTGAAAAAAAAAAATATGCAGGTATCTTATGTTATATAATCGTATGTGTTTTTTTCTTCTTCTGTTAATCAAAAAACTTGCCATGCACATTGTTCCTTATCCAAATCTATGAGGAAAAACAAACACAAGAGATTATTTTATTAAACATAAATCGGTCTTGTATATACCTGTACCTATTTAACAACATTCCTATGGCGAGGCTGAGGAGTGAACCGGGGTTTCTTGATAAATATAAAAAAGTAAATATTTATATTTTTGACATTTTAATTCCAATTCTATTGTGATATTAGAACATTCAAAAGAAAAACAGCATTTCTTTTTAGCAAAAACAGTCTGAGCATATACCACAGCTCAAGAGGAATAGGT
>CM037792.1:34870154-34920154 GCA_021229015.1 Solen grandis
TCTCTGCAGATATGCAATTGACAACGTGACAATTGAGCAGGGCTAATAGAGCAGTCATATCTAATAACGGTTTCTCTCATTTCATTTTTGACACATTTACCGCCCCCTTACGACAAAGATTTCACGTCTACCCTAGGGTCGACCTTTTTGTGCATTCAATTGCTGAGCCACCTATGCAGATGAGCTGATGATGGTTGATAAGATTGTAGAGCAGGGCTGGTAGATAATTCACGTTCAAGAATGATACTTCTCATTTTATTTCTGACACAGTTATGACCCCTTTGCCTGAAATACATTGTCTATTCGATCAAACACCATATGCTCAACGGATATTGAAACATTTCATTGCACATGTTTTTGTCGTTAAAATAAAGGCCAAGATCGACTTTGGGCAAAATCCAATTATTTTTACTTTTTTTTATTTTTTATTTTTTTACATTTTCTTGTGAAGGGAAAGGTGTTGATCCACTTCAACAGATAAATATTGGTGTTTACGGAACGTCTCTCATCGCTTCCTAATAGCGGGGTCGTCTTATAAGTGAATTATACCAATATAGTTAAAACAGTTGCTAAAACTATTTGGTTCAAAAGTTGAGTGGTCTTAATGGCGAGGTGGTCTCACAGCTGGGTTTTACTGTATCTATTTGTCTGTGTGCGCTTTTTTTTTAATTGTCGGTGACATGAAGAGAAGAGTCGAAAAATCAAAATATTATATAACAAATGTATAGGGAATGAACGTTTATTCAATGAAAACCTATTTTCAGATTTTATTAACAAGACATTATTCTTAAAATACTGTTTTTAGACAAAACAGTGAACTGCTAATACATTTTGTTTACTCGTCCGGTATCAGATTTATAAATGATCGAGAATAAAACACGTGCATAAAATCAAATGACAGGAGTATAGTAGATTATGTCGTATGAAAAAGAAAATATTTCAATAAATATACACTCAAACCTGTTGGTCAGTCAAGGAAACATGAGAAAGTGATCACTTAACAGAGGTTGTCGCTAAATGAAGGTTCAACATATAGCAAACTGCTATTTGAGTAATACTGAAAAATACCGCTAAATGTAGGTTGAGCGCTTAATACAGGTGATCACTTAATACAGACGACCGCTTAATACAGGAGACCGCTTAATACAGGTTATCATTTAATACAGATGATCGCTAAATACAGGGGACAGCTTAATTCAGGTGATGGCTTATACTGGTGCCCGCTTAATACAGATGTCTGCTTGATACAGATGACCACTTAATACAGATGACGGCTAAATACAGATGATTGCTAAATACAGATGACCACTTAATACAGGCGACCGCTTAATACAGGCGACTGCTTAATACAGCTATCCGCTTAATACATGCAACCGCTTAATACAGGTGACCGCTTAATACAGGCGACCGCTTAATACAGATGACTGCTTAATACAGGTGACCGCTTAATACAGATGACTGCTTAATACAGGCGACTGCTTAATACAGGCGACGGCTTAAAACAGGTGACTGCTTAATACAGGTGACCGCTTAATTCAGACAACTACTTAATACAGGTGACTGCTTTAATACAGGTGACCGCTTAATACAGATGACTGCTTTATACAGACAATCACTTAAAACAGGTGACCTCTTAATACAGATGACTGCTTTATACAGGTGACCGCTTAATACAGGAAACTGCTTAATACAGGTGACCTCTTTAAACAGATGACTGCTTAATACAAATGAGCACTAAATACAGACGACCGCTTCATACAGAAGACCGCTTAATACAGAAAACCCCTTAATACAGAAAACCACTTAATACAGGTGACCGCTTAATACAGATGACTGCTTTATACAGGTGACCACTTAATAAAGACGACCGCTTAAAACAGGCGACCGCTTAATACAGAAGACCGCTTAATACAGAAAACCCCTTAATACAGGCAACCGCTTAATACAGACGACCGCTTAATACAGAAAACCCCTTAATACAACTGCTTAATACAGGCGACCGCTTAATACAGGCGACCGCTTTATATAGATGACCACTTAATACAGACGACCGCTTAATACAGGCAACCGCTTAATACAGATATCTGCTTAATACAGTCGACTGCTTAATACCGGCGATCGCTTAATACAGGCGACCGCTTTATATAGATGACTACTTAATACAGGTGACTGCTTAATACAGGCGACCGCTTAATACAGGTGACCGCTTAATACAGGTGTACAAATGATTGTACATTATGACATAACGCCGATGATGATAGCCTTTAAAGTAGTTCTTTTCATTGTTTGTATTTACATTATCCTGACACCATGCCAACCAGTCCTGAAACTCTCTCGCTCCTGAGGCAGGCGTTACCACCATTCGGCCTATATGTATTATCAATTCAAGGTAATTTGATAATCATAACGTCAGTTGAATTGTTAACTGGTAATACAATTTGTTAACTGGTAATACAAATTGTTAACTGGTAATACAATTTGTTATCTGGTAATACAATTTATCTGGAATAAAGGAATTTGAGCATTGGCAGTTTTTCTTAATTTGATTTACAACTACATTCAACCTGTATTAAGCGGACAACCTGCATTTAGCGGTCCGTTTTAGTATTACTAAACTAACAGTTTCACTTAGCGACCACCTCTGTAAAGCGGTCACTTTCTTATGTTTCCTTGACTGACTGCTTAAGACAGGTTTGACTGTATCTTGTTATGGTATATGCATCAAAGATTGTTAAGAAAAGATTGTTGGGCGATATTTTTATTATTTTAATAACGTTACTGTGGCATTTGACACGTGACCGTTCGGAGACAGACTCTACATTCTGTAGTGGTGGGCAACAATTTTACTTAGTGGGCTCCAATGAATAAGTTGGCTTAAGTTATTATTCTTACACAATATACTCAACTTATTCATTGTTAGAGTTAAGCATACAATAAAGTTGCGATATTATTTGGCGACTAATAAAATGTCTCTATAGATACTAATCGATAGTGATAATGTTGCGATCAATGCGAGCATTATTTGATTAATGGAAAGTACTTGTGAATATGTCATAGAAATAAAAATAGTCACACACATTTTTTTTGTGTGTTTAAATATAAATTCCTCTACATCTCACTTTAGAGATCAAAATGAATATCTAATTCATAAATACAGTTTCCTGCTGTTTACACACGGACATATGTATACAAAGACAGATAATGTTACAGAAAGGAAACTGGCATGACTCCTCCAAAGGTCCTTTCATTTATTTCAGTGTGTTTACAGTAAATACAAAAAAAGAAACGAGAATGTAGTAACTTTATTGACTGCAGTACTCTTTGTCACTCCTATTTGAGACAGGTCTTTTTTCTTCTTGCTTCAAGATATATACAGCAGGTTTCCATGTACTTTTATTGAAGGAATCATATTCGTGTTTTAGACTTTCCTGCAACGAAAGAGAAAAATCAAATATGTCTTTATCTCTCTTATTAAAAATATGTTGCCTTCATAAATAAAAAGGTGAAATAATATATTTATACAAAAAGGACACGTGTCGTGGACAATGAAAATGTGAAATATTTAGGATTTCTGAAATACTGAGGTAGCTTGATATTGCTACACACGCTTGAATTATACCAAAATACTTTTCTTGAAGTAATATTTGAATTTTTCGATTAGGTAGATACACCTTCAACAATCTCATTCTATGAAACATTCTTTGCATGACTAGGCTGAAAAGAATCATTAAGTTAGTAACTAACAATATTTGTTATGAAATAAAATCGTACTGCTCGCAAATGTATGGCTGTGGCCATGTACAGTCCACGTTGGTCCATTTAGACTGGAAGTCCCTGTCAAGTCGCACACACGACAGAATTGCTGCTGACCCAACCCGCGGAAAATCTAGTGCCCAGTAATCTGCCGTGACCGGAAGTTGAAAGCTTGCCTCAGTCGTAAAGTCCAGAATGTTTGGAGCCGACTCTGTCCCATCAATCCAGTAGTAGTCCGCATAACCTGATTTGTTTATTTCATGTATCATTTATTTGTCAATTTAATTAAATATCAATCCAACTACGCTCGTCTGTTCCTTCAAAGGTATGGTAAGGGTCAAGGTCGTATCTATGTAGTAAAGTAACTATCCATAATGAATAAAACGTTTGTCCCAATCCAATAAGAAATAGATTATGTTCACCCTTAGACTAGACTAATTTGGGTTTACCATGCTTCAACAGTATTTCAGTCATATAGCGACGTCCAGCTAATTACAGGTGGAGGAAGACCCCGAATGCACGGAGGCATCCGGGTAGAACCACCGACCTACCGCACGCCAGTTGGAAGGCTTGCTCATATGAAAATCCGAATGACCCGGTCGGGATTCGAACCCATGCGGTTAGGGGCTGAGTGAGTGTTAAAGTCAGCGACTTTACTCTCTCGGCCACGGAGGTCCCGTTCACCCTTAAAGTTGACGATGGACTCTCAATACTCTAACGACCTCATCTTTTTATTTCTTCGAAAAAAACACCTGTTTTTAACATAGCTTAATCAAATGAGCTTAATTATCATTTGTTTGTCGAACTGTGCGGTGATTTATTTCTGTAGCTGCATTATTATGTTTACATAACTTTATTGTATGTGAGCTTAAATATAATAATAATAAATTGCAAGTGTTTTTTTTTAAAAAAAAATTAAAAAAAATTTTTTTTAATACTTTCAATATACAGCTGAGACAAGAATATCTGCTATTTGAGCTTTTAATGATTTTACTCATTTTGTTGCTTGACAGAGAATAATTATTCATTTGCAATATAAAATACATATCGGTTTTAACTCTTAAGTTTGATTGTTTGTTGGGTTTAACGTCCCAGCGATAGTATTTAAGTCAGGAGACGCTGTTTACTTCAGACAGATGCCACTGCCACACTGCAGTATGATACTATCACGCCATAGTCATGTGGGATATCACAACCATTCACATTATCCTGACACTAGGCCAACCAGTCCTGGAACTACCCTTTATATGCTGAGTGCCAAGCAAGGGAGCTATACCAGTACCATTTTTACGACCTAGGTATGTCGCGGCCGGGAATCGAACCCACGACCTCCCGTTTCCGAGGCGGATGCTTTAAAAGTAAACATTGCGAAACATATGAACACGACACGAAGGAAGAATCTAATAATAGCCCCCTAACTCGACAACAATCGCCCAATTGCCCCGAACGCCCCCCCCCCCCCACACACACACAAAGAATATGAATTTGTTATATTTCTAGACCAAAGTTGTTCTTATTGTCCATGTGGTTCTGATGGTATTAAAACCTCGTTATGTTGCGCAATGTTTTTCTACGTGACTGTGATATGACAGGGCTCACTTACCTTGACATGCCGTCAACTCTTCAAGAAGTTGTTGAACAGGAATTGTTAAAACAGGAACAAGTCGTGTGCCGTTGATAGCTGCACAGGAATCCACGCTGTCCAAATGTGTCGCCGGCGTTGTAAATACCCTAGTGAATATTAATGGAGCTAATGAATGTGTTAGGAATATTCAGAATATATTAGAATGTGTCCGTAATTAGAACTTGTACTACTGGGAGGTAAATATTTAAGAATATACAAATGTAGTTAAGAATACCGATAGTGCGTGGAATGGACGTTTTGAAATCCAACATTTAAAAAAAATCGATTACAAAATTATGAGCTTACAAAGATTTTTTAAAGAAAAGATCATATTGAATACTGGATCCCTGTGATGTAAATGATCCTCCTGAATGCGTGCGTATAGCTATCTTAAAAATACCAATAGTGTAAATGCATCATTCGGGGACTATTTTTCCTGGAATGGTATCAACCACTACGTTTATCAATACGCGGTTCTTTCAGTACGGACCTCATAATCTTTGCAACATGGAATCGCGAATATCTTTAAAGTTACATATAGTACAGACTCAGTGAAAAGGATAACACATTTATAGCATCCGTTCCAGAATTACCTACTTGTATCTGAATGGAGTCCCATCTGACAAGGTAACAGTCCTGAATATATCATTATTGGGCGGACAACTGAACGGTGGATATGGCGTCGAAGGAGGAGGTGGCGGTGATGTTGAAAGAGGGAGGGTCGTAGGAGGAGGTAGCGATGGAGGGAAAGTCGTAGTTTGAGCTGGCGGTGGAGGGAAAGTCGTAGGAGGAGATGGCGGTGGTGTTGACGGAGGGAGAGTCGTAGGAGGAATTGATGGGGGAAGAGTCAGTGGATATGTTGCAGCAACTGTGGGCGATGTACTTGTCCCTGAAACTTTGAAATTTTAAAATTTAAGCATGTCATCATCATCGTCAGGTATTTGACGTCACACTTACGGTAACCGTTGTTATATCTAAAATGATCTAAGATTTCTAAAACATTATAAAATCAAATATGGAAACGAAACTTATATACCGCCTTATAAAATAAACCATAATACTAGTATATACGACTGTTATCTGCAATAAACAACGTTCATCATGTTTATAGAATTTAATGTCATCCATACAAAAAAAGAAGAAAAAAAACAATGTTTTAAGGCAATTTTATATTTATATATCATTAACGGTATTGTTAAAAATTCTGTTATCATATCACGTTCACAATTATTACAACCATCTTCAGTTACTATGATTTTAGTCTTATTTGGTTTTGTGGTTAAAAATAATAAAACCGTCCTGGTAGTCAAATGATCAAACCATCCATCTTGGGGGCAAGAGGACGTAAGTTCTATCATTGACTGCAACGTACCATATTCATTAGAAATCGTATCAGTATGGCATTCTTGGTAGAATATAATGGAGCAATTGTCTACGGTTTGAGGTCCAGGAGACCAACATTGTCATTTAAATCTATTCATTTTACATCGATTGAGAAACAAATTTCACAGCTTACACTTTTTGCTCTCAACAGTTCCTGGGCTGGACCAGTACTTTGTGCCTAGTCCTTGAAGTAGTATTGTCCCCATTAGTGTTCGACCCCACGACTTGCATATTCGCCATCATGAATGTCGCCGCTGGAAAACGGCGAGCTCAATTAAATCTTATTATTAGCAAAATTTATAACTTGTGAATATCACAAACGACTGGAATAGTATGATTGCATTCTTTGTGACAAAACTATTTACAAGATACATTTATTGAAGTCTCAAACTACTTACTGAAATTTTCATGGACGTAATACCCGGCCAGGACAACTGGTAGAAGCTCCTGGGGACTGGTGAACACTACATCGTGTAACTGACATTTTCTCTGCAACGGTCCGTAGAAGAAGGAAACACAGTTCGGCGTGGAACTGCAAATCGACGTGCACTGAAGCTTACTACGGCACGTGACCTCTTCCAGATAGCTTGAGTTTGCCCTGAAGTTGGCTAGGGAGGTTTGCTGGATCCATACGGCGGTCCCGGCTGTCGCAACCAGATGGACTAGTGCTTTAAAAGATATAAATGAAACAAGTGACTTTAAACTGTTATTGAGGAAGAGTAGTGGTAATGTTAATTCTTGTCATAATTTATATCCCCATTTCAAACGTCTGTTATATTTATCTACACAACAATACACACATCTGGATTTTTTTTCTTTATTTTTAATTTCATTACAAATGTGTTTAAATGCATACAGTTATAGATAATTTGAAGTATTATTCATGGGTAATGCATACACATAATTTTGTACAATCCAGCTTAAAATAAAGACAACTTTTACAAGATCAATGTAAAAGTTGAAGTAAGAATCGATGAAAAAGTCAATTTACTACATGGTATTGTATATCTATTTTTTATTTCATTGTTTATATCTGGATAATCTAATATAAAAAAAAAAAAAAGTTCTGAAAGAAAAAATAATGTGTTTGATGTTTGATTTAATGTACTTGCTTCACTTACTTATAAGTCCATGATAATTATATATTTATTCAACAATATAATTCCTTAATATTGAAGCAAGTCCCATGATTGTAGTTGCAATATGTCACAGACAGTACGCTTTTAAAGGTTTAATTATTTAAACATACACGCAATCTAAGTTACTGGTTTGTAAACAGTAAAATGAGAAAATAAAGATATTACAAATGTGTTTCTGCTTCTCAGCAATGTTTCTGTATAATATATAGAATTGATTAGCTAAGGTTTGGTAAATAATGTACACACAAAGTCATTATACTACAAACAAAAATAATGTATTTTTGTTCTTTTAGTCCTTCTTTTTTTTCGTCGGCGCCAGGCTAGACATAGCGGTAAAAAAAAAAGTAACAGATGGAAAAAACATCGAAACGTTACCATTGTGTTTGTCTGAAATAAATTACTATCGGTTTGTGATTCTTAAAGGCGTTCTTTTTTTCTTTTCTTTTTCTTTTTTTCCGACTAAAGATGTATGAATTAAAAATAGAGGGTATCATGTTTGTTTTAGAGATTAAGCTTATGATGGAACATCACTATTAGCTAAAATTGTTGGAAAAACAAAACAACAAAAGGCATTAAAATGTAGAAATATTTGATTTCTAAATAAAATACGAGCATACCAAAATATTTTCTAAATAATTCATCAAAATTTGTAACTTTTAATGTATTTCTTAAGTTACAGGTGAATATACTGTCATACATACACGGAAAATACCAAACGAGCGAGAATAAAATAGCCATTATGCTTGGACCAAAATGTATGCAAAACCTACCCCAAAAATATGACATTACTCGAATACGAGTGTATAAATTAATCGTTATAAAAAATAAAAGACAGATTTGATTTTTTTTTTTCAAAGTCAATCCACTGATATCTCTCTCTCTCTCTCTCTCTCTCTCTCTATATATATATATATATATATATATATTAAACTAAAACTGTTTTAATGAATTTCAGCAAAATTAACCCCTCCTCCCAACACACACACACACACACACACACACACACACACACACACACTAAAATGTGCCTTTTGGACTTTCAAAGTTTGGCAAATATACTTTTAATAATGTTCTTAAAACATGAATCTTATAAAGAAAAGGGCTTTCCTTTAAAATTCACTAAAAATAAATGAGAAATTAAAGAAAAAGAAATGAATCAAAATTAAAATCAGTTGTAACCCGTTAATTTACATGCATTTAAGTCCAAGAATAACAGAAGCGATTGTTTGGGCAACCCTTCGTCGCCTTTTGCATGGATGCTTTTGAGTTGATAAATGTATACATGGGTTAAAAATAAATATAATATATTAGGCAATCTTTAGTTGTAAAATTCAATTACTCATTAACTGAACATTTTCAATATTTATGGACATACATGTATATATATTAAAGTAAATTTGTTATAAAAATAAAAGAAATTGTAACTTACGTGGACTTGATTCTAATTCGTTGATTACATATTGAAATATTACGCGTATTTAAAAAAAATCATCTATGTGAATAAAATATCCTTTTATCTACCCCTGCATCTAGTTTGATCTTCTCTCAATTATTTTTTTCATTACTTACAATAGGATTAAAATAAGGTTATTTAATTTACGTACCACAAACGGACAAAACAACGGAAAAGGCTCCTCTTTTAACCACGTCCATTTGATATATAAATTGTCGATGGAGTCATGCAGAGGCGATTGGTTTGACAGCTAAATTTTGGCCCATTTTGTAATTCATACAAATGCCTAGTTTTCTGAAGAAATTGTTTGAAGGAAAGTAAATTTACTTAAACAAATACAGGGCTCTTTTTCTTTCATTAGGCGATAGTTCGTCATTAACCGACATTCGTAATTGTTACAAACATGGTATTTAGAGAGTATTGGTTTTTCAATCGTATCAGCTCGGCAATACGGACTATTCAAACACCTCGGATGGTATAAGCTACCGAGATGGTGACTTCGTTAAGCGGTCAGTCCCCCATTCATCCCCCATCCCGTAAAAGAAGAAGAAGACGGAGGAGGAGAAGGAAAAAAAAGAATACGCTGGCATACACCTGCTCAGCATAGGAACGTTCCAGTTAGGATTACGTGACTTGGGGTAATAGCATGTTACATGTCTACGGCGGGTGATAGCATGCAACATGTCAACGGCGGGTGGTAACATGCTACTTCGAGTGATAGCATGCAACATGTCAACAGCGAGTGGTAGTTTGCAACATGTCGTCGGCGGGTGGTAACATGCTACTCGGGGTGATAGCATCCAATATGACATCGGCGGGTGGCAACATGCTACTCGGGGTGATGGTATGCTACATGTCAACAGCGGGTGGTAACATGCTACTTCGGGTGATAGCATGCAACATGCCTACGGCGGGTGGTAACATGCTTCTTAAAGTGCTAGCATGTTACATGTCAACGGCAGGTGGTAACATGCTACTCGGGATGATAGCATGCTACATGTCAATAGCGGGTGGTAACATTCTACTCGGGGTGATAGCATGCTACATGTAAACAGCGAGTGGTAACATGCTTCTTAAAGTGCTAGCATGTTACATGTCAACGGCGGGTGGTGGCATATAACATGTCAACGGCTGGTGTTAATATGCTACTCGGGGTGATAGCATGCAGAATGTCAACAGCGGGTGGTAACATGCTACTTGGGGTGATACCAGGCTACATGTCAACGGCGGGTGGTAACATGCTACTTGGGGTGATATGAGGGTACATGTCAACGGCGGGTGGTAACATGCTATATGTCAACGGCGGGTGGTAACATGCTACTTGGGGTGATAGCAGGCTACATGTCTACGGCGGAAGGAAGCATGTGTCGACGTAACCAAGTAGGCATTTAGTTGTTTGCGTAGAGCGGCCAAGCCGGTGCCGACAGACAACTGAAAGATGTATAAATATCATTAATAATTTCTACATGAATGGTGTTGTAACCGAATCAACAACAGCCTGGTACTGTGTGCAATCAAGCATTACCAACGGTTGCATCTTAAGTATAGGTAAATGTTTGTTATCGAGGGTTTAACAAATTGCGCCGAGCTTGAGCGGTTTAACTTGTTAAACCTTCAATAACAAACATTAACCTACTTAATATATGGAATTTGACGTTACTATCCAAGTCCGCCTCTACACGCATGCGCACAAAGATTGGTCGTATATACTAGGTTTCCCATTAAACCAAGTGGTTTAACGAGTTAAACCGATCGAACATTTTGAAAAAATACTGCAATCTCATTGGTCAAAATATAATTCCATACATTAAACTTAGGTGAAAACGATCATAAACTTCATAAAGTCTGACACGAAATTCACAAGGTCATACATGTACATAGATTTAAACGGACAAACATAAGTTAAAGGAAATAGTCTTTGTTATCAAAATTTAATAAGATGCTTTTTGATTGATTAAACACTTACTTTTGAATTTATTATTTTTATGTTAAAACAGAATACTAAACTGAAAGATGTATAAATATCATAAATATTTATTACATGAATTGTGTTGTAAGCCTGGTACCGTGTGCAATCAAGCATTACCCATAGTACCCGGTCAGTGGAGATTCAGTTCCGGTTTACAAGTTAGTATTGTTGTTAGAGGTGATATGGGCCAATAATAACAATTATTTGTTTCATAGTGTAAAACCGACCGCTGGATGGCTTAAGCTGAAATAAACAAACTATTTATAAGAAAGATATTTAATAACACAGCGTCCTATGACACATGCTACTTGGGGTGATAACATGCTACATATCTACAGCGGGTGCTAGCATACTACATGTTTACGACATGTTATCCTGCATATATAATTATATATGTAGATATAGTTTTAGCAGATATAAACACATGTGCTAAACGATACAAATTATGACACGTACTGCTCAATTCAAAAATAAATTCATCTGACAGGCATTAGACAATATTATAAAAAATATAATACATTTGCAACTGCAAATTTATTTATATCTCAAATGTATTTTCATCTATTAAAAATACTTATGGTTGGGACAGGAAACGTTTATTTGCGGCTAAATTTGAGATAAAGTTGCATGTGTATATAACATATACTTCAATTTACAGTTGTAATCGTAGTTTCAAGTTGCATCTATAAAATTTAAAGTGCATCTTTATTTGAAAAAAATAATTCTTACAGCTGCCAAATTAAAGTTATACTTTGCTGAAATGTTGCTCCACAAGAAAATTAAGCTCTAGTTGAAAGATATTGTTGAGTTATCTCCCTTTGTCTTTTTTTTTTAATGAATAAACTCAATTCGTATATGCTTGAAAATTATACAAGGAATTGACTTCATATATAAAAAGATGACAGCAAGGAAAAATGCTATGACCAAGAACCATAACTCTACCTATTCCGGTTATTTTAATTATCTTCATTTATTTGTCTTAAATTTTGTCGGAAGCAAAGCCCATTTACAGAACAGTGTATTAAATATATTTTTATGACGAAAAGAGAGAGTTCAGTAACCAAAAACAATAATTCTGCCTGGTCCGTTATTTGTGTTATCTTCCTTTGTTTATATTTTTAATCAATATATTTGTCCAGGATATAACTCGTTAACTACACAAGGTATTGATTTGAAACTTAAAGTATAAACATATAGTGAGTAGCAGAAGTTCTATTACTATGAATCAAACAGAATCTTCATTTCCTTTGATTAACTTCTTTCATTTATTAAAATTATTTATTTATTCTTTTTTTTATCCAGAGCGTTGCTCCTTTACTATATATCCTAATATTTGACACACTTACTTCACTTATGAATGGCTTTCAACTGACAACAATTATTTGACCCCTCACCGCGTAGGTTCGAATCCCGGCAGGGTCATTCGGATTTTCATTTGAGGAAGCCTTCAAACTGGCATGCGGTAGGTCGGTGGTTCTACCCGGATGCTTCCGTGCATTCGGGGTCTTCCTCCACCTGTAATTAGCTGGACGTCACTATATGACTGAAATACTGTCGAAGCGACGGTAAACTCAAATAGTCAAGTCAAGTCAATTATTTGACATCTGGTCCCATGGAGTGATGTCATTGAGGTGTATGTTTCGGGCGAGGGCATTATGTTATGTATTATGTATGCAAAAGATAAGATCGACCATTGAATGTCATTATGGGCTATCAGCTATACTATAATATAATATAATATAATATAATATACCAATATTACCAATATATATATTATATATAATATATATTGGTAATCCCTTCTGAAATTCTATGGGAAAAGTGCTATATAAGACACTTATAGTACAGTATTGATTTATTGATATATAAGGTCGGAGTTCTTGTTGTGTTTGAGGTGCAAACATCTTGCATGCTTTTGAGGTCTATAATGGATATAATAAGTAGGGTTTGATCAAGTAAATATTTGCTTTTGAATTGCTTCAAATAGTTCTATTTTTCTGTAAATTGAATTAGGAGTTTACTATGAGACCGTTTGATGTACTAGGGGTGTGTTTAGTAATTCAAATTGTATATAAATATAATGGAATCAATATAATTTTTTAACAAAGTCATAAAATAATTCAAAGAAAATTGATAAATACATTTAAAGAACGTATTCACAGAGAAACACATTTAAGTATACTCAAATTGTCAACTTTTTTGTTTTATAATCAACCTTGTTTCATTTGTACTTTTCGGGAATTTTGTATTGTATATAGTCCGCATGTCTGTTTGATTTTAGAAATATGTGACATCAAGGAAAAAGAAAGGAGGGGGTGGTAGAGACAATTATCACTACTCGTGTGCTCTTCCATTTTCTTTCTTGGAGAGCTGTTTGCCTAGTTGCTGATGTTATTTTTTAAATCAATATTTACATTTCATTTTATTTCATATTTCATTTTCCCACATATCTTCCTATTTAGAGCAGTTTGTTCACAGATATACGACCTCCTTCCTTCACCTGCAAACCTCCGTCTATGGAATCTTGCTGACGACCTCAGCTGTCCACGGGGGCCGCCGTGGCCGAGCGGTTACAGTCGTGGAATACAAATCTCTCTGCCCCTCACCGCTGTGGGTTCGAATCCCGGTAGGGACTTCGGATTTTGCATGTGAGGAAGCCTTCCAGCTGGCTTGCGGTAGGTCGGTGGTACCACTATGTACTCGGGGTCTTCCTCCACCTGTAAGTAGCTGGAAGTCGTTGTATGACTGAAATACTATCGCAGCGACGGTAAACCCCAATACAACAACCAGCTGTCCACTGTGTGGAAGATGAGGAAAACTGGAACATGTCAGCTTGCCTTGCAGTATAGCCCTTCCCAGGGTAGATACAGATGGTGCCACGACAGAGTGCTTCGAAAGATCGCCCATACCATTGCGCTGGAACGAAAGAAGAAACACCCCAAGGTGAGGAAGTTGGAACTGGTTCCATGCGTGAGAGAAGGAAGAAAAAATATGCATTTAAGCACCACGAGGATGACAGGAATACTACACCAGGCGTAAGACTGGATTCTGGACGTAAACCTGGACAATAAGTTGAACTTCCCATCAGTTGTCCAGACGACTCTTAGACCAAACATAGTAATCCATTCACCTGCCCGAAAGTGTCTCGTCATGGTCGAACTCACTGTTTCATGGGAGGAGAGATGCAAAACCGCAGATGAAACCTAGACGACCAAGTACACAGAGCTACAACAGCTGTGCAAAGACCGCGGGTGGCAGACAAATTTTTTTTTAGTTTTTTTTGTTTGTTTTTTTAGTTTGTTTTTTTTTCAGGAAAAGTTGGATGCAGATGGTTCCCGGCTCAATCAGTGTGGTCCAGTTTGGGCGCTCTTGGCATCGCTAAAATTGAGTAGGAAATCTGCTGTAAAAAACGCGTTCGCAGTCAGCAGAGAAAGCCTCGAGCTGGTTATGGTTCAAAAGAGCTGGAAGCTATCCACCTCATGTGGATTTGCAGCTGTTTTACACTTATGACTACATTGTATTTGAGTTTATCATCGCTTCGACAGTATTTCAGTCATATAGCGACGTCCAGCTAATTACAGGTGGAGGAAGATCCCGAATGGACGGAGGCATCCGGGTAGAACCACCGACCTACCGCAAGCCAGCTGGAAGGCTTCCTCACATGAAAATCCGAATGACCCTGCCGGGATCCGACACATATGACTATAAGTTTAAATTGAGTTTTCACCAATCGATGCAGAGTACCAGATCAAATAGACAATTCTGATTGGTTGTTCTTTCCTTCCTACAATTTATAATAACTTTGGGAAACCAGCATATGACGTGTACACAAACGGATTATCTCGTTCATCTGCCAAATGCAATATGTATTCAACTCAAACACATTTTATAAAGCATATCGGCTAATAACAATGCCACTCAATGCCATTCCTCCGAGAAAAGTAAGGACTCCCATATTGGAGTTAAAAATCCAAATGAATACCGGTATATTATTTGCGGTTGTGGCCGCAAGTAAAAATAAAAAAAAAGAAAAAAAGAAAAAAATATATAATTAAAACAAAGATAAATGCGAATATTCCAGACTGAGTTTATATATGTAATAAAACCCTTTGTATGTACTGGGTGACCATGGGTTGGAGGGTTTGAGCTAGTAGATGATGAATGAATATAAAACAAAATCAACATATTCTTAATATAAACATATACATTTCCTCGGATCTATCTCAAGAGTAGATTTAGAGGGGGCAGAAGCGGCGTACGCCCCCCCCCCCCCCCCCACACACACATTTAAAATCGACCAAGGTGAATTTTTATGCGTTTATCCACATTTTTTTTTATTTATTTGTGACAATTAGAGTCAGTCAATTTGATCAAAATAGAAATGTCATTTTCAGTTTGTTTTTTACTTAAGATTTCTCGCATCAGTTTCATTTTTGCTGGTTTAGCACCATTCCGCCATTTAAACAAGCAATAGCAGTCGATACATTGGAATTTGCCCGGTCCATCGAAGCGGAAAAGGCTGAATCCATTCAGTTATAACTGTCTCAGACAGATTTGAGATGATTTTTTTTTTCGATAAGTGCGAAAGAAAAGAAAATGATTGTTTTTGCTTTTGCTTTAAAATATATTCTCAGATGTAGTACTAGTAAATTACCTGATAATCATGCGTGCCCATTATAAATCGGATAAATGAGTTTTTTTAACACATCATTGCTGCCGTCGATTTTCGTTTTTAGGCAGCGAAAGTGTTTATAAAGTGTATAAATGCAAGAAAAGCAAAAACATACATTTTTGAAAAAAAGAAAAAGGAGAAAAAAGTGCCAGTGGAATATAAAAGAACAGCTTATTGAAGTTGTGGATAAGTTCTGTTACCTGGGTATTAATATGCTTTATATTGGCAATATGTCCTATGCAATTAAATCATTGTCTGAACAAGCAATGAGAGGGATGTCGGATTTGTTATATATCTTTCAAGGTTCAAATTTTGATATACATGTATCAACAAAACTAACGTTACAGTTATTTGACAAAGACAAAGATAAGGAAAAATCAAAATTCGCTAATGTTTAAAATCAAGCGGGAAAAAACTGAATCTTTGAAATTCAATCGCTTTTAGAAAACTTAGGTTTTGGAAAATATGGTATAGTTCTGACGTAGATACTGATTATGTACCAATGATAAAACAAAATTTATTCAGAAATGGCATGAATGTATAAATAATAGTCCAAAACTTGAAACTAACTGTAAATACAGAATTTAGATTTGGAACGTATTTTGAAATAATATTGAGGTAGGGAGATACGATAGAACAGATAGAAAAATGGATTATGTGCTTGTAACTCATCTATGATTGAATCTGGATATCATTTCTTGTTTGTGTGTCCAAAATGTAGATGTATAAGACTCATATACCTAAAAAATACACTCGATAAGTATTTGTGAAAACAAAATGATATTAAAAGTATAATGCTCTGATTGAAAGAGAGATTCCAGTTGCGGAAACAATTCATTAATGCATTAAAGGACATATAATGACATATTTAATGTGGTATAATTTAAGCTGATTGTAAAAATGTAAGTACCATGTAACTTTAAATAATATCAATATAAGTTCATAAACAAAGTATGTATAATGAATATACAAATATATACATAGTATAAATGCCCATATTATGATAACTGACTTACCGTTACTGATATTAAATATATTGTAACTAATTAATATACAGATGTGACATGAATTGTACAAATATAATATTTTGATTTTATTGTTCGTGCATTATCAATTCATTGTAATTATTAATGTATTTACCAAAGACAGCTTTGAAAATAAACTATTTGAGTTGAGTTGAATTAAACCAGTATTTACTGATTGTTTTGTGTGGAACTATTTAATGATTTAGTAATTTTTAGTTATATGTCGTAAAAAGTTTTAACCTGTCCTTTGATAAGGAGACCTGTGGATAATTTATACATAAACTATGTTTAATGTAATACCGGCAAATCGCGATGCCGAACCCTATCATTGATGGACCTTATGCGACCAGATCGGCGTCTTTTCTGAACCGTATCCCTTGCTTAAATACCAGCAAGAACCTGTAGATGAGCACCAGTTGCTCAACTAAATATACAAAATCTCGCACTATCACCGTGCTTCAGCCGGTCAGATAGCCACCAGCTTTATAAATCTAACATTCAGCCACGGTAGTAACGCTTCTGGTATATTACTTTTCAAGATCAGCAACAGACACAACTAGGATGGAACAAGATCATGGTTCATACTCTTTGCTAACTCTACTTAGATAATATATTAAACGTTTTACCGTACAACCAAAGGCTTAGTTTTTACGCTGGAGATGTTCTCTCTTCCACGACCAAGATCAGATGACAACTTTAAAAGAAAACCGTGCTTTTTAAATGCTTTTGGGAAATGTCTGATACTTTCTATGAGTGATATCGTTGTCGTCACGACAATGCATTGACGAATGGAAAGCCAAGTGTATGTGTTATTCCCTTAATAATTCTAATATATATTGGATCTTAATATCATCAAAATAATAACAAAACAAATCGACTAAAATAATCTAATTGATATTAATTCAAAAGTTACCTGTTTATTGTAATTTTCTTCAGTTTCTGTAGATTTTTTAGACTTGTCTACCGCTAATAGCAATAATAAAACATATGTCATTTACTTAACTAATCAAAGTTATGAAAGTACGAATGTATATTCGTCACACATTCAATAGACCGTGGACTCTTCTACTAATAGTGAATATCAATTAAAAAAAGCAAACACCAGAAAGTCAAAAACATTTAACATAAAAAACATCACTCTACAAAAAAGTAAAAGAAATAAATGTATAAGACGAAAGAATTATGATTTTTTTTTTAATATGATTTGTCTCCATCTAGGGTTCGATTCCGTTTTTGTAAAACCCAGCATTAGGATCTACAAGGTATCAAGATCAGATTCAGAACATGCAACAACTTCTTGGAAATTTAAACAAAGAATGTTGTATATGTCTCCATCCAGGATTCGAACCTGCAACCTTCTTGATAACACGCTGCTAAACTTACCACCAGGCCGTCGGGACTTTTTTTAGTTTCAATCATTGTGATTTATACTTTATGACAAGCACATTTTTGGATCTGTTGTATACATGTATGTACATTGTATATGTGTTTTGTATGCGAACATTGTATATTTACATTGTATGTATACATTGTATATGTGTTTTATATGCGAACATTGTATTTATACATTGTATGTATACATTGTATATGTGTTTTGTATGCGAACATTGTATGTATTCATTGTATGTATACATTGTATATGTGTTTTGTATGCTAACATTGTATGTATTCGTTGTATGTATATATTGTATATGTGTTTTGTATGCGAACATTGTATGTATTCATTGTATATATATATTGTATATGTGTTTTGTATGCGAACATTGTATTTATACATTGTATTTATACATTGTATATGTGTTTTGTATGCGAACATTGTATGTATATATTGTATATGTGTATTGTATACGAACATTGTATGTTTACATTGTATGTGTGCATTGTATGTGAATATTGTATGTATACATTGTATGTGTACATTGTATGTGTGCATTGTATGTGAACATTGCATGTATACATTGTATATGTGCATTGTATGTGAACATTGTATGTATACATTGTATGTGTTTTGTATGCGAACATTGTATGTATACATTGTATATGTGTATTTAATGTGTATTGTATACGAACATTGTATGTTTACATAGTATGTGTGCATTATATGTGAATATTGTATGTATACATTGTATGTGTACATTGTATGTGTGCATTGTATGTGAACATTGCATGTATACATTGTATATGTGCATTGTATGTGAACATTTTATGTATACATTGTATGTGTACATTGAATGTATGCATTTTATGTGTTCATTGTATGTGTGCATCGTATGTGAATATTGTATGTATACATTGTATGTGTGCATTGTATGTGAACATTTTATGTATACATTGTATGTGTAAATTGTATATGAACATTGTATAAAAGTGTACATTGTATATGTATATTGTTTTTTGTATATTCTTATTTTCTGTGTATCAAAAATTGGCATCAGTCAAGTAACAATTCTTTTTATTATTTTATACTACGCCATTCGTGAGATGAAATAAGATATTGCATCGTCTTAAAACTATATACCTATATACATGAATCAATATCTTTATTTTATGTTGAAAGGAGTGAGATTTTACTTTTTTATTTTTCACTGTGAAATTATCAATTACATTTTTCATCTATATCGCAAAAATCCACTCATAAGCATAAAATAAAATTTCGAGACGTTATTGACTCCAATGATGAATAAACCCAACGTTAACTTGTCTAAGCTCTACATATGGAATGATTGTTGATATCTAGATATGCAGCATGCTTCAATACACTTCTGTTTGTGGCATCACTTCATTGAATTAAGACTTTCCTGAAAAGATAAAATGATAAAACATGACGTATTCTAAATCTCTAGCATCTTAAGTATTATATTGCGTTCATAAATGAAATAAGAAATAAAATAAATTAGTCATGAAAAGGGCAAATAGGTGGTGGACAATATGAAAAATGTGATTTACGAAATACTGTGGAAGTTTGATGATGTAAAACAGCTTTATTTATTTATGATTGAAGAGAATTTCTATTGAATTGAAAATCGGACGAGAAGTGCAACGAAACTTTGTAACTTTTGTTGAATGCTTGCAAACAAACAAATTAATTTATTTAAGTTTTAAAATATATTTGTTCATAATCAAACGCTAGCGTTCAGACGACCTCAAATATATGACAAAACTAAGACGTTCTAAAATTCTGATTGTTAAACCCCCTTCACACTGGACCAGGGCTGCGCTACGATCTGAAAATTGGAAGGTGGGGAAGAGGGGGGATTTACGTAGTGAGCGAGGTCGTGGTAGTTAATGAACGCGGTGACAGCGTATCGGGATCGTGAGCGGAACGTGACAGCAGCAGTGGCAGCGTATCGTGGGACCTGCGTGCATCAGCGTGGCTTGGTCGGCGAGAAATAAGAGGCAGCACTGACCACACTACAGGATCGTCGCGGGAACGTACTTCTTGCATAGAGAGTGTGGTGCAAGCGTACCATGCGCGTGGCGAGTACGCGGAATGTTGCTAGAAAAAGCTGTTTTGCATTTACTGAAAACGTAGTAGCTTCGATCGTATACCGCGACCGAGCTGCGTTCTATCGTCCGGCGTGAAGGTGGCCTTAACATCAAAATTAAACCGCCATTGCAAGCGGTTTTGGTATTTCTTCAGAGGGGAACATAAGGGTGTCTGGACAGCGAAGGGATAAATCGCTAAGTGAACCGTCATTGACAAAGAAAGAACTATCAGAGTTTTCGCTTTTTTTTTCTTTTTTTTTTTTCGAATAGCTGATAAATAAACAAAGACTTATTGTTCGGTAACCAGAGGATTGTGGGTTCAATCCCTGGCTGCGACATCGCAGAGTCTTTTAGAAATGATACTGGTATAGCTTCTTTGCGCTCAGCACGAGACTGGTTGGTCCGGTGTCAGGATGATGTGACTGGACGTGGTATCATTTCATTTCTCAACGGCGTGATACCGTAGTGAGGCACCACATATATCTACCCATGTAGACAACAGATTCTCCAAAATAACATAAATGATGTCGTTTTATCCAAGTAAAGAAACACGCAAACATAAATGTATTAAATGAGCAAAAGAAAGTAACTAAGGAAAAAATAAAATCGTACTGCTCGCAAATGTACGGCTGAGGCCTTGCACAGTCCACGTTGGTCCATTTCGACTGGAAGTCCCTGTCCAGTCGCACACACGACAGTATGGCTGCTGACCCAACCCGCGGGAAATCTGGTGCCCAGTAATCTGCGGTGACCGGAAGTTGAAAGCTTGCTTCAGTCGCGAAGTCCAGTACGTTTGGAGCCGACTCTGTCCCATCAACCCAGTAGTAGTCCGCATAACCTGATTTATTTCATGTGAAAAAAAGGCTTTTATATTATAATCTTTTGGCTTAATTGGTGCTAAAATAACTGTTTATATTTTTCATATGATATTTGATTTAGTTATGTTATTTTAGTTCTATCTACAAGGTGGTAATTATTATTATTATGTTTTTCGTATTTATTTTTAAATTACCTCCCTTTAATTCATTCTTAACCAAGTGAAAATTAATTAGTCTTCCACATATATTCTTCTGTTAAACTTGTGTTATATGTATGGGGGAGGAGAGGTTGTCAGTCAGTCTGTTACTTTTTTTGGTTCGTGAATTCGTTAGTTGAATTTACTGTTTTATTCTGGTCATGATCGAAGATAATTACATGTATATTGGTATTGATACATATTGCAAGTCAGTAAATTCAACACAGTTCCTTTTATTCATAAGCAAATTCCACTGCACTTTCTGGGCGATTTGTAAGATTTGTGGTGGCGAACCTGCTGGCCGGGTAGTAGTTGAAGACATACGATAAGTTTAGAGTTTTAGTTTGAGTTACTACTGCATGCAGAAAGCATTGCGCTATCTGTAACTGTGTAGGACTTTTGGCTTAGATGATATTCACATTTATTTATTTTGAAGATGAAGCTCAGTGTTGGAAATATACATGAAGTAAGAAGTTGGGATTTACGTGATGCATTTCCGTTAGGTATTTAGGTATTTCCTTCCAGTATAATTTGCCTTAGTTAGGGAGTGAAATTTAGTTTTCTTTCTCTGATTCTCAAATTGATTGAACGCTAATTATTTGAGACATTCAATCATTTTTATGATAATTCTTAAAAAAAGTTCTGCGTATCTATTCCATAGCTTAACTTCGATTTTTTAATCATACGACAAGGAGAGTCATAAGGAAAATTAAGTATTTTATATATAGTTATTCAGACCACCCGGACACATGTTACACATAAATTATTTGATTTGTCAATCTAATTTAAAATTCAATCAATTAAGGAAACATATACGCTCATCTGTTGTTTTTTTTTTTTTTTTTTTTGACAATTTAAAGGTCAAAGTAAGGGTCAAGGATTAAGCTATGTTTGATAGGATGTGGTACAGTCACTGTCTATAAAATGTTAAACTTTCGTCCAAATCCAATCAGAAAAATATATGTCCATCTTTAAAATTGACGATGGAAAATGACAACGCCGACTACTTCATCTTCGAAAAAGATACCTGTCTTTAACAAAGCAGTGAACAGAACTTAATGATCACCAAACTACACGCAGTGATCTCCCTTGAACGCTCACTTGGCCAACTTTAAGGGGAGGTAACACCTACGTGAATGATAACTTGTTTAAGCGGTGATTCAGATTCTTTAACGCCTCGTCATGCATAAGATATAACGGTTACTTTATTTTGTGCGAAAGTTGTCAAATAGTAAAAGGAAAAGTAAAGTAATTTATTAAGGGCATTTTATAGTTACATGTCGTGGGCATGTTCACCAACTTTACAACTTTTGCCCCTGATCATCGGGCTACTTGTATCCATCAGTGTGTGTGTGTGTAGAGGGGGTCTTTTACTCTACATTATGGCGCCACGGAATTATACTGCCCTTTTGCCTATTTCTACGGAATCGCACTAGGGCTATCACCTTGAATATGTTGATCTGAAACGCGATACTCGAAAGTAAGATGATTAAAACGCGAAATCACGACAGTACGATAACGAAATCACGACAGTACGATAACGAAAACGCGACAGCACTATGATGATAACGCAAGAGTACGATAATGAAAACGCGACAATACGACAGTGCGATGATGATGATAATGGGACATATTATCGTGTTTTCACCATCGTAATATCGTGCTGTCGCGTTGTCACAATCGCACCTTCGCGTTTCCAGCATCGTGCTTTCGCGTAATCATTATCGCATTTTCACTATCGTGCTATCGCGTTATTATTATCGCCCTATCGCCTTCCGGTGCACATATCGCATGCTAAAAACATCTTCAAGTACAGCAGTACAAATTAACGAGTTTATAAATCTCATTTTGAAAGAGGGCATGCCTACAAGGAAATACTTGGTTTATTGAAATGAAATGGGACTAGATTTTATTCCGACCTTTTTTTCACATGGTATTGAACTCTTCTATGCACATGGGGTTCAATAATCATTTAAGAATAAACTGCGAATTTCCCTATATAAATAACATATTTAAAAAGATTGATAGTGTTCTGCTAATTTTTCATGTCAAGTAAAAAAAATCTGGGCCAAAATTTGTCCTTGGGTATATCTATCCTTTTCTCTTTCCATCCCATTTGGCCGATAGTAAATATAGGGAGGGGGGATCCCTCAACAGAGCTGGTTGTTGTGAATTTGGTGCCAAACAGTTACTGAGATTTGATGACAAAATGAGAGCCTGATGGAACAGCTTTTTGTCTTATAAACACTACATGCATGAAAGGTAACTCTTATCATTCTAATTGTTCAGTCCCTTTAAGAAACTTCTGTTAGTAGAAATAACTCTTACAGAGATTCTCTCCCCAAAGAAACTGTTTAAAACTGCATGGACAAGGAAGTAAATATATTTGCTAATTTCAACCTTTTCGATCGAAACATTCATAAGTTTCGCGAATAAGGCGAGCAATTAATCCACCTATTTACGATATGATTGATTTACCTTGGCATGCCGTCAACTCTTCAAGAAGTTGCTGTACAGGAATTGTCAATACTGCGATAAGTCGTGTGCTTAGGATGGCTCCACAGGATGCCACGCTCTCCAGGTGTGTCGCCGGCGTTGTGAATACCCTAATGAATTTTAATAAAGCTAATGAATGCATTATGAATATTCAGAAGTCATTAGTACTTGACCGTAATTATAAATTGTTCTAAAGGGAGGTAAGTTTTATTAAAATAGCTCAAAAGAACGATATTGCAATTGCATGGAATGAACGTTTTGAAAACAACATTGTCAACTATCAGTGTGGTCGCTGACTTTAACACTGACTCAGCCCCTCACCGCGTGGGTTCGAATCCCGGCAGGGTCATTCGGATTTTCATGTGAGGAAGCCTTCCAGCTGGCTTGCGGTAGGTCGGTGGTTCTACGTGGATGCCTCAGTGCATTCGGGGTCTTCGTCAACCTGTCATTAGCTGGACGTCGCTATATGACTGAAATACTGTTGAAGCGACGGTAAAATCAAATAGTCAAGTCAAGCCAAGTCAAGAATCAGTGATTACAGAATTATAAGAATAATGAAATGATACACACATTATGATATTATTAAAACACATATATAATCTATTTGATGAATTGAATTCTCCTGAATACACGTTCATAGCTTACATAAGTAGCACATTATTGTAAAATCATCTGTTTTCGCGGGAGGTCATTTAGAAAACACTACGTGGTTCTTTCACTGCGGACCTCAAATTGTCTGCATCACGGAAATATAAACACCCAAAATTCCAGTAAATACATTGTCGGGGAAATCAAATATCAACAAAGATCCACCTACTTGTATCTGAATGGAGTCCCATCTGACAAGGTAACCGTCCGGAATATATCATTATCGGGCGGACAACTGAATGGTGGATACGTTGTCGAAGGAGGGAAAGTTGTGTGAGGAGGGAGCGATGGTGTTGAAAGTGGGAACGTTGTTGTTGGAGGGGACGTCGTGGAAGAAGGGAGCGATGATGTTGAAGGAGGGAAAGTTGTTGGTGGAGGGGACGTCGTGGAAGAAGGGAGCGATGATGTTGAAGGAGGGAAAGTTGTTGGAGGAGGGGACGTCGTGGAAGAAGGGAGCGATGATGTTGAAGGAGTGAAAGTTGTTGGAGGAGGGGACGTCGTGGAAGAAGGGAGCGATGATGTTGAAGGAGGGAAAGTTGTTGGTGGTGGGGACGCCGTGGAAGAAGGGAGCGATGATGTTGAAGGAGGGAAAGTTGTTGGTGGAGGGGACGTCGTGGAAGAAGGGAGCGATGATGTTGAATGAGGGAAAGTTGTTGGTGGTGGGGACGCCGTGGAAGAAGGGAGCGATGATGTTGAAGGAGGGAAAGTTGTTGGTGGAGGGGACGCCGTGGAAGAAGGGAGCGATGATGTTGAAGGAGGGAAAGTTGTTGGTGGAGGGGACGCCGTGGAAGAAGGGAGCGATGATGTTGAAGGAGGGAAAGTTGTTGGTGGTGGGGACGCCTTGGAAGAAGGGTGCGTTGATGTTGAAGGAGGGAAAGTTGTTGGTGGAGGGGACGTCGTGGAAGAAGGGGGCGATGATGTTGAAGGAGGGAAAGTTGTTGGTGGAGGGGACGTCGTGGAAGAAGGGGGCGATGATGTTGAAGGAGGGAAAGTTGTTGGTGGTGGGGACGCCTGGGAAGAAGGGTGCGTTGATGTTGAAGGAGGGAAAGTTGTTGGTGGAGGGGACGCCGTTGAAGAAGGGGGCGATGATGTTGAAGGAGGGAAAGTTGTTGGAGGAGGGGACGCCGTGGAAGAAGGGAGCGATGATGTTGAAGGAGGGAAAGTTGTTGGAGGAGGGGACGCCGTGGAAGAAGGGGCGATGGTGTTGAAGGAGGGAAAGTTGTTGGAGGAGGGGATTCCGTGGAAGAAGGGGGCGATGATGTTGAAAGAGGGAAAGTTGTTGGAGGAGTGGACGCCGTGGAAGAAGGGGGCGATGATGTTGAAGGAGGGAAAGTTGTTGGTGGAGGGGACGCCGTGGAAGAAGGGAGCGATGATGTTGAAGGAGGGAAAGTTGTTGGTGGAGGGGACGCCGTGGAAGAAGGGGGCGATGATGTTGAAGGAGGGAAAGTTGTTGGAGGAGGGGACGCCATGGAAGAAGGGGGCGATGATGTTGAAGGAGGGAAAGTTGTTGGAGGAGGGGACGCCGTGGAAGAAGGGGGCGTTGATATTGAAGGAGGGAAAGTTGTTGGTGGAGGGGAAGTCATCGGAGAATGGAGCGATGATGTTGAAGGAGAGAAATATGTTGGTGGAAGTGTTGTAGCGGCTGCTGGCGATGCGCTTGTTGTTGAAACTATAAAAAAAATAAAACTTTAAATTGGTACATGCCCTCACCACCAGATATTCTACGCCACACTTACGTATGAAATAATGATGAAAAACGAAAAGATAAATCGGCCATTTCAATCTTGATTTAAGGAAATATTCCATGATTCTTTGCTATTTCATTGCTGTAAGCGGTGCTTCCTTAACGGGTACTGTTGTAAGATATAACGTGACGTTATGGCGGACCTAAACGCAACACCCTTTCTTTTAAAATCAATCCACAACATGTTCGTGCCGTGACCAGGTTTGTAAATGAAAGCGTCGTGTTTAGGTCCGTCCTTTAAAAATAGTGTCAGTGTTTATATTTTATACAGCATAACATCTTGTGACGGCACGCACTACGGAGTGCCATAACGTCCCGTTAACATGTGTCTTACGAAACCAAAACGGTCGTAATATTTGAAAAGATTTGAGATTTCTAAAACAAAACATGGAAACGTAACATATATATCACCTGTTTCAAGCATATATCTGTTTCTCGTATATCACGTTATATCATCAACAGTATTGTTTTTAAGAGGTCTTCTATCATATCTTGTCCACCATTATGACATCTTCAGTTATTATAATTTGGGAATATTTTGTTTTGTGGTTATTTAAGAGTGAGTTTCCCCATTGGTCAAATGATCAGCTCGTCAGACTGTGCCGTACTAAACTCATTAGATGGTGACATTTTCATTGGCTATCGGAATATAATGGACCGGTTGGTCCTTAGTTAAATATGATAATGTTACCGTGGTAGCATGCTGCTTGTCTACGGCATGATATCTTATGGACCAACCTTATAGTTTAAATGCATTCATTTTAAGTAGATCGGGAAACATCTGTTGATAACGTATACTAATTCCTCTCAGCGGTTCCTGGGTTGGACCAGTACTTAGCGCCTGGGACTCACGGCCTACGGAAAACTGCGCCCATAGACCTTATCACCAGAAAGATCTGAAACGACTGGAATTCAACGACTGCATTCTTTTTCACACACACACACACACACACACACACACACTCGTGCAAGAGACTCAAACTACTTACTGAAATTTTTATTGACGTAATACCCGGCCAGGACAACTGGTAGAAGCTCCTGGGGACTGGTGAACACTACATCGTGTAACTGACATTTTCTCTGCAACGGTCCGTAGAAGAAGGAAACACAGTTTGGCGTGGAACTGCAAAACGACGTGCACTGTAGCTTACTACGGCACGAGACCTCTCCAAGATAGCTGGAGTTTGCCCTCAAGTTGGCCAGGGAAGTTTGCTGGATCCATACGGCCGACTCGGCTGTCGCAACCAGTTGGACTAGTGCTTTGAAGATATTGAAATAAAAGGTGACATAAACTGATATTAGAGATGAAGAGTTGAATTAATGCTTGCAAAAAAAGGGATTTCATAGTATTTGCCCCAGTTCTAAATGTCTAGTATTTATATGTAAAACAGAAACACAATACACATATTTGGAGATTTTAATTTTACTATAAATGCGTTGCAATGCATAAACTAATACTCAAGTATATAATTAACACGTAACACAAATATTTATGTTCATGATGGTCACTTATGCAAAATGAGTTCCCAGTGGCCGAATGGTTAGAGCGTCCGCCTCGGGAGTTTGGGTCGTGGTTTCGATCCCCGACAGCGACATACCAAAGTCGTAAAAGATGGTACTGGTATAGCCCCCTTATATGGTCAGCATACAAGGGTATTTCCTGGACTGGGTGGCCCCCGTGTCAGGATAATGTGACTTTGTGTGGCATTATGCCACATGTCTACGGCATGATACTGCAGTGTGGTAGCACTTTATCTGTCTCCAGTAGACATCCTCTCCAAATGACTGAAATACTATCGGTGGGACGTTAAACCAAACAAACAAACAAAATGAGTTCTAAATTAGCTCCGTTCTGGTTGATTATGATATACAGCCTCAGTTGGAAATCATGAATCACGAAATATGCATCCTTGGTTTATAAATAGGATATCAATTATTAATCATACGATCGCAATCAGCCCCACGAATTTGGAATAGAAACAAACTAGAGTTATCACAGGTGAATACTCCTGCGCCCAGCATTATCCTCATGTAATGTGAGCATTGTCCTCGTGTAATGTGAGCGTTGTCCTCATGTAATGTGAGAAAAAAACTATTTCATGTTTTTTTTCTAAAGAACCTAATCTCAAATGTATTGTATATACGGACCATGATAATAATGGAGTTTTTTTTTTAATGTTATCCCTTTTTTTTGGGGGGGGGGGGGGGGGGGCTTAAAAGCATACGTGATTTAAAAGTTGTAGATTAATGTAATGAAATTATGTCGTGATATTCATTAGGTGAATGAATGTTTACCGTCATATAATGAATGTTTACGTCATATAATGAATGTTTACCGTCATATAATGAATGTTTACGTCATATAATGAATGTTTACCGTCATATAATGAATGGATATGCTGGAATATTATCTTAAGAACATGGATTATATACTGTTATTTTTTTAAGAGTTGCCACTTTAATCGTTGCTCGACTGTTTTAGTGAAAACGTTTGGAAAGTGCAAAAAAGAATCAACAAATTTTCATAAACAGGTATTGCAAGTTTCAAAGAAATACCTTAAACGGGTTCAGTGACACAAAGAGGTGGTACGAAAATCTGAATCGATATTCGAAAAGGGGGCATAATTATGCCAAAATTCATGACAGAGTTATGTACTCTTGCCTACTGATGGAGATGATGGCCATAAACAAGAAGTCCAAGTTCAGTGATGACAGGATGACTGTCCCCGGTGGTTGACTGGTTAGAGCGTCCTCCTCAGGGGCGGGAGGTCGAGAGTTCGATCCCTGGCCACGACATACCAAAGTCGTAAAAAATGGTACTGTTATAGCTTCCTTGCTTGGCGCTCAGCATTTAAGTGTAGTTACAGAACTGGTTGACCCCCGTGTGGTACTACGAAAATTATAAATCGAAAAGGAGGCATAATTATGTCAAAACCCAAGACATATTTACGTTATCTTGGAAGAAACAGTCATAAGTATTCAAGTATTCCGAGTATCGAATGGTGGAGCTAAAAAAGGAAAGTCCAGAAAATGTCCAGAAAATGTAAACTGTGTGTAATAGAATGATCCACTTGACAACATGCAGGGCCTATTCACTAGTTGAGATGATAAAAGCCATTTATGTGATAACGACCCTTTCTGTTTTCTTCTGTTGTAAATAAAAATGTGAAATTTTGATTATCATATGATCGACATGTCTGTCTTTGGTCATTTACAAAAAATAAAGAAATACGGAAAAGACACAATTACAAAAACATTAAGTGATATAGAGAAGAAAACAAAAGCGAAATACTAGAACAAAAATTAAAAAGGCATTTCGTTACTAGTAAAAGACTTGCAAAAAAAAAACCCTTTGTTTAGGAATGTATAAATGCATTAATGATAATAAAATTTCCCTAGCCGTTTGATAAGAGAAATTAATCAAATGACAAACGTGTATATGCAGACCTTATAAGATAGGTGTTACAGCAAATGAATGATTCTAAATTTTAGAATTTTAAAACAAATTTGTCAGTTTTAACTTATTAACGTCGTATAGGATATCAAGTATCTATATATGAGATTCAACTTTTCGTAAATTAAATACAATCAAAGGCGTAAATCAAACATACAATACAATACACATTACAATACTCAGACTCTCTGTATTCTTGAAACAAGTACCCGGCCAGCGGGTTCGCTGCGTCACCAGATAGCGCAATGCTTTCAGCGTATAAATGTTAGAGGGTATCTTGAATGTACTGACTCGCAACAAATAAAGTTCCTGGGTTAGGAGATAACATAAGATAAGAAATTAATAAAATGAAACTAAACAAACGAAGGAACTTAAGTACTTAAGAGGGTAAGCCTTAGATCAATATCTGTGTAGCTTAACTGACATTAAAATAAAGCAACAATAATTGTATAATATACGCGAGGCGGGCATTATCATTTTATTGTACAAGATGTCCGAAAAGAAAGTTCTTGGTAAATTAAGAACAAAATGGTATAATACAGTTTTGTAGGTTAATTATAATAAAAATCGTATATGAAATAATAATAACATTGATTAATAGATTTCTGTTCCATTTCTAAAACTGATGAAATAAGAGGATATTACGTATTAAAATTAAACAATTAATTAAAAAAATGAGAGTTTCATATCTATCTACCATTTTACTTGTTGTATCCTTTTTTAATCATTTATATATTATTTATTCATTTTTCCTACATGATTAAATAAGAATAGTATGCTCACGTACCAAAAACGAAACAAATGACCGAAAAAAATCCTCTTTTAATCATGTCCATTTGATACATAAGTTGCCAATGGAGTCATGGATAGTCGATACATTTTACAACTGCTTTTTACCTACTTAATAATTTATACAAAGTTTCCAAAAGAATTTTCTCCGAAGGAAAGTAAATTTGACTTAAACAAATACAGGGCTTTATTTCTCGATAATTAGGCGCATATTTGGTCAAATGAATTTCGGTATTGATTTATAAGTCCCATATTAAAACGTCAAGGTGACTATAATAGGACGTTGCCAAGCGGTCAGTCTTACAATCATATCGAGAAAAAATACTGGTTAATACCTGCTTAACGTAGGTTGACCGTTTTTGCACTATTTAGGTGCAACTACGTATAACTTTAACTGTAATTTCCTACACTTGTCAAGTTAAAGTTACTTTTAGCTCAAATGGTGCGACATAACACAATATAAGCCCCACTGCCCATGTACACCAATGTTTTTTTTTTTGTTGTTGTTTTGTTAGATTACTTTTCTTTTATTTTTCCTCATGTTTTGGTTATTAGGTTAGAGGTTTTGTCCTTTTTATTTAACTGTTTTATAGACATTTTAAGAACACAACTGTCAGCTTCTCCAAAACTTATATTTTCTTTGCAATCTATCTATCTATCTCCGTCCGTCCATCCAAACCAGGGTTATTTGCCGAGAAAAGGAAAAATAGTTCAACACATTTCATTGGGAAGTAAATATAAGTAAATATAAGTAAATATAAGTAAATACAAGTAAATATAAGTAAATATAAGTTCATTTATATATACTTGTACTTAGTTTCAATTTAACCAAGTATGTCTCAAATATTTTAGTATGGCCACTACCATTTTATTTCATAAAAGTGTAAATATTCTCACAGAACCACACACACATTCGTGATGGACACACGAGCGCGCGCAAAAGCGAGAGAACGAGGAAATGAAAAGAAAAAAAATCGCCCTTGAATACCAGTAGGTGCAATCCGCCTTCTTTTTATATTTGCTGATAATCGCTTTTGGCATTTAATGGACACAATGCTATTTATGACACATTTATTGCGGTTTTAATGGTGTATTGATATAAGGTCGGGTGTACTTACTATGTTTGAAATACGAAACATCTTGTTTAGATCTGGAGTCTGTTTACCCCTCTCTATTGAAAATTTAATAAAGTAAGTATTTACTTAATAGCTTTTGAACAAAAGATAATTTATTACAAGACCGTATAAGATCGGCACCGGTATCGATCGTTCAGTAATCCAGACTCTATCTAAAGTAACGGAAATCAATATTCCATTTTTGAAAAACAATCATAAAAGAAGTCAAAGATAATTGTTGACTTCACTTAAAAATTAATTCAAAGAGAAACACATTCAAGCATATTTTAGTTCTCGTCTGTGCGTGTGTTTGTAACGGAGTCCTATTCTCCTCCAACAAATTTGTATCGTATGCTATAGCGAGAGGCATGAATAACGGTCAATTAATTTAGTGTTTATTACCGCTAGGGGTGAATCGTATCAAATTAATTATTTTCAAATTTATCTCATAGGAGTTTGGGTGGTTGTTTTTTTAAACAATAATTATTTTTATATATTTTGGTTGTTTATCATACCGGTCCTGGTGGCCGTGTGGTTCGAGTGTCCGTCCCGGTATCGGGAGGTTGTGGGTTCGATCCCCGGCCGCAACATACCAAATTCATAAAAATAATACTGGTATAGCTCCCTTGCTTAGTATATAAGGGTAGTTCCAGGACTGGTTTTCTCGGTGTCACGATAATGTTACTGGGTGTCATATCATGCCACATGTCTACGACGTGATACTACAGAGTGGCAGCACTATCCCGTATGTCTCAGTTAGACATATATAGTCTCCAAATGACTGAAATACTGTCGGTGGGTCGTTAAACCTAACAAACAAACAAACAAACAATTGTTTATCCACATATTTCCGCAATCAACAAACATAAAAAATACAAAATATAATGAAATTATTCAAGATTAAGTTTATTCACGTAATACAACCCTTTTTATGTGTGTGTATGAATGGATTAGAATTCACATTACTTAGAGCCAAGTAATACTTAAATTCTTAAACTAGGTAGATACACATTCCACTATTACTATTTTACGAAATATTCAAGTACATGACTATGCTACGATGCATTATTACCTTAATAACTAACAATAATTGTTAAGATATGAAATATTTGGATATTTTATAAGAGAAACAAGACAAATGAAATATCCCTTCAGGATTTAAGTTTAACATAAAGCTAAGAATTGTTGGTGGGATTCGACCCAGGCTTGATTAGCGCTAAGTTTTACTTAAAAATTGGACCATCTTTGTTTCTTTGATAGAAATACCGATCTATTTCAATTCTGTTATATATTTTGTTAGTTATTAAGATAATGTTTTACCATGTCCCTGAATACATCGTAAAAACAGGAGTGGTGGGGTGAACTTTACCTGATTTGAAAATCTAAATATCAATTTGCTCTGAATATTGTTTCCGGATTTAAATAAAATATTCGATCTCAAGTGACCTTAGAAATCGGGAAAAGAAATCAAAACAAAAATAAGCATGGTAAGGGCTTTTAGGTACCCGTCTTTATAGTGTGATCATCTATGAAATTCAACATACTATGTTAGATTATGTTTTGAAGGGATTCATAGTTATACATTTTGAATATTTTCATATACCTCGTTAGATATTTTATTAAGTGAATTAACACAGAAGTTGCAATAAAAATACAATGACGGAAAAACAATAACACCGGTTCCAGCTAGAGTGCCTATCTCTGTCTCAATCTTTTTTATTTATTTTTTTATTTATTGTTGTCTATATTGTTTAGTTTTTGTCAATATGGTTTTGAAAGGAAATTTAGGCACTATCCCGAGCCATTCTAACGGTATGCAGTTTTTAGAAATGATCTCACAGTGAAAAAGGTATATCATTAAAACTACGTGATATATGATTATATATTTGAACCTGGGTTCATTTTTATTTTGCCGTTTGCCCGAGGTTTAAATGTCAATAACTCGTAAACACGTTCATGATACGACACACTTTACGCATCTGGTTTAATTTAAAGCACCTTTAAGGCCTTTCAAATGATCACCGCACTTTAAAGCAGCTCGTTCACAGATGGTCTTTGACTAAGACTTTGTTGTTGCTTTTAACTATATGTGCATATAATCTCTATCAATACCCATCTACAGATACGTGGTCACCCGATGCAACCATCCGTGATTGTAAAATAAATGGGCGGTTTCCCCATCACATATGTATAATTATAAAACCTATATATAGATTCTATATTTTCATTTGCCGTCACGTGGCTGATCACATTCACTCTTCGCGCATGCGCTAATGTCATAGACTGGTGAAATTGTCATATTGCGGAACGCATCACGTGGTACCGCAATCATCAGTATTTCGGGGACCATATTTTATATATATTTAGTCGGTTTCGCCGAAGTTGCGTTTTACGAAAATAGCGTCTTCCCATAAAATGTGACCTACGCTTGTCAGGAAATAAAGACTTTAAAAACATCATCGAGGGAGAGTATTTTTTTTCTACCGATCATCTGTCAACGACCTGCTTTAAATAATTAAGTTAGTACAGAATGTGTATGTATAAATGCTAGTTACAAATTTTCTATATTATCTCAAAAATTAAATTTGATTTTAGTTTAAGTTGGTTTAAGAAGAAACACCAATGCACACCAAATCTAACTGGAAATCTCCCTCTATACTTATTCTTGACGTTTGTTTGTTTGTTTGTTGGGTTTAAGGTCCCACCGACAGTATTTCAGTTATTTGGAGACGATATCTACTTAAGACAGATATAGTGCTGCCACACTGCAGTATCACGTCGTAGACATGTGGCATGATACCACACCCAGTCACATTTTCCTGGCACCGGGCCAACCAGTCCTGGAATTACTCTTATATAGGTCTTCTTGACTTTCAAAGCTGTCAGAAGTACACGCTATGTCTCCTTTGACATCCTAATTGGAGACATACACACATGCATCGGACATAAGACAGAACCGGAGATAACAACAATGCTATGATTTCTGATGGGGGGGGGGGGGTTTTTAATTTAAAATTTGTGTGTGTGTTTATTTATCTACTCTTTCTAACGGTGTGCAGTTTTTAAAGATTGACAAACATTTAAAAAGTTATAACTGAAATTACATAAATAGTTTGGAACCTGGCTCAATTTGAATAGACTTGTTTGCTGCCGTGTGACCGATTTTATTTTTTTCACATTCGTTTGGTTGATTTAAAAAAAAAAACACTAACGATATTAATGTCATTTGGGAATTTCATCTTTTTTGAGGTGGATATAGTACTGACTCACTGCGATATCATATCAAAGACAATTGACATGATACTAAATGTACCAAGAGTGCCAAGCTAGGTCTGCGATTCTACCGTGCTACATGTACCCCTGTGTGCTCGGGGTTTTCATTCACGGGCCCGGTGCCAGGATAATATGATTCAGGTAGACGCAATCTCCAAATGACTGAAATACTGTCGGTGGGATGTTAAACCCAACAAACCAACCTGCAATTAATTATTCGTCACTGTATGACTAAAATACTGTTGCGGCACCGGCATACTCCAACAACTTCAAAATACCAAGCAATGCGGCTTAATATCTTTTTACTTTTGTATTCGTTGGATGAGTGTTTTGGGTGTGTACGATGATGGAAGTATTTATCACTTAAACATTTTATCATCATTTAACACATTCAATCACTACATTATCACAATATCTAGACCGTATATATTTCTACAAGTCAGTTAATTCATATTTGATCAGTACAAGTCACGTGTCTTAAATACATATTGATCAGTACAAGTCACGTGTCTTAAATACATAATTGATCAGTACAAGTCACGTGTCTTAAATACATATTTGATCAGTACAAGTCACGTGTCTTAAATACATATTTGGAATACATACATACAGTACCCAGTAATAATTATATCTACAACAAATTTGAGTAGAACTTGAAAATCCTGAATAAGTGATAACTGTATAAGGGTTAAGCACATTTAACCTTCACATGTCTGAGAGGATATGAAACTTGTCCTGAAATATGAGTTTTCTAGAGGTATCCCGACTTCACTACTCAGTACTGACCATACAATAATACAATGTTTATCTAAATTTCCCACAATGTGTAAATTGGTCTGAAGAAACAAGTTTCAGGATATTGCAAACCATTTATTTAGATTCCATCCGAATACCATGGCTCATAAAACTAAGAAAATCAAAAAGGTCCATTAAGTTGTGAACAGATAAGATTTTTACATGTGAAAGAAAATCTAAAAGTGAACAAGCAGAAGTATATGATGTTTTTTGTGTTTCCACATCCTGTCTCATTATCAAGACAGTATGTTATCAAATCATCACATAATCATGAAAGTATGTTACCACACAGTCACATCATCCTGGCAGCATATTACCACACACAGTCAAATTAACCTGCAGCACATTATCCTGGCAGCATATTACCACACACAGTCCCATTTTCCTGGCAGCATATTACCACACATTTGCATTATCCTGACAGCATATTACCACACATTAGCATTATCCTGACAGCATATTACCACACATTTGCATTATCCTGGCAGCATATTACCACACAGCATTATCCTTGCAGCATTTGCCTGATCCTTATAATCAGATAATGACTCCACCTTAAGCACAAGGCAATGCAGCTCTAGAACTATCTTGTTTAAATGAGTTTTAAAGTTTATAGGTGAAACCACAACCTCCAGGTTAAGGGTGAATTCCTGAACCACTTGGCCACCTGAGCAGTATATTTTAACTCCAGTTTAATTATGGGTTTTTGTGATATGTTGTGTACAAACTACACCAAACCTTGCTGAAATCATACAATATTTTTAGTATCTGATTGATAAAAAATGATAAGTGTATGGCGAAGCAATGATTTTGCTCAGTGGCAGATTTACTGGGTGTGGAGAATTGGTGTTTCAAGTTGGCAGCAGGTGAAGGTAATTTGGCACAAACTTATTGATGTGGTAAATTATATCATCACACATGTATATTGAGCTAATTAGAAGCAAATGCATTTGACAGAGCAATGAAAAGAAAAAAGAGGGGTCATTAACCTGAACCCTTTACCTCATGAATATTCATTTACACATTAATGACTTGATGAATATCAATTCACTGAACTTTAAATAGTACATAAAACATACCAAGTCCCTCAGCTCCTGTTTCATTTTCATTCCACACTAACTCAGTAGCCATACATGTCTCACATTTTCCATTCTTAGACAGGAATTGTGGGGAAAAAACGTGTACAATTCATTAACTTGATTAAGTTTCTGACCCATATTTTAATGCTAGTATATGGTACAAATACAACTTAAAATTGCAAATATTTAAGAAACTGAACAATGTTTGATTGAACAATAAATTAGCCAATTTGTATTTGAAATAAAACAAAACTAAACTAGAACTGTCGCCTAAGGGCTTACTAATACCCCCCCGCAAGTGTTTTTGTCAAACATGGCTTTGGAGCATGCAATCAGATTCTTGCATACAACACTCCATCTTAATACGTATATAGAGGACATATGTGCCAACTACATGGAAATCTAGTGATCCTTTGTAACACATACCTATGGATATACCTATGTCTATGGATAAATATCATTAAGATTCACTGAAATCTATCAATGGAAGAAAATTGTAAAACAAATACCATCAAAGGGACATATCTTTAAAACAGGGGGGGAGGGGGGGGGGGGGGGGGGGGTAACCCAATGTTATATAGAAAAAGCGCTACTACAATGTCTAAGGTTGAATGACAGCAAGTTTCATTGAAATCCCTCCAGTAGTTTAGGAGGAGTAGTCTGCAGAAAATTGTAAAGCAAAAATCATCAAAGGGGCATAACTTGGAAATAGGGGAGGTAACCAATGTATATAGATAAGTCTAAGGATCATGCCAGAAGTTTCATCAAAATCCTTCCAGTAGTTTAGAAGGAGTAGTCCGCAGAAGTTTGTAATGCAAAAATCATCAAAGGGGCATAACTTGGTAAATAGGGGAGGTAACTCAATGCTATATAGATGTCTAAGGATCATTGCCAGTAAGTTTCATCAAAATCCTTCCAGTAGTTTAGAAGGAGTAGTCCGCAGAAGTTTGTAATGCAAAAATCATCAAAGGGGCATAACTTGGTAAATAGGGGAGGTAACTCAATGCTATATAGATAACGCGCTGCTACAATGTCTAAGGATCATTGACAGCAAGTATCATTAAAATCCTTCCAGTAGTTTAGGCGGAGTAGTCCGCAGAAGTTTGTAATGCAAAAATCATCAAAGGGGCATAACTTGGTAAATAGGGGAGGTAACTCAATGCTATATAGATAACGCGCTGCTACAATGTCTAAGGATCATTGACAGCAAGTATCATTAAAATCCTTCCAGTAGTTTAGGCGGAGTAGTCCGCAGAAGTTTGTAATGCAAAAATCATCAAAGGGGCATAACTTGGTAAATAGGGGAGGTAACTCAATGCTATATAGATAACGCGCTAATACAATGTCTAAGGATCATTGCCAGCAAGTTTCATCAAAATCCTTCCAGAAGTTTAGGAGGAGTAGTCCGCAGAATTTTGTGTCTACAGACGGACGGACAGACGGACGGACGGACAACCTGATTCCAGTATACCCCCCCCTAACTTCGTTGCGGGGGGGTATAATGATATGTCCAACTTCTGATACAAATATTATGGGATTGTCCACAAAATAATGTAATGAGAAGCAACTACATGTATATCACTATCATATACCAAATAATGTCACATCACTAAAACAACAATTAACAAGTTTTTAATGATATGTACACATTTATCATGCATATTAAGGCTATGTTTTCAGTCTAGCTTCATAATAACACTGTTATTATGGAACAAGTCTAGGCAGTTTTGAAAACTGAAAATATTCCTGTGTAGCTACGGATGAAATGATGATGTGATATATTGCCTCACATTTTCCTTTTAAAGGTTGGAAATGATGGTGTTAAAGATATTCCAGTGTAGCTATTGGATGAAATGATGGTGATCTACTGGTCACATGATATTCCAGTGTAGCTATTGGATGAAATGATGGTGATCTACTGGTCACATGATATTCCAGTGTAGCTATTGGATGAAATGATGGTGATCTACTGGTCACATGATATTCCAGTGTAGCTATTGGATGAAATGATGGTGATCTACTGGTCACATGATATTCCAGTGTAGCTATTGGATGAAATGATGGTGATCTACTGGTCACATGATATTCCAGTGTAGCTATTGGATGAAATGATGGTGATCTACTGGTCACATGATATTCCAGTGTAGCTATCAGATGAAATGATGATGTGATCTACTGGTCACATGATATTCCAGTGTAGCTATTGGATGAAATGATGATGTGATCTACTGGTCACATGATATTCCAGTGTAGCTATTGGATGAAATGATGATGTGATCTGAATATACAGTTGAACATTATTAAACTTAAATCATTGGGACCGAGATGAAAACATGGTAATTCATATTAAAGATAAGACTGAAATTTCCATGTATTTGCAAGAGTGTATAAGTGTCGGGTATCGGGAAAATCAGTAGATCACGAAAATCACGGATTAGTAACACTGAATGCTGAATTATCATACAAACCATCTCCTATAAAGAATATACAGTTTAACCTGTACATTGTAATAGCAGCAACCTGAATTAAACGGTCAACCTGAATTAAGCGGTCAACCTGAATTTAGCGGTCAGTTTAGATATTACAATCCAAGCATTTTGTTATATGTTTAACCTTCATTTAGCAGCCACCTCTATTAAGCGGTCACTTTCTCTCTTGTTCTCTTGACTGACCGCATAAAACAGGTTTTACTGTAGTATATTTGTATTTTACACACAGCCCACACACTCAGTATACTTTTTATGATACCAAAAAGAGAGTTGGCAAACTGGGACTTTGACAAGGTACCAGTAGTGAAAAAGTGTTAATTCATTGTTTACCCATGGGGTGTCAAACTAAAATAATCACCATTGCCTTATCTTCCATGAAATTATCATTGAGAAATACAACATATAGTTGTATGTGTCTCTGTATGCATTAAAGAATGTAATTATAGTATGGAAGAAAACACAACAGTGATTCTTTTTTTTACAATATTTCAATCATTCACAGCCTATATGGACTTATCAACACTTCTGATAACTTCCAGACATGATTTTTACAGGCTGTAGCACTTGTTATTTACTCATCATACAGATATACCAGCGTCTAACATGCTTGGATACGTTCTTGGATTCTCAGTGGCAGTTATTTGAAATTTGCAGTTTTGAAAAACAGATATCAATTGCTGTAAAACATACGTTATATGACTATTTAAGCCATAATATATATTTTTCAAAAATTTATTTTTCCTTTGTATTTTTTATTAACATCTAAATACTAAATAAAAGGGAAAAACATGATTATCCATGTAACCAGAATAAACCTTGATCAGCTTGGGAAATATCTAAACATATTAACTAAACCTACTAACATATGTTTATTTATGCCTGCAAAAGTCATTATTGTTGATATTTCATTGAGTCTACATCAAAGACAATACCATAGGTTTGTATATTCGAGAAATTAGGATATCAGAGAATCAAAGATTCATACGAAATTAACATTCTTCATATTCTTGGGAAAAAAGTCAACAAATGATGATGATTTTAACATTTATGAACACATACTAGCAAAGTAGAACCTGATCAGACTTAAACTGCATCCAACAGGCTTGTCAGGGTTTAAAAATGTGTCCCCAAGACATTATGCTGGGTAGGTCATTCAGTACCATACAATTTTTTTTTAAACATATCATTGCTTGTAAGACATTGCAAATAACTTAATCCATTCATTTTAGTTTATGTGCTATACCAGTAAAATATTTCGTTTTGGCATACTTAAAGTGCATACTTTTTTTTGTGTGCATAAGGTTTAGACAACCATGTTACAAAAATCCATAATTGATACATGCGTATTTAGTAAGTAATTAAAGGTTAATACATTGTCTAAATGAGTGTAGCTAATTAGTCTTAGTGTATTTATTCCGTGCTGAAAATCTGACAAACATTGGTTACAATAATGCACAATAAAGAGTCATACACACTTTTTTATGACTGTCACAGATAACATTTTACAGTGGCCTACTTCTGATGCTGTTTAAGATAGAAAATATATGAGAATTTAGAACTGTTCAATAGATGCACTTCAATTAGTATTACATACAACAAATTCATGGATATGTGCACATTTTTGACCAAAAAAAATGTTTTTCTTGATGTATTGCAAGATATTTAGACAGTGCAAATTCAATACTATAGCACTGGTATATGTTACAATGGCTTGCCTCATTGCAGACCTATAAAAGCACAGGTAAATATTGCATCATCTGGTGTCAGCATGCTGCCGGGGTTGAGAATGTCATACTGTATACACACTTCTCTGCTTCAGAAACTTTCACAATCTTGTCTGAGAGACCACAAATAAAGGTTATCTGAAAGTCAAGAAAAATTATATGAACGTAGGTGTACATAGATAAAAGATAAAACAAGGGAGAGGATTGTGTGAGCTGCCTGCAAATCAGCAGAGCATTTGCCTTGTAAGAACAGAGGGTCAATGATTTGAGCCCTGGTCTAACTTTATATTATATATATATTCGCTAATTTAAGCATTCTCTATATCACCAGCAATACATTGTATTGCACTACATACTGGTAATCCTGTATTGCATTATGTATCATATTGGAAGTAGCCCCTCAGTACACAACCCTAAATGTATCATATTTGAAGTAGCCCCTCAGTACACAACCCTAAATGTATCATATTTGAAGTAGCCCCTCAGTACACAACCCTAAATGTATCATTTGAAGTAGCCCCTCAGTACACAACCCTAAATGTATCATATTGATTAATATATGGTTTGAACCTTTGTAGTTTATGGTTGAAGTATGTTATACAGTGTTACAGTTTTCATAAATATAATGCTCTATTATTTCAGTCATTTTTGGCCATTTGTTTACATCAGACAGATATTGTGCTGTCATAATGCAATATCACACCGTAGACATGTGTAAAATACCACAGTCACATTATCTTTACACCGACCAAGCAGTCCTGGAACTATTAGTACCCTTATATTCCTTAACCCCAAAGCGAAGGAGCTATACCAATACCCTTTTTAATGACTTTGATACTTCACAGTTGGGGGCTGAACCCATACCCTCCGGATTCTGGGGCAGATATTCTATATTTCAATGGAAATTACAAATCTGTGTTGTATTTGACCCATAACAAGGGAATGGACAAACTCATAAATATTGAGAAACTTTAGTAAGTAGGCCAGTGTCTCAGTCATGTTTTCTTTCCGTTTGTATGTGAAATGGATGAAGATGTGATAAATAAACTGGGTGGAACAAGGGGCGTGATTCCTATAATAACCCCAGTGTGTCTGGAGTTTGAAGTAAGGGTATAAATATACATGTACATGTATGACCTTCATGATCAAATACCAAGTATGGATATAAGATGAAAAAGAAAGGTGAGTTTGGCAGATTGGTTTGAAGATTAAAATCTTGAGTTTTTCAAATCAACTGAGGCAGGGTATGTAAACTTACCACAGTAGATCTAAAGCGACCCCCAGGGCACCCGCGGTGATCTCCCTTTTCCATCTTGAGCACGTAAATATCATGTACCTTGATCTTCCACACTGGGGAATTACCTGCAATATACAAACATTTTAAACCTCAATCAATGACATAGTTATCTCCCCTTTCATTATTTGGATCAATCAATGACATAGTTTCACCTCATGAATATTCATGTACTAATTTATGACTTGATGAATATTTATTGACTGGACTTTAGTTGGTATATAAAACAATGGAATTTTCTTCAGAGAGCAGACTGTATAGATTCTGGACTACAATATCGAATGAACAAACAGAGAAGACCCTGACCAGGAAGTTCCTAGAGCAAGCTGACTAATCTGGATCTCCTAGGAGCTAACTGATCTTGGTCTGTTCTGTTTGCCAATGTGTCAAGATGAGTCTATATGGGAAAAAGGTTTCATCATCAGACTGCCACACATTAACACAATTGAATATTATGTGATGACTTTATGATTTTATTTTTATTATATATATATATATATAAATCCAGAAGGCCAACGCCCATGTGGACAAATATTTTATATAATGTTTGGACAAAATAATTTTTAATTATATATACATGTATCTGCATTACATGCATCATACTATATAAGAAAATTTATATCAGCAAGCTGAAAAAAATGACATAAATTTAAACAATACATTAAAACATAACACAAACAACATAACAGTGATGAATGGTTGACCTGGTTTACACAAAACAGTAAGTTGTTTTGTTTGTGAGCAAGTGACCTAATTATGATTGGAAAACAATCTGTCAACCTCCATTATATCATATGACCTAATTAACTATCTAATCATGGCACAAGTCACTTATATTATTCAAGTTTTATACAATCATCACATAGCTTTTTTTATGTAGATATGATGTCCCAAAATGACTGTAATATAATTATTGCAAACGGTAATCTCCATAACAACAGGAGAAGACAACTCACCCCCATAGCAAAAAGAGAAGACAACTCACCTCCATAAAAACAGGAGAAGACAATTCACCCCCATAACAACAAGAGGAGACAACTCACCTCCATAACAGTAAAAGAGGACAACTCACCTAAGTTAACAGCTGCCTGAGGAAACTTCTGCTGAGTGACGGACTTGAAAGGGCACAGTGTAAACTTATACTCTGAGTCCTCCATGTTGTAACAGGACAGACTCAGTTTGTAGAAAATACCCCCTGGACCATACAGCTGTAAATACATGTCATTTGTGTAGAGACAATTTGTTTCTAAGATCCTGTTTCAATTTGCAAAGGCATATCATTAATTATAGACTTTGATGCATATCATTAATTACAGACTTTGATGCATATCATTAATTATAAACTTTGATTTAACTGGTCACTTTAAGAGGCTAACATATGTTAAAATATTAAATCTCAACAAAAATTATTACAATTAAAAAACAAAAGTATGTACATATGTTATATTTTCCTTATTATTTATCCTGTGATTTTCTGTCAAAATTTTCTTCATCAGCAATCATTACCCCAAAAATAAATAAAACAACACAAAACAGTTAATGAAATATAAATATTAGATCAATTAAAGATACAACCTATTTTTATCATATCTGACATTAATTGACACTTATAAATCCTCAGAGAAAGAAACACAATAATGCCCTGGTCACCGAATAGCTAGAAGATTCATTTTGCAACCAAGAGGTGGTAAGTTTGATCCCTGGTTGAGATATATCAACATCATTAAAAATACAGGTACATATATTGTTACATCTCCCTCGTGCTTGGTACTCAGCATATGAGGGTAGTTCCCTGACTGGTAGGCCCAGTGTCAGGATGATTGACTGGTTGTGGTTTCATGTCACATGTTTACATGGTAACAACACAGTGAGACAGACCATGTCTGTCTTGTGTAGACAAAAGTCCCCAAAATGACTGAAATATTGTTGTTAAGATGTTAAACTCAAACAATCAAATCCATCATCACATATCAGGGAAGACAAAAAAAAACCCACACAACTTACATCCCCTTTTGGTGACTGTCTCCCAGCTTCAATGTAGGTGACCTTTAACCTCTGACCCAGGTGTCGTATTTTGGCATCCTCTTCATTGGCCAGCTCAACTGCGGCACATTTGTTCTCACAAGGTGCATGGGATAACCCATTTTTCCACCTTTTCTCTGAAATTTATTGAAATCTCTAAAATGTATTGTCTTTAAAAACAATAGACGTCTGTATTACACCTAAATAACATGCCAGGCAGCTTTAGACTTTCTTTATATTAGTGAATAAAGATCCAATAACAGTCAATCACACTGCTAAGGTAATCCATTCATCACTAAATTATATTCATGGTCCTTAAAAGTCTTAAAAAGACTTCAGTGCAGACGCAAGCATCCACTGACCTGAAGTTATGTCTATAAAGGCTTGCATTTACTATAAAATTCCAATGATCACTTGATGGACCATGATCATAATTTAAAAATGAGTGGATTACCTTAATTGTTTACCTCATGGATATTTATGTAAAAAATTATGACTTGATAAATCAGGGATACAGATACGCTTTTCTGACCAAATAAGTATTATTACCCATAACATTGAGTAATAAAACGAATGTTAGTCTGTCATTTTTTAATTAAATTGAGTATTATTACCCATAACAATTGAGTAATAAAACAAATGTTAGTCTGTCATTTTTCGATTTAATTGAGTATTATTACCTGAGTATTATTTCCTTTAACAATTGAGTAATTAAGCAAACTGGTACCCTGTCATTTTTAATCTTATTGAGTAGCCAGCATAATTATAATAGTGTGTTAAATACAATTAATACACAGTGAGCCACTATATATACCCATTCAGAAATCAGAGAATCATTCTAATAATTTTCATACACACCATGAACCCTTCACCTCATGAATATTCATGTACAGATTAATAACTTCACGAATATTAATCAACTGATCTTTAAATGGTTTATGAAATTATGTTTGTTTTTTTTATGCCACAGATGACTGTGTAGAAACAGAGCTACAATATTGTATGAGCAAAAGAGGAGACCCTGATCAGATAGCTCCTATAGGAACCATAGGGTCTCCTGTTTACCAGTGAACTAACAAAATGCATCTATAACAGAAAAAGAGTTTAATTGGTAACAAGTGAACCTTAAACCTACCAGTTAAGTGGACACCCGGGAAGACCAGAATATTTTGCCATTCATCGCTACCATCACAACAGTCGCACACTCCGTCGTTGACCTGTGACCCGGGAACATGCTGTGGCTCGGCATTTTTGTATTGGAATGTACAGTAAAATCTGCAGAGTCAACAGAAAGATCTCATAGATTTTACTTACCGAAAAAGAAAACAGATTAAAATTGTATCTGCATAAACATACAATTTAATAACACAAAAAGGCAGTTTAATTGAATATCTAGCATACATAAATGCATACAAAAGGGCATGAAAGGTAATTTGCTCACCATACTAAAATGTTCTTAAAACAACCATTCATCAAGGACCAAATGATTTGAACAACCTTGACTGTGAGAATCAGCCAGTAAACATCTGTGCCAAAACATTTTCAAGCCAGGTAAATAGCCAGATAAATAGTTTGGAGAAGATTTTTTTTTATGTTCTCACTATTAGCATACAAAGCAAATTATACTTTCTCCTGCTGGTGACCATGTGTTTTTATTTATTTATTATTTTTTTTAATTATTTTTTAAGGTTTGGAGTGATTTTAACAATCTTGGCAGAGGGTTACCGTACCCAAGGAATATCCATGCCAAAATATTTTCATCTGGCTACTGGATTTGATGGCATAAAATGCCAAACAGTCATATCAAGGAAGACAGCCCTTGTCAAAAAATAGATGTTTGGGTCATCTTCCTTTAAAACTATGATTATGTTATAAAGCTCATTCTTTACAAATCAATTTTGTTTAAGCAAATTTAAATCAAATGAGTGCAATTTGATGAGTTTACCTTTTTTTTTCGTAAATTCACCGAAAGGAGTGGTAAGTCAAGAATTTATTCTGACCTTTAACTCACAAAATTATTAATGTTCATGTTCAAATTTATGACTTGATGGACATTACTGACAGAATTTCAAATGGTATGGCTTATGGGTATTTGAAACAATGGATTTTTTCAATGCTGCACATGCAGATAGTATAGAATCTGGCCCCAATTCTCAAACAATTTGAGAATTGTAAACACACGCAAACTTAAAAATAATTATCATACTCAATTAAATTTTATTGATCAGTGGTGCCCACAATGTCTTTTGAGCACATTCCAGCTAAGTAAAATTTTGAGCTCAATTATGTTTAAGGATACTCTGTTATACTCAAATTTAGACTAAGGTTGAAATTTTGAGTAAGAATTTTCTTTATCAAGAACACCACTCAAATATTATACTCAGATTCAAACTCAAAGTGAAAGGGAACACAGGGCCTTACCTACAGTACAGTATTGTATGGACAAATGAAGGACACCCTGATCAGGCAGGTTTTGGAAGAAGCAGTCTGATCTGGGTCTGTCCTGTTTGCCAAGGTATATGGGGTAAAGGGTTAAATAACATGTGACATACTTAGAATCTGGGCATGCAGACGTCCCCGGTTCATCTGTAGCGTCGGAACAGTCACAGTAATCATCGTTCACCGCCGAGAACGGGATCACTTCCTGTAATAACAAGACCGTAAATAAATTAAATTTGTGCTATACTGTAATAGGAACAACCACCATGTTCCGACCTGCCTTCATGTATTCATTAATAAATATCAGTGTAGGATAGGACATTACGTGACAAGAGTGTTTCTTATATAGCCTGTGAAGGTATACATTATTATTATACTATACATTATAATTATTTCACCAACTCTGCATGGAAATCATGCTGTTTCATTTTATATTAGTAAAACTTAAACAGATTGGATGAATTTGCATTCATGTCAGTTTGTCCCTTTCTAAAAATGCATCACTCTTTTTTTTCTGGATGATTTCATGGACTTATGTAACTTATACCTATTTGGCAGGTATTGGCTTATAATAATAATATTGATCCTTTTACTATAGATTAGAATTTAGATTGAACATTATCACAAGTAACATTTTCTTTTATATTTATATTTAATCTAATCTCAACACATCACACAATCAAATCAAAGGACTGAGAATACTATTGTTCATTATTTAAGCATAACCTGAAGCAGTACAGGAGAAAGTCAAATGGCTTGAAATTTGGAAATGTTTTATTGATTTTCCACATCAAATGGATCTGTAGCTAATATATCATTTTACTGTGAGGTCTGAACATATTTCAATGAAATACTTTTTAGATGAACTAAGGACATATTACATGCCAGATATGTGATCTGCTGCTCTTCATGTTTAGTGCGCCACTTGAGAAAAAGTAGATAGGAGATATCAAATTTTGGTGATTTTTTTGTACTTTGACCCTGAAATGACCTTGACCTTGAATTTGTCATTGTTGTGTATGAATTTGATGTACATCATGAAAGGATTAATAATCATGCAAATACTTTGAACTATCTCTGTAAATAAATCTTTATCAAATAAATAAAATATTTTCACTGAACTTGGGATTTATGGCGGCTATCTTGGATGCCATCTTGGATTTCCGAGTCCGCACCAGGTGTTGGCAATTTATGCCAGCAGGTTCATATAGTACAGACATTGGCAAACATTTTGGTATATAACATTGCTTGTTCTACTTTAAATAAGCTACTTTTTGGCCAATTGTCACCCCACTATACGTGACACAATTTCATTCATTGCATTTTCACCACTTTACACACATTGTTGCAGAGTTATCATTCATTATGTGTCATGACAACTTTTATAATAAAATCATACAAAGAAGATTGAAGACTAGTGCTTTTTCTACATGTATGATATGTAAAAAATATCACTCTCTAAAACTGGAGCTCTTTATGCAAGCATATGTATCTATTGTATAATGAAGGTACTAGCAAACAGGTGCACATAAAGCTTGTCCACTAGAGGGCGTTGAGTTTGGATATCTGGTATTCAGATTCCCACGACTGGTTCTAATTTGTTGCGTTTTAAGCAACACAACATAAAAAGTGTATCTTTAGACTCAGCTTACCGGTAGGTCAACATACTCAAAGACAATAAATGCTAACATTCAAAATCACTGAATAAGTGATATTCAATATTATGAACAATAAATACAGTGTGTTCAAACTCAAGTGATCAATAACAGTCAGTGATGTTAACCTTGCTGATGGAATGGTTCTTTAAGTTTCCCACTATGTTTGCCATAACACTTAAGGCCCTTAAGGGTTAGCATATGTGATCTCAGCACATATATCCCTTTTTAAGGGATTTATGTGCCGAGACCACATACAGTGATGCTCATCTTGCTGATAGAATGGTGAAAATAGAATAGATTTTAACTCTATGGACTGTGACAAGATACAACATGGGGGATTCCAATAATGAAAATTGACCCTACTTTATAAAAAAACGATGGGGTATCTGGGTTTTTTCTCACCATTTTGGGAACATAACCCGACCCAAGAAGTGGAAATTTTTTGCATCGTTTTAGACAAAATTGGGAAAAACTCAACTGTAACAGTATTATTATATATATATCAAAACAAAAAAATCAAATATTTGGTTCATTCAACCCTTGTATCATTCAGACTCACTACTTTCGCCGCAGACACATTGTAAAAATGGCAATTTTTTTTTTGTTCCTTGAACAGGGAATTTTCTCCTTGAAATTGGGAAAAAAACATTTTATGCAATTGGGAACATGACCCAATATTATTTGTCAAAATGGGCAAATTAATCCCCCACCCCCTCCCAAAAAAAAAAATGGGTATAATAATTTGTTTTCTTAATGAACCAGTATGGTCTTCCAGGATTAGTTCCTGACAAGATAAATAAAATGCATATGAATGAACTTACTTTTGAATGCAAACACACAAATTTTCCATCAGATCTCATTGTATAGTCTTCCGTCTGCATGAAGTATGTCCCAAGCACATGCTCCTTTTTACCTTTCTCTATTTCCAGGCTGTGAATATTTCCATTCTTCACTAACTTCAATTTATCAAAATCATTTTCTTTATTTTCCAAAACGCTTTGTTCCTCAACAGTGTCTTCTTTTTCATCCTGATGAAAATCTTGTATAAGTTTCCCACTATGTTTGCCATAGAATTTAAGTGATTTGTGTGTCGAGAAATTCAGAACTTTGAATGAGAAGATCTGAAAGCATAGATATATTGATCCAGCAAACAGAATAAGGATAAATATACGGTACTTTCTTTTGAGGAGGTAATGATTCATAATTCAAGATGGTTGACCTGACAACACTGCATCAGTGAATCGGATGCTTCCCCTGAAATATGTATAAAAAAACATTAATTAATAAACCATTTTTATCGTGTAATTAATAAAAAAGTCACATACATAAAGTCATAAACTATTATGGGATGGAAAATACCATATATGATTAAACATTCCTTCAATAAACCCTTCACCTTATGAAGATTTACAGAGCATATCCAGGAGCTGTTTCTGATCACGGTTTCCTCTACTTACTCATA
>CM037792.1:34920254-34970254 GCA_021229015.1 Solen grandis
AACCTTTCTTATAGGAAGCTACATTCATGAGGCTTTTGTTTGCAAAAATGTTGGCGTAATCACAGAAGAAATGAAACCCGAATGCAATACTGGCTATTTTTCAAAAGGGCGGCCAAGCCTTTGGCGGAACAAATTAGAAATATATGTTCCTGCACTTATCCTCAAATAAATTATTATAAGACATATACATCTACGAGTATATACACAAATTCAGATGATTTTTTGTGTACTTTATCAGTCATTCAAATATGATCCAATCTATAACTTTATAAAAAATCCTGATAAATGCAATTATTTTGTATATAAATTCTGAAAAATAAGCAGCAAACCGCTCAACCATATGTGAGATTAAGGACATTATGAAAACACTATTTATCTTTCTGTTATTATAAAATGATTTTAGAATACATTTTGGTATAAGTGGTGTAACAAGAAATCTAATTATTTTTATATTAAATTGTCCTTCCCAATTTCTGTGTACGTATGGTTTAATAAAAAATATTCACGAGTTGTTGAATACATATCCCTATTACTCATGAAATATTTGCATTTTAAGAATCATGGCATATCTTGATACTTTGTATTGATTTTGGCATTTATCTAACCAAGCTTTTGGAATAGCGTATTAGCAAGAGGACTCTAATGAAATTGACTGACAGCTACGGCTCAGGTTTGTTTATGAATAGCAGGTTCTAGTTAGCGACAGTCCATTTACTTCATTGACAGTTTGGCATTTTATTTTATTCCTTATTACTTTTCTTAATCTAAAAAAAAATTTAAAGGCAGATGAAAAAGCATGAAAAGGTAGATACCTTTATAAATTTAAAAACAAAGTAAATTTCAAATATGCAAAACTGCAGTAAAGCATTTTATCTCGAATATTTTTATATTCTCAGACTGTAACAAATCATGGACATAAAATGCTTATTTATGATCTGTAGAAAAAAGTTATAAAAAACTCGTCTGATCCCTTACATTATCTGTGGATTATATCGTAAGCGTATCATTAAATACGGATTTCTACGGATCGAGTTTCGAAAATTGCGCGACTTACGTGAACATAGATGCACACGATCTAAAAATAAAACTAGTGTGCATGTCATCAGCGAAGGAAATGTCTCGTGACGGAGCTCGATAAATTCCGGGAACATTCATGTTAATCTTCGGAGAGATTGTTGGTCATTTGTTTTTTTTAAATCCCCAGTGCGTTTTAGCTGGGGAAAATATATTTTTCAAAATTTCTAATTAGCAAAGCCTCAAATGATGTTTGATTAACCTCTTAATGTTTAATTAAGCCCACATAATGAAATATTCACCCTGAAGCCTTAGTTGTTCAGACAGGGCCAAATAGTGAGAAAAATGGACAGAGCTTGTTCTGAAACACACTGTTCAGTAAAATCACGGATGTCTCGGTGTACATGGGGTGTTTCAGAAGTGCACGGGCTTTTGCTATGGACTGAATAAATCTTGATACACGGTAGTAGAGGGGATAGGAAGAAAATCTACGAACTTCTGAAAGAAAACCCTTGTTTGTTAATTTTATGCTGTCATTGTTTTGAGCTAAATATAGAATGAGACAGCCACAATATGCATTTTTTCTAATAGAATCTTTCCTGTAAAGTAGGCATTTCTCAAGGATTTTCAGTGATGAAATTAAAACGGAATTATATATGTTGTAAGTGCATTCGGATTTAGGTCTAACGTTTATAAGATACTGGGACTTTAATGGCTTGGAAGCGGATTGGGGGATTAATTAATTTCCTACAACCCTTTAATATATTTGTTACTCTATCGACTCCAAACTTGTTATCTGTTGAACTAAAGTGACATTATTTTTTGCTAATAGCCATTACAAAAAAAAATCATATTTTCTTCTTTTTTGTGTATTTATTGCAACAATATTTGATTATTGATGAGCCTTTAATAAGCGGATATTTTGTTAACGCTTAAAAAGGATGTTTCCAGAGTTAAATAATGGTAAAAAAATGTTATCAAACAACAACACATGAAAAGCGGTTACGGTTATGATTTAAGCGTCTATGTAACATATGCCACTTGTATTCGTTAGTGAAGAATCGCATTGCATGGATCCTCACTAAGCGCGGAGAGGTACAGTTAAACTTGTGGTCAGCGAGCATGTCTACTAAAGAGGGCTGTGCCGTCTAAAAATGGAGTAATATCTGGACTTCAACTTTTGGTGAATGTAGAGTTTCTGGTACCGAGAGAAATCAGACAGGTGGCTGGTTTGTTAATTCATATCAAGCTAAAACTAAACCAAAGAGGTGTGTCATGTAATATCTAATAATGATCCTTAACTACTTGTATAATATTCCACAATATATGCCTGTGTTTTTAGTTCGTATATAAAACTACTGAATAAATACTAAAATATGAATTCAAATAAATATGTTCAACGTTATTGTCATCAAATAGATATATACACTAAGTCGGTATTGGATATAGCGCAATTATCGTGTCTTACTTCTGTTTTCCGTATTTACGTTTAGTATTTGCTAAAGCTTCATCGAAGTGATTTAAAGTTTTCGTTTTTCATTCCGTTTCTCTTTTGACCATATTCAATGTAAGAATAACAACCTCTACATTGCCCCGTTTTCTTATTCCATTATCAATGCAATTTGCTACTTTCAATGACATTCCGTTTTCTGAACTTTTCACGGCAGTCCATAACTTCACAGGGACCCAAAATCTAGTTAGGTTTTTGCTGCTCTAGGATCAATAACCTACTATTCTTTTCCTGGTGATTTTTTTTATCTATTTTTATTTATTTATTTTTATTAATTTTATTCTTCTACCTTTTTTTGTACACGCTCTAGCGACCAGATGGCGAAAACTACAGTAATAAAAATTCTGAACCTGTGCCTAATTGGTCATTTTTTTCTATTTTTTTTTCTAATTCAGCCACTAGGGGGCGCAACATATGAAATCACTCTTTTGCTAATAACTCAATAAGATGAAGTCTGATTTAGATGCGGTTTTTCACATTTTGTTTCTTGTTGACAGCCCAATAAAATATGATCGGTTTCATAACATCGAGTCACTGAAAAAAAACTGTTCTAGGTAAAGTTGAATATTCGAATCTTGCAAAAAAGTTGACAAATGAGAATAGGTTTACGAAAAAGAGATAGAAGAATTCTGTTTGCTGCATACGATTTGCAAGACATATACGCACAAAATATATGGGGTGGCGAATTTGAGAAATATATGGCTTAAATTAAGGAAAAATTAAAATTTCAAAAACATGTTTCTGTCGCTCCTTTTGTCCATTCTTCATGATTTTTTCATATGACATGTATTTTTATGTTTGAAAGCGTCTCACAATTAAAACATTTTTTTTTCGGCCCTAAATAGCTACAAAACTAAAAATATGTTATTGAGAGTATATGATCCTGTTTTGAACAATGGTAAATCAGTTTGTACTCTTCAAATTGTGACATTTAAGAAACAGAATGTTTGACCCATGCATATTATATACTTCATTAAACTATTTGCTGCATTCTAGGTACCTCATATAAAATATTTAGTTAATTTTGTTTCTCATTTTTCCGCTAGTGGGCGCTTTGTTTTAAATCATTCTTTTGCATATAACAAAAAAAATCTGATTCAAATGCGGTTTTCAGCATTTTGTTCCCTCAAAGAGCACTGCAAAATATGATGGATTTCAAAGTATCGGGTGCGGGAAAATATTTGTACTAGAAGAGGTTGAATGTCGAAACATGCAAAAAAAACCTATGCAAATGAGAGTAGGTCTACGAAAAACCTGCCCATTTTTGTTTGAAATTAGATAAAATAATTCTATTTGCTGCATACGATTTGCAAGACATATACTCACAAAATATATGAGGTGGCGAATTTGAGAAATGCATGGTTTGTCCTCTAGAAACGGTCAAACTTCACTAAAATTTAGGAAAAATTAAAATTTCAAAAACATGTTTTTGTCGCTCCTGACTTTATTTTTTGTTCATTCTTCATGACTTTTTCATATGATATGTATTCTTATGTTTGAAAGGGTCTTATAATTAAAAAAAAATAAAAAAAGTTGCAAAAGTCAAGGTCATATTACGATTATTATTATTTTCTTCGGCCCCAAATAGCTACAAAACTAAAAATATTTTATTGAGAGTATATGAACAGACGTTTAGTTCCTGAGAAGCTCTTTCTAGTGATGTTTAGTTTTTGAAGATCGGGCTTGATTTGGTCATTTTTCGGTAGTCATCCGGGTAGAACCACCGACCTACCGCAAGCCAGCTGGAAGGCTTCCTCACATGAAAATCTGAATGGAACCCACGCGGTGAGGGGCTGAGTGAGTGTAAAAGTCAGCGACTTTACCCACTCGGCCACGGAGGATGGATTTCAAAGTATCGGGTGCGGGAAAATATTTACGCTAGAAGAGGTTGAATGTTCGAACCTTGCAATAAAAAAATAAATAAAAAACAAAACAAAAAAAAAACAACTGTGCAAATGAGAGTAGGTCTACGAAAAACCTGCCCATTTTGTTTGAGATTAGATAGAATATTTTTGTTTACGACATATGAATAATAAGACATATACGCATACAATATTTGGGTTGGCGAATTTAGGGTATGTATAGTTTGTCCAGAGGATGCGGTCAAAATTTAAAATCAAAATTTCAAAAACGATACTCTTTAGTTTTTTTGAAGCTCCTGACTTTATTTTTAATTCAATCTTCACCATTTTTTCACAGGTAATTTAGCTTTAGGATTCAAAGAGTCTCACAATTTGAAAAGTTAAAAAATGCAATGGTCAATGTCATATTACGATTATAGGTTTTTTCTTCGGTCCAAAATAGCTCTAAAACTAAAAATATTGATTGTGAGAATATGAACAAAAGTCTAAGTGCTTAAAGAGCTCTTTCCATTGATGTTATAGTTTTAAAAACTGGGCATGATTTGGATATTTTATGACAGTTCACAGTTTGATCCATTGTTGATCAATTATAAATAAGTTTTTATGCTTCAAGTTGGAAATTTAATGTTAGAAACATGCAACTCCTGTACTATACTAAATGAAACTTTGTAGCATTACTAGGCACCAAAGACTGTTGTTTCCACCAAAATTGATGCTGTCGCGTTAGCGACTTTAGTTTAGTAACTTGTTCAAGCAATGAAGGCAGTCTTCTCAGCTGAGCGTCTTAAGGGCCAGCTTGTTTTTTTGTTGTTTTTTTATTATTATTATTTTCAATGATCAACTGGACTGTAACTAGACAGTACATAGATAACAGGCTTTTAAAATGCAGTAATCTTCATCTCTATGAGAGGAAGTGTTGCATTCAAGTGTTGGAGTGCGCACAAGAGTAGGGTGCCTGGCTCTAAGGTCATTGTCATACTTAAAGGTAAAGACACTTAGAGGTAAAAGTGCAAATAGTGCTTGATTTGCTTGTCCGGGTTGTAACTTATTTCTGGATCAAATGATTTCCATTGATTTGGCAGTAAGACTTGCCTAAATAAATTGAAGCCTAACATTCAAACGTTGGATCCCAAGCTCCGTGGTCAAGGTCACACTTACATGTGAATGATGAATCAGATGGAAGATTCAACCTGTTGTCATTTGCATCCAGTTTGTAATACAAAACCAGGTATTTGGGTCTAAGATGTAAAAGTTTATTTTTCTGGCTGATCAGGTTTAATACTGTTCATTTGAGCAAAAACCGATGCTGTCGCGATAGCGACTCTAGTTATAACTGTGATCCTTAAATCACATGAAGGCTTTCAGTCATTTGGAAATGTGTCTTTGTTGTTGCGTGACAACCATATAGCTGTTTTTTGATTAACTATGTGTCAGTTTTACATTAAGTCTAAATAAACAAGTCTGTAATTTATAAAGAGCTTTAACCCTATCAACGTAATGCCATGCAAGAACCTACTTTCTCGATAACAAGTCAAATTTATACACACAATCCTACACAGAACTTGCATTTTTATGAAGTATCAAGGGATGGCCTAAGCAATTACCAGAACTTGACCCGAGCTTTTGTCAAATACGTAAGGAAATAGAAACGAATGATAAACATATGTGTTGGTTTGAATGAATGTATTAAATAGTAGAAATTTTATACAATATAAAATTGCGATAGTGATTTTGTTATTGTGTCAATATGCGTTTTTCCTTAAGTTTGGCCGATTGATTATAGCGTCTGAGCCGGAATTAGTAAATCATGAGTTCGATCCAGGGCCATAAATAGGGCCATTATGTATTATATAATGTGACTGGGTGTGGTATCATGCCACATGTCTACGGCGTGATACTGAAGAGTGACAGCACTATATCTGTCTAAAGTAGACCTAGTCTCCAAATGACTGAAATGCTGTCGGTGGGACGTTAGACCTAATGGAACATACATACTGTACACTATCGTATTAATCTGCGATTCCAACCGATAAAAATCAGTTTCAAAAAACCTACCATCCAGCGACTGTTATTACATTTTGATGGACTAAACTGATTACTCGCTGTTTATTGTATGATTAGTTGCACGAAAGAAAGAAGTGATAATGCTGTTCAGGATTCGTAATTTTATATGAACGTACATTCCTTTACACGTTTCCAACTACATACACAAATTGATGATATGGTTGTTTTACATAAATAATAAAAGCGGGAATGCTTTGCCCCTTAATAAGTCCGTAACTTGAAAAGTGATCAGGCGCAATTTAGGTAAGGTACGGGAACTATGTCCACACTGCTAGTAAGCTTTGACCAAAATGTTAGAATAACGGCATGGTTACTTGTATGTTTCTTATGATAAGTGTTCTTTGCTAGAAAGGCCAATCTCCTGTTCAATGTGATCAGTTCGTAGAAAACATATCAATGCGGTCTTGTATTAGTGACGTTGTGTTCAATCATATCTTCATTAGCCATTGCTTTGCCTACTGATAATTTGTAATGAAGTCATTTCCTACGACGGGAGCAATGTCCGTAAAAAAATGATGTCAAATGTCTACATGCAAGCATTACAAAACACTGTGGTAGAAACACTGGCATTCTTATTCAAAATGCTGTTTTCTATACCACTTTACCCAAGCCTTTTAACAATGCTTCCAATATCGTATTAAAATTGTTGTTGCTTGTATTATCTTAGCAATGCCGCAAATTTCATTGTTATTATACGCGTTTCATTGCTGTATGCTTTTATCATGGATGAGTGTTCCTTGCGGGCCATCTGAGTTTTAAATAAGTGCATTTTTGCCATGCTCATCTAGATTAAGTGTGTAGCGGGGACTGCCTTTTGGAATATATTGTTTCTGATACTATTTAAAACTGTCAGCAGTTAAAACTGTATTTTTCTCTTGATAGGTATGATTGGCAATCAAGTTCTAATTATTCCAAATTGCTCTAACAATTATTGCAGATGGGATAAATAAAAACAAATTTAAACTAAGTAAATTATTATATTAATATATTTTTATTTTTATTTTAGTGGCATAAGTTTTTGCCATGGCTTCAATTTATACATCAAAGAACAAAATAAAGACATTTGAATAAAAAAAGAACAAAAAAAACAAAACAAAACAAAGTGAACTCTGGGAACAGCAAGACCCAAACAAACAAGCATAATCTAAAACAAAACAAATGATCATTATTAAAAAAACATCAAAACCTAACCAGCCAAACAAAATCTTTGTACGAAACAATACAAATGTTCATTATGCATTAAACAACAAAACCTAAACAGACTAAAACCTCCAAAAAGAGGGTTTCGGTGGGGCGGGGTGGGGGCGTTGATTTATTAGCAGAATTGATATGATCATATAGAAATAAAGCAGATTTCAGGTCCCCGATTTACCATTAATTCACAAAAAGATGTCCTTGAGAGCGAGAAAAGGCAGAAAACAGTGCAGTGGTAGATTAACACGACTAAATTATTAACTTTCACCTGCAGGGGTGTCAGGGTGCCGAAAACGATGTATCTCCACTTCAGTAAAGGGATTCATGTCGATAAACGACAAATCCCAAATTTTAGACGGTTGAGGGTTTGACTTTGAAATGTTTGCCACACAACTGTTCTATCCACAGCCCTGTTGCATACTTCTCGTATACTAGAGCACCACGGCGCCTTCTCAATCAGTTGTAATTCAGTAAAAGAAAGATATATGCGATCGGTTACCAACAACTCCCGAATAATGCTGTCATCTATCAAAGTACGAGTATTCAAATTTGCACGGAGGCTCGGTTACAATAACATGTAAGGCTTCCATATGCTTTTTTTTCTTTTCTATTACGGCACATTTATATTTTAAGTCCCTCGATACTTCAAATATAATGAATATAGATAACACATATTTAATATTTGTAACGTAAAATATTTGAATACTTCTACATGAATGTAGAAAATATAATTATGACATATTCAGTGTGATGTCTTCATCATCTGTGCTTGCAGTTGTTTTCACATTCTGCCTGATGCTTAATTAACAAAATATGGGTCTCTAAATAACTGCAATACTATCGGTGAAACTTTGAACCAAATAAACAAACAAATATTATTTAATATAGTCTGAGAAATGCATAGTTTCTATTCAGTATTTAGTTCGTCTTTACTCAGGAGATTGACATAATTATATTAAGTCAGAGAGGAGAATCCAAATATACTAATCAGTACTGTGCACAAATTTATTTTGATATTTATTTAGCTGCAAGAGTTTGTTTACTTCCTTGTACGCAGCTTAAAATATATTTGGATTTCAGGCTGGTATCAAATGTCTATAATGAGTAGATGAGTATGTGAGTGTTTGACGAAAGAATGCAATGTACAATTTATTCTGATTAGTAAATATTGTGATCGAATCCCTTTGTTTCCAGTTGTGTAGAAATACAGACGATGAAAATGTTGATGACATTTTTACTTTTACTGATAGGGTGTGTGAGATGAATGTCAGTAATAAAGGATGCATATTTTTTCTGAACTTGCAGCGTTCTTGTTCGAGTGACCTTAGAAAATGAAGGAAACTACGAATGTACTAGTTAATACGATAAAAGCAATTAAAACTGAACAATACGAGTTTACTATAATGTAGTACAGTTAAAATGCCAGCTTATTTTTACGAATATGCAAACAACGCAGAAAAGATTCTCCTCAGTATGTAATACAAAGAAAAATCCGTTGTTAAAATAAATTGTTTCATATACGATTTCATGTAATTTGTACATGAAAGAGGTAAAGATTTAAATAAGAATTGAGTGAATGAATACAGATATTAAAACATGAGGCATATTTTATGTTATATTATCACTGCATGGGAAAATACAATCTATTTTTATTTCAGCTATTGGATTATTATTTACTAAAATAGAACAGATTAGACTATTTTAATTTCCTTCACTTCCCATGAAGAGCCTAAACTACATATTAATTGTGCATGATGTAATAACAAAATATTTTGCATAAGTATTAAAAATTATAAAAAATGAATCATAAATTGCAAAGACAATGAGCAATGGTATCACAGCATAACAAATAAACTATTCGTATACATTTATCATGGGGGCCGCCGTGGCCGAGCGGTTACAGTCGTGGACTACAAATCTCTCAGCCCCTCACCGCTGTGGGTTCGAATCCCGGTAGGGACTTCGGATTTTTCATGTGAGGAAGCCTTCCAGCTGGCTTGCGGTAGGTCGGTGGTTCTACTTCGAAAAATTGTAAATTAATGTAATTATAATAAGAACGCAAAACATCGACAATCATTATATCATCGTAATTACGCTTATAAATTGATCAAATAAATGTTTGTACACTTTTTTTATTATTCCAAAAATCATATTCATGGTTATTATAGTCCTGTCTTGTATTATATTGAAGTAAACCAGGCCTATTTTGCACAATGTTTTCATGTTTTGAAGATCAATGTCATTGTTACTAAAACTTGCCTGTTTGTTTGTTGGGTTTAACGTCCCGGCACTTGCGGTATAAGTAAATGGAATTCCGTCCGTCTATCTACAATTTATGTCCACACTATGGTCGGCAGTTACAAGAGAAGATATGCTGCTTGTATTTGAAAGAAATGTAGAGCAGGGCTAGTAATTCGATTTTACCTCTAATTTCATCATATTACAGTTATATGTATACAAATTACGCCGACCTGAAGGTTAGTCAATGATGTCGACATGAAGATCGACATGATTTTGCACTTCTTCTCTTTTACTGGTATTACAGGTCAAGTTCAAGTTTGTATAAAAACCCCAACTATGATGAGTTTATATCCTTTTTTAACTTTTTTTTAAAAAGGCCTTACAGATGCTATCTTTGTACAGGTCGGATTGATTGAAATAATATTTATTACAAAGATATAGTATCATATGATACAAGCCAATGTCACCAATGTTTGATGGACTCATCTTGCCTTTTCAGCTAACTCTCACTTCATTTCTATGATGGTATCTACCACTTACAAGTTCGACAGCGCTGTCCGAGGGTTTCTTTTCTTATTCAGTAATATTTAAATTATACCAATTAATAATTAATTATTAATAATTCATTTCATTTAAGAGAGCTTAATTTTTGGAAAGATACTATTTTTTTAAATAAGGTTTTCATAAAAGCAAAATATTTTTTTCGTAAAAAACACACATATATTTTATGAAAACTTTTAAAACCGTTTCGTTGAGTTTTCCTTAGATATCATAGAATATCAACTGATTTTCAGAGGAAGAATATGCGTTAATGAATAACAAAACAGTTTGTTAGTGCAAAATACTAAATGATTCGCATAAAAATATATGCAATATCACTTTATTGCCTATGTAAACAAAAGTCGCTGAGTTCTCATTATTACGGCCACGACGCTGAAGGCTTAAGTCCCTAAAAACTTAGTTAATTTGAGCATAACCCTAAATTGGTTGCTATTAAAAGTATGTCAGCATCATTTTATTAATGTAAGGTTTAATATCTGCATATGGGCACTTTAAAATAATCTTTATCTGAACCAGATACTGCTTTTGCTGTACGATCAGCTTTCTAATTACCACAAAGCCCCATATGACCAAATTCCAACAGAGCTTAATTGGTTTGGAGTAAGGCTGAGTAAGATATTTAATTAAAGTATTTGTTTTGGAGAAATCGAACGATTAGAATTACAAAAAGGAAGGATTCACAAAATATGATACGCATTAATTATAAGAGCTTTAGCTTTATCAGAAACAATGGCTGAAGTTTGACCGGGAAAACGAAATATAAATATGAAAATACTTTACAACTGCAACAATCTGTAGCACATGTTCATATGATCGTTACAGATAGCTTAAAGTTGATTGAAATAAAATTATGATAATAGTAGTTAACTTTTATAAACGGATAATTACGAAAACTTTCTTACGTGTCCAGGATGCATTAGCAGATATGTATATAAGAACCTGTATGAATGACTCTTTTCGTGCAAAGGTCTGAACAATAACACAGTCAATGCTATTCTTGAAAAGATGGTCAAATTGCAGAGCAAGGGCAACACACGTTATCTGAGTTAACACTACATTACTATTTTGATAAATTAAAATAATAAAAACTCCCAAATTGAAATAGAATACCGAAATGATTGGCTATAATGTAAGGGCACGTTTATATGGAAGTTTCAGTAGCGGGTTAATATGGAATCAATCTGAACAAGTAGGGTTTAACACTTCATAACTGAAGAGCTGATCTCTGCTAATCAGCTGGTGTTGATTGATTCTAAATATTTCACATGTTGTGCAACGTGAGCAGGGTAAAGCAGATTTACATATTACCAATGCCAGGTCCGTAATTGGCTGGGCTGTGATTTTTTTAATGTGGGAGTAATATTTGACCAAATGCATGATTTATTCATGAATATTGGATAGCGTGGTGTTGTGCATGCTTGTTGTTGTGTGTTTTCAATAACATGCTTGTAATTTTTTACCGTTTTATTCTTGAAGGTATTTCTGAAATACATTTTAAAAATCCTTCATTTCGAGAAATAAGGTTATTTTCAAATACGAAAAAGAAATGTACTTGAAGTTGCACAAACCTAATAGTGAAAGTGTACCTAAGAACTTTAATACATAAACGATCCATGCAGTACACATAGTGCGAGAACTTACGAATTATTTTGATACCTCTTGTGTCAAGGGTTCCTGAAAGTGCATATTTAAGTAATTAATTAAATAATTGATGACATATATGCTCAATTAAATAGTTATGATTTTCAAAGTTTAATAGAAATAATGTATTAATACAAATTCATATACTTATAGAAAACTTTTCGAAATAGGAATGTCTGTTTGTAATGTTTTAGGTAATGAAAGTAAGACGTAACTAGTCATCAATTTATGTACAACGAACTTGTCTCAGATACTTTTTTTCTGTTGTTACCGACATTGAGATATGATGCATAATATATTATATACATCTTTAGTCAGAAAAGTATAAAAGGAAGCACACTGCTAGCTTCATAAATCATAGTAATCTGTATTCAAAATAATAATAAAAAAAAAGAAAAATGCTAGTATTTATCATTTGGAAATTATGATAAGGCATTCGGCAACAATTGGTTAAACGGGGGGGGGGGGGGGGAGAAGGTGTTACATCACCAACTTTCAAACCTTCCGTTAAAAGAGTACTTAAAACCATAAATCATCATCATGCGGAAAGCGTGAACGTTAAGTAAGCATTTTGAAATACGAACACATTAATATAGAACGTGTGTCAGCTCATAACGTTTCCATTTATCAAGTGTCATCTTCAGTGAAAGAATCATTAAAATTTTCATGAATAGAGCTTCCATATCCAAGTAAATTAAAGCGCTAAAGGCACTGAAGTTGTGTGTGTTTTTCAAGTGGAAGAGTAATTGACAAGCTGCAGATATGCAGGTTACTTTGTATTTGCCAGATACTAAACTTATATTAAACTAATGAACGATTCTTCTTTTAGATTTGTTTCCTTTTGATTTAGATATGCATGATATAAATCTTATAAACTGTAGGCTTTAGAATTAGGGAGAGTAACAGTTAGCGAAGTGCTAATTATTTAACAGTCCTTTGAAACAAATGGCGCGTCCGTCTTTAATTTCTTTTAATGACCTTGTTAACGCAAAGTTAAAGAGATTTATTTTCGATTCCTTGAAAATTTGACCCAAGTTTATTGAATTTACTTGATAAACAAAAGAAAGGCGACAATACTGTTCTCTCAGCAATATCACCGCCTTGATTTGTACTCACAGCATCTTATATAACCGATCGATGGCACAGTCTCTTTGTGGCTCCTAAGTAACTTAGGATAGCAGATATACAGGTATCGGCCATTCTAAAGTGCATTCAATAACCCCTGAAGGTATCTGAGGTCGTTAGCTTCAACACTTTAGCTGAATATCAGCATACTTGTAGAATTTTGTCCAACCGTTCGACCATTCATACAAATTTGAGAGTTATTCGGTTTTCAGAAAGAAAACGGATGCTGAGAAGATACTGATGTCTTTACTGTGCCTGTTGTGAACTGACCGTTACCATTTTATGAAGATCGTTTTTAATTTGCTGAACTCCCTTAGAATGAAGCATAAGAGAATAATGAAGCATACTAGAATAATGAAGCATACTAGAAACAAAGAGTTTACTTCTTTATAATACCACCACTTATGTATAATATATCGATCAAAGGATATAAATTTATATTGAGCAAAGAAATCATAATTAAGTACATCTGAGATAGCGGATATGTTTGGTGTTTACCTGACAACATCAAAAAGATCTTCATAAAAAGATTACGGTGTGTTCATCAAAAGGCACAGTACGTAAATCTGAGTCATCATTTTAAGGCAGTATTCACGTATATTGTCTTGCAACATTAAAATACTCGTATAACATTTAATATACTTGAGATCTGTTGTCTACTGTTTGTTGTATTCTATTAATGTGTGTAGTTTCATTGCCAATATTGATAAATGCAGGGATAAATTGTCCCTAGTGCTACAGTTTTAATAATTCATGATTTTATGTTTTATTTCATACATCCGTTCTTTCACTAGAATTCAGCAGCATCTTATATTTCAAGTATAAAATAAAATGGACAAAATACAGCATTAACTATACAGCGTAGACAATGTATTATGTTCCTAAATGAATAATGATAAAATACTTAAAATACCCTATTTTATCTATTGGATCATGTTATTTCTTTTAAATTATATCGCTTCCTAGTTGGTTCTGCGGCTTTATAAACATCATGCGCATTGTTTCGTTCCATTATGTTCAGAAGCGTCGCGTCGCGTTTTACAAAAAATAAATCCGTTATATTTTTTATATTGTTGATCCAAGGGAGATTTAGTTAAAATACACAAAGCCAAGGTTTTAAATAATATAGTCTCTAGTTTCATTAATAAATAAATTCGTTTCCATATAGTTATCTATTTCGCGAGTATGCAACTGTTACTTGTTTTTTTATATTACTTAAGGGAAATCCCCGACACAGACAAAGTATTTGTAATTCATTTGACGGGCATATTGGAACACCGACGACTGTTATTTGGCATCGTGGGCCGTCTGTTGAAAGCATTTGTCTGTCGAACATCTCTAAAAGTAGATGTTTTACTGCTGAATATTGTGTATATTTCATTATCGTGAAATATATTATGACATTTTTCTCGTTTATTTTTTTTTATTAAGTAATCATTTATACATTTTTTCATATAACTTCAAATAGCACCGTACCATTGGAAAACAGAGGTTTTGGAGAAACTTGAGTATAATTGAAATTGTTGAATATGTTATCTGGATGGAAAGCAAACCACAACTAAAGATCCAAATGAATCTGTGTTCATTATCGTGTCGTGTTCATGGTTAAATATTGATAGAATCATAGCTTTAATCTTAATATTCACTTAGATTATAGATGCTATATAGATACAACAGGAAAGAAGATACAAATTAATATACACAAACGCTCGGAATACCTTTTTTTTAATATGTAAAATAAACGCATGTGCCCTAAAATGATATTTGCATCATAACATTTCTTCGTCTTGTCTTCTGTTAGATAAAGTTTATGATACATAGTGATAAAATATATAATCTGTTCAATCTAATACGGATTCTAAAATTATTTTGAGTTTGAGCCTGATAGCCTTTTGAATAATAATCGAAATATGGGGTCCAGAATTTACTTTTTAACGGTGTCTGTCTAAGAAGGGAGTTAATCTTTAGTATAATAGAATGGTTAAAACTAAGAATATATAATTATAAAGATATTTTATTTAGACAAAATGATTAGACACATGGTATAGCGTTTTACGTCTTTTTATTAACCAGCTTCAAACAAACAAGTATACTTAAGAGACAATATTTCATGTTTATTTCTGTATAAAATAAAAACAGAGATCTTGGTGCCATATACAAATATCAATTAAAGAATCATGCATATATAGTAATGCATATATTTAGAAATAAACATTTATCCATATGTATGTATATGTACTATAATCGATATGCTATTCGCATATCAGCATTAACAGAATCTCTTGTTGTCCTTTATGAATTCAAGTACATTTTTATAAAACATGTAATAGTAGTTAGATTCAGCTCATCTCCCTATAGAATTACACCAAGACTAATTGGATGAGTGTCTACGCAATGAAGTGAGTCTAAAAGGAGTCACCTCTGCGTGATATGAAGGATAATGAAAGAAAATCAAAGTTATCATTATCTTCGGGGCCTCCGTGGCCGAAAGGGTAAAGTTGCTGACTTTAACACTCACACAGCCCCTCACCGCGTGGGTTCGAATCCCGGCAGGGTCATTCGGATTTTCATGTGAGGAAGCCTTCCAGCTGGCTTGCGGTAGGTCGGTGGTTCCTCCGTGCATTCGGGGTCTTCCTCCACCTGTAATTAGCTGGACGTACCTAAACGACTGAAGTACTGTCGAAGCGACGGTAAACTCAGTCAAGTTTTTTTTTATTATCATCTTCGTTATAATATAGACAATCAGAACTACCCGTTCACTTGAATATTGCATGGTTATACGAATGCTTATTGAATGAATACGAAGTTTGTATGTAGAGTTCATTAAGAAACTTTTTTACCTTCGCATGTAGTTGCCCCAGTAACTCGGAACCAGTATTGCTAGCTTGCTTCCCACGATCGTAAGGCCATTTGGTGACTATTTTGTCGACAGTAGCCTTACTGCGATAGTACGCTTCTAACAGGTTCCATTATAAAACATGAAATCTTAACCTGACACTGGACCAACACGGTAAAGGGTAACAGGGTAAAGATTAGTGTACTCATTTATGCTGAGCGACATTCAAATCTAAATGTATACCTGTATCGGCTTAACAACTGTATTATCTTGCGGTCGGGTATCGAACCCACGACCGCTTGATTATTGAGTGGACGCCTTAACCACTCGGCCACCGGGATAAGTCCATATGATCGAGTTAATCTCACGTATGGTTTTCGGAAAAATATTCGGATGGCGTTAAAGAAATAACTGGCTCGAATTCCACCAGCAATTCTTAGCGCTAAGTAATTTATAAATTTTTAAGCTAGGTAGATACACATTCCACCATTTATTTTAGGTCTATTTAAGTATATGACTAAGCTGATATTAATTATTATCTCAATAACTGACAAAAAATGTTTAGAAATGAAATATGTGGGTATTTTATTAGAGAAACATTTAAGTTTTAAGTTTTACTTAGGGCTAAGAATTGTTGGTGGAATTCGACCCTGTATGTTATACTATTTCATATGAATTAGAATACTTCGAAAGAAGAATGCCAGATGCAGACGATGAAAAAGTAAGTTAATAAAGACATATGCTAAGTGAAAGAATACCTATGTCTAACTTCGGGTTGTTTTATAATTAGATAAACAAAATTAAGGAGTAATAGAACGAAGTTAAAAATGTTTATTAATTACTTAATGTATCTTTTTTTCAAATGATTAAAAGGTGAACTTCAGAAGATACTTTTAAATTGGAAATTAGTCGGCATTTTCAAAAGTTGCAAACGGAATAGGAAATGAAATGAAATATTAGAATACATACGGTGAGAAAAAAGAGTTACCAAACATTTTAATGGGTAATTACCATTTCATAAGTTCAAGTTTGCAAACTTTCAATATGCTACATTTTAATGTTAAAATGCTGGTTTCCGGATTATTCATCTAAGACGTTGCCATTTTTAGTCAAAGACCGACATTCAGTAGATTAGAGAATGTTTCTAAATTAAGATATCCAGGATCTTACTAAATAAACATAATTATTTTTCCTTCCAGAAAAATGTTCCTTTTGCTTACCCCCCTTTAACAAATTAGTAATTTGTAGACCGAGACAGCGGCTAACCTATAGACAGGTGATTAGAGGTTTGTCTAAAAGTATGTCTACATTATTAACAATAAAGCAGCATTTTCAAGACATGGAGATTTATGACAATAGTTAAAAAAGTTTCCAAATTGTGAAAATAATTGTAATGATTGTGCTCAACATAAAAGGTTAGTTGACTCAGTTTCAGGAAAATGTAACTGGGTGTTACATGCCGCATGTTTTTGACATGAAACGGCTCTGTGTCAGATGACTTAAATGCTTTCGACAGGACGTTGAATCCAATCAACAAACATATATATACAGTAGCGTCTTAATTTGCGATTCCAACTTATCGAGTTCAGTTTTTTTCCTTAGCTTTATATTCTTAATACAGAACACACACATCATGTGTGATAATTGGTATATTCCCCATCCATCCACCCTTCTTGATAAATGCTATAGGAGTATAACGCTCTGTGTTTGTTTACTTGAATATGCATATATTATATATTCATCTATGCATTATGTGTAAAGAACATGAGGGAAAATGGATTATTAATTGTGAAGATGCTTAATGACAAGCCAATTGTATATAATGATGTATATATTTTGCCTTAATATTGATATACTTTGTTCTTTTCTAAAACACACACACACACAAACACACAGGCCTACATATAGCATACACATCGTGTTTACATCTCCCACTCACCTACATCAGTTCTGTATTATTTATTTGAATATATGTCATTTTGATAGTAATGTTTGATTTTATTTGTAAATCACATTAAGACATTTATATAAAAGAGTAACTTAAGCAAACTTACTCTTTCTCAGTTGTATCCTGCACAGTAGGCATATATATCCTAAGTTCAGTTGTGTTACTGGCTAGTCAAAAAACCCCTATAAAAATGTTGTCATGAATATTTAATACATGTCAATCAATTTTATAGAAGAAACCATACCATATGTTTATATTCCTTCCCTATTGAAACTTGAACACTTGGTAAAATCCATTATTTTCAGTTGTTTTGATTTGTAACAGCCATGTGCTTAGTAAAATCCAGCCATTTCATTAGTCATCCGGTAACGCATTTTTTCAGCACGCTCATGATGCGTGAATTTATATTTTAACAGAAATGAATTTATGTAGTTTTAATAGACATATATTTACAATACAATACTCATAAATGAATTATTAATCAGTTTTCTATTTTATTTCTTTAATTAAGATATAATGATAATACTGAACAATTGCATGTAAATTTGTCTATGTGCCTCTCTCTCTCTTTCCCTCTCTCTCTCTCTCTCTCTCATTTATATTTAATTTGAGCATATTTAGCCGTTTTCCTTTACATCACGTGATAATTTTGTCTCATATGTTATGTATTGTTTGTAATGCTAATGCTTCCTACATGTGTAGGACTTATGCAATGTTTGTAAATAAAATCGGTAAAAAAAAAAAAAAGTTTCCGAAAAAGCTATCATCCCGCAACGATTATGACATGTTAATTAACAAACCTAATTATTTGATTGCGTGATTCATTGCCCGAAATAAAAAATAAGCATAGAATGATATTCAGGTTACGTAATTGTGCATGTAACTACATTTTCATACCTGTAAACAACTGCGTACACTAATTATTGACAGGGGGTGTATTAAAAAAAGAAAAAAAGACAACACATCCACACACACACAGCGGAATTTTATGCCCGTAACTAGTTTATCACTGGTTAACCTTTTCAATCATATAGACTCATTTTGACGCACTCAATAGGTACCACAAAAAGCCTGATCTGCAGAAAACCACAATTAAACCTTACCAAATTTAATTACAAAATCCTCATTTCAAGACAGAGCGGCGAACAGCATAAAACCTGATCAGCCTGCGACTTACTCGCAGGCTGATTTGGTTTTATGTTGTTCGCATAGGTCTTTTCATGGTTTCCTCTATGAGGGAAAGGGTTAAAGTACTCAGGTGTTATTTAGATTAAGTACGGGAATTATGTCTACGCTGAAAGTTAGACAGATTTGTTGTCGAGATGTTGACATAACCTGTTTTTCTGTATACATCTTGCAATAAATGTTCCCCGATAGACAGGTCAATCTCCTATTCAATGTGATCATGTAGATATCATAAATGCGGTCTGGTAGTAATGACGTTGCGTTCAGTCGTATCTTCATTAGCCATTGATTTGTCTTCTTCTGGTCCATTTATAATGGATTCATTTCCCTCGACGGGAGCAATGTCCGTAAAATTTTGATGTCAAATGTCTACACGCGAGCGCGACAAACTGTCATATCGTTGAAACACTTACATTCTTATTCAAAATATTGTTGTTTTTTCCACACAAATTATAAAAAAGACAAAAAAACCTCGTTAACTATGCCTCAAACATCGTGTTATCATTAATATTTTCTGATATAACGTATTACCTGTTATCTTCATTTGTGTTTGTGTGGAAGGGAACTGACTTTTGAATTATTTTTTTCTGAAGCTATACAAAACTGTCAGATGTAAGAAAGCAGATTTATCGATTTGACTGGGAATTAAGTTCTTCAACGTATACAATTAATTTCGACGACTCGATGGTTTGACTTGTACTCTGCGACTGGAAATTGTGTATCATCTAAATTTTCTTATCCGCAGCCATGTCCTATGCTACCATTAAACCATGGCGCTTTGTCAATCAGGTACAAGCCCGTATCAGAAAGAAACGTGTGATTGCTCACTAAAGGTAATTACTTCTGAACAATGTATCCTTTTATCAAGGTACGTCTATTTATGTACCCATGGAAACTTGATTACATGTATGCCTTCCATTGGCTATTTTCTCTTTTCTTTAACGGCACATTTATTTTTGAGTCCCTTTATTCTAAAATACAATGCAAAACAAATATTTGTAGTGTAATATATTTGTATACATGTATGAAAATGCATGTCATATGCGGTGTGAAGTCTTCAACCGTGTTTACAGTTCTGTTTTCACATCATTCCGTCTGGCGTTTAGGTGTTTACACAGTTTGATATGTAGGATTGAAACATCAACACTTAATTAGTCCCTAAATAACTGAAATATTGTCGATGAGACGTTAAACCAAATACACACACAAAAAAAAAAACATTATTCTAAATAGAAAGCATAGTTTCTATTCAGTATTCAGTACGTTTTTAAGTCAGAAAGGAGAATCCAAATAAAATAATCATTACTTTGCACAAATTATTTTGATATTTTATTAGATGCAAGAGTTGTTTACTTCCTTGTATGCAGCTTAACAGAATTTGAATTTCAGGTTAATATCAAATGCCTATATTTAGCAGATGTATATGAGTGTTTGACTTTAGAATACAAAAAGCAGATTATTCCAATTAAATATTGTGCTCGAATCACCTAACAAATTTCATCATGTTGTATAGAAATACAAACCATGGGACAGTTTATGAAACATTGACTTATTAGAGGGATTTGAGAAGTCAAGAAACCAATGCATACAATTTCATATGTGTTCGTACTTTTTCTGACTGTGCTTTTTTGCAGTAATCTTGTTCGAATGACTTTTAAAAAATGAAGAAAAAGCTGATTTTATTAGTTCATTCGACAAAATCAAATAAAATTGAACAACTAGTACAATGCAAGATGGTACAGCATGTCATCTTATTTTGACGCATTTGCAAAGAGCGCAGACCAGGGTCTTCTCTGTTTGCTTGTAAATATTATAACTCAAATTCTAGAAAGTATGCATTGCAAAGAAATATCATTTGTAAAAACCAATTAAAAAAATATAATGTTTCATATATGATTTAAATCAATTTGTATATGAATATGCGAGAGGTTAAATACATTACGTGAATGGATAAAGATGCTTTACCGTTAGACTACATATTTTAATATTACTGCGGATGCAATACACAAAACAATACCAAGTGTAGTTTATATTTATTAAGAATGTGGCAATAATATGGCTGCGGCTTTCATTTACTTAACATTACAAAATTTGGGCCGCCGACAGACTCGGAATGGCAGGCCCACAAACCTCAAGCCGAGGTACACTAATAATAAGTTCACAATACAATAAACCTCCAAATGAGGTACAATCAAGTCAAGCAATTCACAATTCAATAAACCTCCAAATGAGGTACAATCAAGTCAAGCAATTCACAATTCAATAAACCTCCAAATGAGGTACAATCAAGTCAACAATTCACATTCAATAAACCTCCAAATGAGGTGCAATCAAGTCACACAATCAGTTCACCATTCAATAAACCTCCAATTGAGGTGCAATCAAGTCACACAATCAATTTATAACTTTTGATTTCACAAGTTAAAACTTTTTCAAGCAAACATTACAACTTAAAGATTCAATTAGTTTTGCAATTTGTAAATGGACCTAACCCTGGGATACAGAAGTCAGGTTAAACTGTCCTTCAAAAACACTGTAATGTTTTTTCGCCAAATGGACTGGTGATGCTGCATCCGACAGACACGCAGCGAACCAGGCCACCGCAAACCCGTTGGCCGATGCGAAAACATGAAAGCCGCAGCCCTAAGTTTACTTTCTAGATGAATACACGGATATGTGAATTATTTAAAGTCAATAACGCAGCTGATATTTGATTCAGAAAAATATCATTGCCTACTGTAGACAAATGCACACCATCAGGCTGGAATAATCTCTGGTTAACTACCTGAAGGTTTGGATGCTTTAAATAACAGCCATGTCTATTAATGAAAAGGTTTGCTGCGTGGTTATTTACCCGTTGCCTAGCTCTATGCATGGCAGCATTGTTAGTTGAATATCTCCAAGACATACGAGGCAATATTTGTGACCACACTATTTTTGACTGTGGAAAATTACAACTGAGAAAATTTACAAGCTCTAACACTATTTGCCTAATCCGCCAGACCGGATAACGACCTAAATCATTTCCACCACAATGTACAAGCAATATGTCTGGAGCAGACTCCAACTCTAACAAAGTACTCAGCTTCCGTTGTAGAGTGGCCAAACCTAAGCCGCTGTATCCCTGCCACCAAATGTGAATATTGGCAGAGGCTAATCCCAGATGAATCCCGTCTGGAGGAGAACGTGCTGCTAAATAGGCCTGTTTAATGAGACTGGAACCAACACACCATACAGTTGCTGGACCTAAAAATACTTGGATATGGTTAATATAGAGGCAGGATATGGTGTGTCTCATCACAGTTTTACATCATCAAAGGTAAATGATGAACAGCTGGTCTGATGTATGACTTGTAAGCATCAGATTTCCAGCGTCCAGCAATTTTTATCTCTTCAGCTGAGAAACCTAACTTGGCCAAGGTGGAAGCTGCCCCAATCCTAAATGAATGTGACTTGAACTGATTTCCTGGCAAACCCAATGCCTTAATTGTCTTATTCAAAACTGCTGAAAATTGGTAACGGGTCAGAGGTTTGCCATTAAAATGAATGAATAATGGACCAACTGCTGGTGGTCGAACGGAAAGATATTTTTGCATCAGCCTTACCGGACAAGTACAGATATTGACCTGTGGTATTAAAACAACTGTTCCCCTGCCTACCTGATCAGTTTTAGAGAATCGGATATTTACCCTTAGCTTTGTACCCTCAGCTACAACATGTACGTCGCAATCCTGCAATACCACATGTTTTTGCCCCTGCCCGGATACGGTCAACTCGCCCACTCTGAATAAACCAAAAAAGGCCAGAGCATAGGCCGCCGAAAACAATTTTGTTTCAAAGGTATTGGAACAGACTGATGGCAACTTGTTTATAACCTGGACCAAAATATCAGGTGTGATAGGCAAACGAGTGTCAGCCCCATGTACATGTGATCTACGATAACCTTCAAACACTTTGCTAACCAAAACATGTTTAGTTACATCTTGAACTTGTTTAATTTTGCAAAAGAAACTTAAAGCTGCCATATATGTACACATTGTTTTGAATGAGAAGCCTTGCAAAGATACATATGCTGCAAATTGCACTACTTTACTAACTTGTGGAGGCCATGCATCTACGAAACCATAAAGCGTACGAAAAGCTTCAAATTTTGACAAGCCAGTCTTATAAACATTTTGTGTATTTGGAGCTAAAGATGCATTCAGGAGTCTGCTAACTTCATCTTGCACATCAGCAAGTGGAAACACGCAGGTACTGGTGCTGGGATTGCATCTGCGTCTGGTGCCAACTGTCGAAATCTGGACCACTGCTTGCGAGAAATAGAATCAGCTATATCATTTGAAGCAGACGCAATATGAACTGAACGAAAAATGATGTTAAATTGCATTGTCAGTAACACAAACTGTCTAACTAGATACATCAAACGTGAAGCCCTACATGACTGCTTGTTCAACACCACAACTAAGGCCTCATTGTCTATGTGCAATACAATCCGTTTGTTGGACAAAAGAGGACCCCATAAATTAACCGCCAAAAGTACAGGGGCCATTTCCAAGAAAGTAATGTCCCGCAAGATCTGACAACCCGCCCAGTGTACTGGCCATTGGTAGAAACACCACTTGCCATAAAAATAGCAACTACAGCCAAGATCAGCTCCCCCAGCACTATCAGTGAACAACTGCAGAGTTTCATTGTTCAACCAAACTTGTTCCGGAATGTGCGTAACCCCGTTAAAGCCTGTCAAAAATTCTATCCAAATACTAATGTCCTCTTTAATCGCCCGAGATAAACGAACCTTGTGATGAGGCGGTTTCAAACCCCTCAAAAGATCATAAAACCTACGGAGGAAAGCCCGACTTGAACGGACTGCCTTGCAAACAAAGTTTAATTTACCAACCAAGCTTTCTAACTCTCGTTTGGACACTTTCTTCCGAGTCCTTAGAGAAGTAAGCAGATCAAGGAGCAGGCCAAGTTTGTCTTGTGGTATTCGTACAACTAACTCATCTGAATCAATCTCAAGACCAAGGAACACTATGATAGTTGTAGGCCCCACTGATTTATCAACTGAAATCGGGACATTCAGCTCCTCACATACCTTGTTGAAGGTTGAAGCTAGCTCCTGACAATGTTGGGTACCAGCCGCTCCAGCAAAGAAGAAATCATCCAGATAATGATCAAGTGTTTGCTTCTGAGTTTTGTAAGAAATTAACCCATGGATAAAAGAGGAAAACATTTAAAAAAATCGGCAAGATATCTTGCAACCCATAGGCAAGCATTTGTCTATGTAGTATTTCCCATCCAAACAAATGCCTAACAAATGAAAATCTCCAGGGTGAATTGGAAGAAGACGAAAAGCTGATTTCACATCCCTTTTTGCCATCAGTGCCGACCTACCTAAGCGAAAAACCATGTCAGCTACCTTGTCAAAAGTTGTATAATGTACTGTGCTTAATGTATCATCTATTCCATCATTGACACTTTCATTAGTTGGGTATGAAAGGTGAGTAATGAGACGCCAACCACCATCAGATTTTGGTACCACTCCTATTGGCGAAACTCGTAAATTAGAAATTGGAGGTACCAAAAAGGGGCCCATAATCCTACCACATTCGATTTCCTGTTTAACCTTATCATAAACAATATCTGGATGATCCCTAACCGATTTAAGATTAGAACTGAAGGAAGCTGCTCTAGAGCCAGCAAACTGTAAACGAAAGCCTTCATGAAAACCTTTACTTAGTTGTGTAGCAGATTTTTTGTCAGGATAAATGGAGAGGTAATTGCCCAGAACCTGTAAATTAATTGGCGTGGAACCGAGGTCCCATAAACCTGTATCTGGGGAAGCCTCGGGCTCGGGGGCGAAAAAGAGGCTGCCTTGGCACACCCGGGGAAACCGAAGCATAACTTGGAGTTTGTGTCATAGATGGGCAGACAACCTGAGGGTGATCCCCAACACATTTCTTGCATTTATGTTGGTATGAACAAACAGCCCTACTACAGTTACCTTTGTAGTTAAAATCAAAGCAGAAACCCCCCGCACCAGTCAAAGGCTTCAATGGTTGTGTAGGGTTATGCATAAACAACAACCACAGCTCATTATTAATTGAGCCCCATGATGCTGTCGGATCAAGAGCCATGTGTAGGTGGAATTGCTCGTCATAGTCCCGCCAACCAAATCCACCATGTCTCTGAAAACCAAGCCTAATAATTTGCATATATTTCAGGATTTCTTGGGTTTTATTTGGATGCACATCTAAATAAATGCTGGCGAAAACAATAAAAGCATCTGTCCATTGTTCGATGGACCCAACCTTGGATGGGGCTTTATTATGAATAAGGAGCTGACCTGTATGAGAAAGTGACACCTGCTGTGCAGAAGCGGCAAGAGAATTGGTGCTCAGCAAACTACCCAAATCTATGTACTGTCCAGCAATGATTTTATCTTTCACCGATTTAGAAATGTTGTATCCAAGAGAAGCAGACGCACTGGGTATTTGGACAGGCAATTCAGAGTCAATGACATTTGTAGGGAAAGTCAAAACCGTACCAGGCTGATCATTTGATGGAGTGTCAGCCGGGTCAGTAGCTCCAGTCAATGTATCCCTGGACATATCCCTACTCGGCATCTCCTTAGGGGGCTCGGGGACTGGAGGGAGCTCAGGGTCTGCTGTTCTAGGCCTCTTTGCCTTCCGTACGGACTGCTCATTGGCCAACTGTGCCCGCTTCTTCCTTGTACCATACCGATGCATGCTCTAGGACAAAGAATAAATATTAGAAAGCAAGAAACAATAAAAGCGATACCAACATATGCAGTACAGCAGAACCATTAAAATTACCACTAACTGATGCAGCCAGAATTATTATAATGCATTCTAATAATATTGACAATGTTTTCTTATTTATACTCAATGATATTGTCAATGTTATTCATACTAACAGATCAAACCCTGCTATTATACATTATGCTACATACTGTAATCATTATATACATACAGCATGAAAAGAACTTTAAAATTCATATCCACAAACTACACACCATAAGCAGGCTTATTACAAAAGACTTTATCTAGGCAGATTGGTGATAAAATTAAAAATAATTAGGTATTAATTCAATAATCTGCCCTGTGGTATTTACCATATATTACGGTAAATCGAGACAAGGAATCATTTACCATGACACCGTTTACAACTACCGATTAATTGATAATCAGTCCACGCACCCAAATAAATGTGATTTTGGTCAATAATGCATAATAAACTACTAGGATAAGAAGAAATATGCTCATTTTTTGAATAACTCTGAGAAGAAATGCGTCCTGCAGAACGACGACACTGTAGGTGTAGAACAAAGAATGACCGCGCGCCTTACCACGCGGGTCAACACATTTGCACTCATATTGGAACGATACGCCACGATCAGAAGACGACTCCTCCTCCAATGGTAATTCGAAGTCTTGAACTGCCAAAAACGTCGGAAAACTAATCAAAACCCAGACTCTTAAACAAGAAATCAATCTTTTTTGTGGTTTCAATTTAACAATTTCTCCCAACGAACTTTTGATGTGAATCATAAAACTAGCACTCCCGTAAAAATCGCAATGCCACGATGCCAATCAAAGCACTAAAGGTATTGCCCTCACAGTAAACCGCAGCTATACTTTATTATATAGCTGCTATTATATAAGTATTATCATAATGTATGGGACAAATACAATCTATCTGTATCTTAGCTCTAGAAAAACAAGTGGATTCCTAACTTAGTCATATAGAAATATTTCCTCCACCAAGCAAGGGGTGCATATCATATATATATATACACGATGTAATATCAATACTTTGCATAAGTTTGTCTAAATTTGAATCTTAAATTGCAGAGTGACATAGTATTGATTTCATAGATGAACAAACGAATAACTCATATAATGTGTTCATTATAGACATACAGTATACATCCTCAAAAGCACACAATATGCAAACATACAGGTATACGGTACACACTGACTTAGCGAACAATTATAAGTTAAGGTCAATATGTTAAAATGGCGAAGTACCAAGAATAACTTTATCAGCTTATTCCCACTAGCAGTTAAAAAAAAACTGTTTTAAATCATTGATGTGGAGCTAGGAGGCTAGACTTGTACTACTTATAAATAATTGAAGAACTAGTAAAATTGAAAGCTGAAAACTAAACACATTTATCCCTTCTCTATTCATGTCCCACCGGCGATAGATTTGTCTGTATGTCCAATTCCTTTTAAAAGTGGAATCTAAAGAAATAAAACTGTTTTCTAACGGACCATATTTATTAAAATGCATTTGTTTTGACGATTTTAGCACAATAACAATCGGAATTATTTTTTCGAGATATTTGAAAAGTAAACACATTAAAATCTAAATAGTGCGTCCATTCGGGGAAATTGAATATTTTGTTTTCATCAGCTATAAGAAATCAATACCGATTTACATTAAATATCAGCGACTGAAATCATTCAGACTGCAATATCTCCACATTGAGCCACATTTCTGAAACAATCATTTTATTTAAGATAAAAACGGTCAACATATAATGCAAATCAAATCTCCCTTCATTACTGGAAACCACTGGAAACCAGTTTAATGCACAGGAGTTAGTTTTCTTGTAATTAACAGCTTGGAAGATTTACTGCCATAGGCATAATATTACTTTGTCGGTAAAAATAAATAGAGAAATCGCTTCCTGCATTAAAATCAAATCTGAAAGTACACATTTGAGGTACGAGTAAGATATTGAGATACATTCCAGTATCAAATACCGCGTTGTATTATAAATTCTGATAGTTTGAAGTAATATATTTTTTTTCTAATAAACCTTGAGACAAAACAATGAAGAACGATCTAATGACAACTAAAGGCCTGACAAAGATGGCACTACGTCATGACTAGAGGGTTTTTGCATACACTAATGAAACAACTCGCAGTTGTGACCTCTGAATTGAATTTGCCAAGGGCCATCTAGTTGGCATTTTAAACTTCCATACAGCTAGGTAAAGCATACTTGTACATTACTATTGTAGATATAGAATGATAACTGTACCAGCGAATGACAACGTGGTAGTCTCTCAAGTGATTTTTTTTCTCGCGTGATACATTCATTGTATCGTTGCGACATACATACCTTATTTTACGTCCGTCTCTGCGGTCGTCCGTCCGTCTGTCTACAATACATGTCGACACTAGGGTCGTCAGTTTTAATGCACTCAGTTACCTAGCTTCAACTGCAGATATGCTGATCGTTTTTGATAGAAATGCGCGGCACTGTAGAATATCGATGATATCTCTCACTTCATTAATACTGGAGTTATGAAAATTACGTCGACCTGAACGTCATACAATGACGACATGGAGGTCGACGTGGTTTGATCTTCACCTCTTTGATCGATGTGGAAACGCTGATGATGATATTTAACATGAATAGAGAATAGAAATTTACATATACAGATCGGTTTTGCCATTGGTTACACCACTGTGCTCTCTAATGGAGTTAGTTCCGTTTTTTTCCACAGTTGAATTAAGATTTTGTCGAAAATTCTGTCTGAAAGATTACTCATGAAAGGGTTTATGGATTAATTAATGCTTGGTGCAAAGGTATAATACTATAAAAAACAAGTCAAGTCATACCACCAAATTTGATTTCTGCCTTCTTTTCATCTTAAACTTTTTTAAGTGGCTGTTAAGATGATATCTTTGATTTAAATAATATTTACTACACAGATATAGCACCGTATGATACAGGTCTATGTTGCCATTGGTTACCAGTGTTTGATGGACTTACGAGTACATGTATCTAAATGTTTCGCATTTAGGAGATATACATGCATATGCTTAAGTCGACGGAAGTCACTGAGTTCTCATTATGGCAAACGAGAGGCTGAAAGCTACAATCCTCCAATGGAATTAGTTAAATTGAATGTTGTCCTAAATTGGTTGCAATAAGAAATATGTAAGCACCGTTTTATTAATGTAAGATTTGATATCTGCATGTGGGCACTTTCAAATTAGCTTTATTTAAACCAGATATTACTTTTAGAGTACGTTCAATTTTCAATTACCGCACATTCCTATATGACTGGAAATCGAAAAGAACATAATTGGTTTGGAGTAAGGCTGAGTAAGATATCTAGTTAAATAAAATACGAAAGATTAGAAATACATAACCAAGAAGGATTCACAAGATCTGATAAATCAATATCTTTTAGCTTTATCAGAAACAATAGGTTTTCGATTAGGAAAGCAAAATTGTTTCGTGTCATAATAATTTAAAACTGCAGCGGTTTTCAGCGCTGTTTTCATGATCGCTGTAAATCGATCATTAAAGGTATGTTCATTAAATGAAACTGAAACTTACACGTTAGATAGTTGAATAAACCTTTAATCAAAGGACTGAGAGTCCTAATGCTGCGTTAAATATAAACTGTAGCAATGAAGAAGAAAGTCACGTGACTTGTAATTTTGAATTCGTTTCGTTGTGTATCGTGACAGCTGCTTGTCATACGTAAAATATATAAAACGATAAAGAAGAGTGTTTTGCATTTTATTTATCTATTGAATACGATGGTACGAGCAAACAGGTATAATACTTATATTTTGCCCGCTTGAGGCATTGAATTTTGATATCCGGTACATGTATTGTGATTACCACGATCAATTGCTATATGTTGCGTTGTTATCAACGCTACAAAAAAACCAACTTGTATTTACGAAATGTATCTTACGTGTCCAGGGTGCATATCCGGGGTTGTAAGTAAGACCCTGAATGAATGAAACCTTTTGCACAAAGGTCTTTGAATTTGTATGAACACAATATCACAGTCAAGATTCATCTGGTCATATTGTAAATAAAAAGAGCAGAACACGTTTACCACAAGGTTGTCTGAGCTAAGGCTATATTATTGTTTTGATGAAGATGAAGTAAAATATAAAAAAGCTAACTCCCCATCGAAATGGAATAGCTGAGATACTTGACTATAATGTAAACAAATGCGTTTAATCGAACTGCTTTCGCAACATAGCCGGAGAGAAAAAGAAATTTAACAAAATATGTACTTTTTTGTTGTGAATATTAGATAACATGGTGTTGCATGTTTTTATTGTTTTATGTTTTCAACAAATCGTATACAATTTTATACCGTTTTATACTTGTGTTGAATAGGTTAATGGTCGCAATACATCCTTCACCCTTCATTACGGGAAAGAAATTTATTGGTACGAGGGCTGATTGATAAATTTGCGGAATTCTTTTCTCAAGAATTCACATTTCTCAAATCAATGAAAACTCGTATACAAGTAAAACAACTTATAATAAATATTTATTAGTTAAAAAGAAAAAATGATATCCATAGCAACCACTGTTTGGTGCCTTGAAGCACGCTGTTATTTCATATATTCTTAATTTATTGAACATACTAGTGCGCAGTCATATTTAACGCAAATTTATCGCGAATGCAAATGACGTTAGAATGACATTTCGACGTCATTTCTGGAAAATTTGAAGACGTACTGTTGGGCGGTTATTTCGTAGCAGCATGTCATGGCCATGGCTTCAAAATGACGCATGACGTCAACAGACAGATATCGAGTTGCGTGTGGTTGTCAATTTTTTGTGTGGGACTCAAAACTTTTACAGGTAAAATCACTAAAACAAATTAAAAAGTCAAATACATTACCAACCTGTGGAAAAAACATTTGTCTACAATTGTTTTGTGTAGGGGATTGCTGAAACTGCATTCTTATGTAAGCAGATAAATGATTTATTTACCCCTTTATATCTTAATGTTGGAGTTTCAAAAGGGTTTTCAATTTACTTCGTATCTTTGTTAACCTTTGTTTACTTATAAATAAAGATTTGAGAAAAATATCGGAATATAACTGCTCGATGTTTTTTGGGTTAAAATAATTCAAATCGTTGAAGAAGAAAACATTTTCTTCAACATTTTTAGTGTTTACACTCTATCACCTTTATTTCTTAAGCTATCATCTTCAAACTTTAAGACAATGTTTATGACCATAATGTCTCGATTATGGTTGAGATCCGTCAATTAGGTCAGGAGTTATGCCCCTTTTAATATTAAAAAAATGCCATATTTCACGTTGTTTACAGTCTAGCATCTTCATTTTTAAGCAATCATCTTAAAACTTTATGCATGTTTATGACATAATGTCTCATTGAGTTTGATATGCTGAGATCGTCAATTGGTCAGGAGTAAGCCCCTTTTAAAAAAAAAAATGCCATATTTTTTAAGCAATCATCTTAAAACTTTATGGCAGTGCTTATGACCATAATGTCTCAATTGAGTTTGAATATGGCTGAGATCGGTCAATTAGGTCAGGAGTTAAGCCCCTTTTAATATAAAAAAAATGCCAGATTTCACTTTGTTTACACTCTAGCATCTTCATCTTTTGAGCAATCATCTTCAAACTTTATGACAATGTTTTTGACCATTATGTTTCAATTGAGTTTGATCATAGCTGAGATCGGTCAATTAGGTCAGGAGTTAAGCCCCTTTTAATATAAAAATATGCCAATTTTCACTTTGATTACACTCTAGCATCTTTATTTTTAAGCAATCTTTTCAAAACTTTATGACAATGTTTATGCCCATAATCTCGCAATCGGGTTCAATTATAACTGATATTAGTAGTATAGGCGTCTCTTTGGCGTCAAGACTGCGCATGCGCAGGAGTGACGTCATAGGATTTTTTCGCGCATGTGCGGCGGCCATATTGGTTTCTATATTTAGCATGACATCTAATTTTAGAATGATTTCATTGGTCTATATTTAGAATGACCACATCGGTAGACAATAGGATTTAAAATAAAATATGTTCATCATATTATACAAAAGTAACAGGAGGCCTTTTATTTCTTATGTGTGCACATGCGTGGCGGTCATAGTATACAGAGGTGACTTGTATACTTGATCTAAGATCTACTCGCGGAAATTGAGGGTCACTTCCATTCGATCTCAGCCTGTGTCCTAAAGGGTATTCTACTGCTACTTCTACTATATAATAATAATCATATTAATAATTAAATAACAGGTCTGTATATAGGTACAATAATAATGATAATATATTACTTCTACTCTATAATTATATTAATAATTAAATAAATATGTCTGCTATAAAGGTATAACAACAATTATAACAATAATAGGATTCAACAGTAATAATGATCAGTAGAATACCCTTTAGGACACAGTCTGAGATCGAATGGAAGTGACCCTCAATTTCCGCGAGTAGATCTTAGATCAAGTATACAAGTCACCTCTGTATACTATGACCGCCACGCATGTGCACACATAAGAAATAAAAGGCCTCCTGTTACTTTTGTATAATATGATGAACATATTTTATTTTAAATCCTATTGTCTACCGATGTGGTCATTCTAAATATAGACCAATGAAATCATTCTAAAATTAGATGTCATGCTAGAAATATAGAAACAATATGGCCGCCGCACATGCGCGAAAAAATCCTATGACGTCACTCCTGCGCATGCGCAGTCTTGACGCCAAAGCGCTGCTTATACTACTGATATTGACTAGTTAATTTAGGAGGTATGCCCTTTTCACCATAAAAAAGGCCAGATTTCACTTTTACACTCTAGCATCTTTATTTCTATAGCAACCATCTTTCTCAGGTGAGCGATCAAGGGCCATCTTGGTCCTTTTGTTAACTCAATAATGTTGGTTAAAAATTTGCATGCAATGAAGTATCATGCTTATATTTTTATAACTGGTCATAGGATTGATTTGAAACTTCATTTGTACTGCCAGTGTTATCATATTATAGAGAAAGATAATTTTTGATTCAATATAATTCAAATTATGGCCACTTTTTGACCAAGCTTTTTGGTTTAAGTTTTGCAATAAAATCTTTAAAAGTTTTGCATGCAAACTACTTTCCAGCTTATATCGCGGTATTAACTTGAAATTTTATTAGTGTGTTCAGGGGCATCAGAAAACTATGAAAGATAATTTTTGACAAAATTATATGCAAAATCTGACCATTTTTTTAATTAAATTAATTTGGTAAAGTTTTGCAATTCTTGCCCCAGTAACAGTGAGTACCTTGGCGTGGAATTAATCATAGATTTCATAAACATGTGCAGTGGTAGCAGACTATAGGTCGATCCTTTTTAATGTGCGTAAATGGAATAGATTTTATTTGATTAACCAACAAGCATTTTGAATAGTCGAGCGTGCTGTCTTGCGGAGAGCTCTTGTTTTCATACTGGAATGCGGATACAAATAGTGATAAAGCTTCCACAGTAGCTTTATTGAAAATGTAATTCGGCAAGGACAGTATGTTGGTGTAAACAACGGAAAAGTGTAAAACAGCGGAAAAAGTGGAAAAGTGCAAAACGACGGAAAAGTGTAAAACAGCAGAAAAGTGCAAAACAGCGGAAAAAGAGTAAAACAGCGGAAAAGCGTAAAACAGTGGAAAGTGTAAAACATTGTAAGAGCGGAAAAGTATAAACAGCGGAAAAGAGTAAAAAAGCGGAAAAACGTACGATCTTCCCGGAGGACACTGACATGAAACAGTATTGTTATGTCTAAAAAATGATATTTCGTATTTTTCATTGAAATTTCAATATTTCGTATTATCATCAAGGGGTATCGTCCTTTGTCATGTTCACACAACAGTATTATAATAACTATACCATTATGTTGTTAAGTGCAAAACTGATGTAAAAATGCCGAACACAAAAAAATCCATGCCATTTCTGTGTTAGCTCATTTAATGATCACGACTTGTATTGTTATATTCATATGGGATAATCATATTATTAATATTTTTAATACATACGTGAGCAAAATACACGTTTTTAAATGCGTAGTTAAATCGTTATGCATATTTAGTATTTTATGAATATAACTCATATGTTTCTAATTCAAGCTTTATTTTCTATTCTTTTTCGATTCTTTTTTTCATTTTGATTTTATATTTATTTTTTTAATTATCTTTTTTTTCGTTTAAATAAGCAAGTAAATCTGACTGTCTTTAGCAATCATATTTTTTTTTCTACAAAAATATATGATTGTTTATGTGACGTTCAAATCGAGCTCTTTCAAATAGTATCAATAATTAACCACTAAATGAAACTAGTGATTCCCATGAACTATAGCATAAACATTTTGTTTAGATCTTTTGGTAACTCTGATGAAAGATACACTTTCCTTCGAGACTGAGGATATTTTCTCGATGCAGAACTAGCATCAATGTTTGAGAGGTGATAAGGACGCTAGGATTTTAATGGCTTTCCCAGTCGCAAAAGACATCACAGAAATCGTCTAGAGGAATTAGTATAAGTTTTTCTTTTTACTTTATTCCCACTAGGCGTAAAATGAATAGATTTAAACTAAAACAAAGCTCTATTCCAGGCCAAGATATGTTGCCATAATGTCCGGATATCTGGTATGTTTTAGGAAAGCGGGCGATATTTGAAGTAACCTTAGTTATTTTTAAGGAAATACAAGGGTCCAAAAATTAAATTATTACGATATTTACTACATACTAGATCCATATTAATTCATATTAAATTTATGCACTATTCAGTCATGTTGAAACATAATTATGTAGCCTCTAGCACTATACACTGAACATTCAAATAAATTTCATTTAACATGGAAATGAATATATCTGTAAACGCGCTCTACATTCGATTTGAAAAGGAAATGTCTTTCAATACTGATTGTCGCTCTGGAATCTTATTTCACATGAATAACCCTAGAATTGAAAACTTTCTCTCTTCAACGTTTACAATAAAAAGTTCGTTTCCCTAGATTCCAGACTTCTTGTACACAGGACTATAAAATAGTCACTAACGAAGATTACGTCATAAACCACGTCTCATGTTACAGCTTAGTTTTAATTAAGTTGTCTGACTGACTCCCGGCACAATGGAGGTCATATCCGGACATGGTAAATGACATTTACATCCTTTGGATGTTAGCATCATGTCTTTGTATATCTAAGACATCAACAGAAAGCCATATCTCGAATGAAACTTAATGTCAGCTACTCGATAGAGTTGTCCATGCCTCTAATACCAGCAGAGTGTGGCATCATTATCAAATAAAATGGAGACGGGGTTGATTGATAAAGGGGCTAGGCAAAAAAAAAATGTTCAGATGCAGCCATTCTTTCATCGATTTCATTCGTGTTTTGTAGTATAAATCATTATTCTCAAGTCATTTATTCAAAGCAGCAGTGTCAAGATAATATGATTAGTAAGATGAGCTATCAGACCACTTGTCTATGGTAATGCAACATTATATTAGTAGACAAGTATCCAAACAGCTTCTCGACCTTAAAGCCAATAAACATTATCTTCCTTTTAAAATTTTTTTTAAAAAAAATTGCCGACCTTTGCCCCCCCCCCCCCTTTTTTTTTTTGAAATGTTAGTTGACAAGTTCACAACAATCATTATTTAAAAAAAAAAAGAAAAAAAAAGAGCGTTTAGCACTCACTTGCCATTCCAAAAGGCGTGTTTAAGGTTTATGTTTGAACATGTACGGTCGCAATATCAGCGAACCAATGTACGTAATTCATATATAAACGAGAATTTCAAATAAATATCAAGTTAAATATATAATGTCTTAGTGTATAAATTAAGTTTTATTTTATCTTTCTGCCCGTAGGTTTGCGTGATTAATTACAAAGCATCTGAACGCAAAACCATGCATTATTATGCAATATAACACGAACATAAATATCTATTTTCATTCGGACACGTTAACTAGACTGCGAAATTCAAACAGTGATACAAATGTGTCGGTTTATGTTACTACACTTAGAGTTGTTCTCTTTTTATTTAAAAATCTATGTTAAAAATAAATTAAGGTTTTTTGGTTTTAAATGTTTATAGATGATAAACATGATTATTTAAACTTTTAGTTCCAACAGTAATGTATACAGAAATTATAATTGATTCTAATGATACAAAGGCCTGATGTGAAGTACAATTGGTTCTTTGATAACTGAAATTCCCAGGCCTGTATAATATGCATTCATGTTTGATTAGTCCACAGATGACAAGATGCCATGTCTGTCAGCCATTGATCTTGGAATCCTGACATTCAATACCAAGAAATGAAATGTTGGTTCCGACCCAAGACGTAACAGGAACTCCAGAGGAAATTGTCACTACTAATGTTTCCTGTAATTATTTTTTATTTATTTATTCGTGTGTGTGTGTGTGTGTGTGTGTGTGTGTGTGTGTGTGTGTGTGTTGTTTTTGTTGTTGTTGTTGTTGTTTTGTTTTAATGTCATCGACATTTGTATTCTCTTCTATGGTTATCACCAGAAGTACCAATGTTTTAATTGTATTTCCAGTATAAGCATTATTTTTTCTCTTTATTTGAAGATATTGATAGTTTGTGCAAAAAAAAAACAACAGTAAATTTTTTATTTTATATATAATTATTTATTATCACACACACACACACACAAACACAAAACACCAAAAACCTTAATTAAAAACATCATCATCATCATCATCACAACCGTTTAATTATTATTATTATCAAAAATAATATAATTTATTATTAATTTCAGATAGTTCGTGGTAATGAAGAAATAAAATTAGGAAATCATATGACATACATTCCTATGATATTTATATTATTCTGGCGTCTTGATTAATAGACATTTATTATTGACTTCATGGATAATATAATGAAAACAGATTTGAAATACACTAAACGACACATTTGAGTATACTGTGTGTATAAAGAAAGTTGCGCACAACTCTTAAGTCATTTGTCAGAATAATGCGACTGCGATTGATGTAATGGTGTGATACTCACAGTTGCCTTCACTGCATGTATCTATCTTACGTATCCTTTGTATGACACAAATACTGTCGATAGGACGTAAACTGTTCTTGATAGTTTCATTCAAAATTGGTATGTAAATAAAGACAACAGTAGTATGTTGAGTATTTATAATCTTTGTAAAATAAGATTTTGTTATGAAAGATATATTGATTTAATACAATCACATATAAGACCAATATTAACTAGATTACGTATTTCTGCACATTCATTAAGGATACAATCAGGAAGATATAGTAGAAATTTTATTCCTAGGAATGAGCGTTATTGTCAACTTTGTAACTCTATATTAAGATTTATTCATAGAAAATTTGAATAAATCTTACACTTTATCTACAACAAGCACATGTTATTAGAAATAATATTATTAATACTATTCTTTAACCTGTCTTGTAACTACTGCTAGGAAGACTTGTTTGATTTACATCCGTGGGATTTGAAAACGACATAATACTTTTTACAGCCTTGTTTATTTATTTTTCTCAGGCTATATTTATTAAATAAATACAGTTAACTAGTATGGAAAGTAATTTTTAAAGTTTTTTTTTCATTTCATGCAAAACCATTGTTCACGTGATTATATTATTTATTTTGTTTATTGTGATGTGAATATAAACGATGTACGTATGTACAAGTTTAAATAAAGTATATGTTCTGTTCTGTTCTGGTCTGACAAAAAATCCATTAATATTATTCTAGAGTCAAACAAGCAATTCAATTAACAACATTCAATCTTAATAAATTGTTTATTTCGGTAAATGTTATCAACAATTTTCCACGATAGAATATGATAAATTAATGTTTGATATCGTAATATCAAAGTTGATGAAATATGAGTTTTCACTGTAAATATAGACCATCTTAACAACATTGGAATCTGTTGTTTTGATTTATGTCTTGAAAATTTGGATGTCGAACGATTTGCAGAGGACTGACATGTGGTAAAAAATATGACCATGTGACACGCGAGTTTGACGTAGGTAGGCACAAGATGATACAGAAGGGAAAAGTACAATGTCATATCCATCACATTGTTAGCTCACTGAATTGAACTATACAGCGAGGGGGGTGCAGGGTAATAAAAATGTAATCTAGAAGTCACCCTAAATTTGTGGTCAATCAGAGGCTCGAATTGTGGGCGGAGCGGTGGCTTAGAGGTTACATGTACGCGCTGGACTGCGGGCTTCGAATCCTGGTCGAACCTCTGAAAATTTCTGGGATATTTTTTCCATGTTTCCCGCCAAACTATAGTATCTACATGGAAATGGGAAAACCCACTGTGTTTTTTATTGCCTTCAATGGGGTATGAATCCACAACCCTTCATATCAAAAGTATTCCATTCTATTTTACTATGTACAAAATACAGAACAGAACAAACTTTTATTTAGACTTAAGCATAACAGCTCATCGTCATACATATAAATAAATACACATTATATATTTGGCATGCACATATATTTCACATACATATATGTTTTAGAAATACATTTATAATAGGAATAGTGAACAATTTAAATCTAACAATATGGACTCACTTATGAAGTGAGAATGCTATATAAGCTATATTCAATTCATACATCCTGGATAAAAACTATCAATCATCTTTACATCTAGCATGATTTGTCCTAATTTCATGATCTTAAAGTCATTCTTTCGCCATGCGCAAAAGGATCTTAACGTATTTTTTTTAACAACCCAAACGTAAATAAGATTGAAATATTAAGTCACTTATTGCGGCGTCCTAGTGGCCAGACTTTAGCAGCCTCAAGTAGACATAGCAGCCGAATGACTGACTTCTGACGTTGAGACATAAAACACACACACACACAAAAACAACAACAAAAAAACGTAAGCTTTTCCTATATTAAAATTATACTATAATGTATCAATGAAATTGTGACATGATTACATCACAAAATTTATATATGGATATAAAGATATTAGATATAGACATATGAATAATGATCCATTTTGGTTAATTTATGAGATACTTTTTTATGTGAGACATAAATATATGCATTTCCTATTATTCAGAGACTTCAAGCAGACGACAAGTGCGTCTCTCGGGGCTAATAAATGTTCCGTGATAACTATCTTTAGTTAGTAGTCTCTCATTTTTATGCGGTCCTCACTTAAAAGTCTGGTCGCCTCCATTAGATTCGTGACTCCCTCGTCGGCGTCTCAAAAGCAGTCTGTAATGTTAACATTATTGTATAAAACATACATCAAACTCTTACCAGACTCTTGATAAGTATGATTGAATCGTGTCGTCGCATTATGAAAACTACATAGATTTTTTGGAACTTTCCATTCTTATACAGTCAAAGTTAATCCTTTTCGACGCGTGACATAATTACCTGTGACTTTTAAACCACTTTCCACGTTTTCATTGTTTTATTTATTTATTTTAAAATAAACTGTTCCATTCTTATATACGGATTACATCAGACACAATGTATTTTAAAACAAACTTTTGTAACATAATTGTAGTTCAATCACACGCTAAAATATTCGAGTTATATTGATAAATATCTCGTTCATTCGAAATACAATATTGCAACAATTGAGGAATTATTACGTTTAAATTACAAACCTCTTTCTATATCTCACAATTAAATATAATTCTAGCTATCGCATTTTGCTTTAAAACTTTCCATTTCGATATCAATACAATGTTCTATTGCTATAAATCAAATTGCATTCAAACATGTTCTTTATCACTTGTTTGATTTTTTGATATGACTCTTTAAGAGAGACATGAAAGAGTGGATAAAGTACGAGCCGTTCATGCCACGATAACCGAGTTAAAAAATAACAATTCTATTACAGTTGTCCATTATGGTATTATGAAAATTAATTTAAAATATAAATGACAAATATTGTCGAATAATCATAATTATGCTATTCTCTAGTATCTTTCATAACCACTTGCTTCCATTAACCTAGTTCCGTAAGATTAGTATTGACATGTAACATTCATCATGTTAAACTAAATTATCTTCCTTTTCAAATATGTGTGACGTCAGTGCTATAAAACATGTTTCCCGGACAACAGTGCCCTACTTTTAAAACCGAAGCACCTCTTTACTGTAAAAGTTAAATGACTATATAACACTAGTATATCTTTAAGGTAAAGCTAGAGTACTTGTGTCAAAAACAGATAATTCAGAATAAATAATTGTCTGTGACATGAAATGACTATAGAACTACTTTTCATATGCTGATGCGTAATGGTTTGAACACGTGATCACTTCTTTCGCACATTCTAAGAATATACTTAGTTTTGGCCACTCGATGGTATTAAAACTCAACTCAAATAGTTTATTTGCTAAGTCGACAGCACAGCTGACTTTGGCAAATACATAAATAGATACAAAAATAATGCACGAGATATATGTACAAGAATATGTGTATACGAACTATTCAATCCTATTAATCCATGGCGCATGTGAATATTAGTTATATAATATCAGAGTAACGGTAAATCAGTTATCATATGGGCAAAATATTTATACAATGTATATATTCATTATACTCGTACATACTTTAAGCAATATCAATATAAGCTCATATCTAAAGTTTCATCATACTTACATTTTTAATATCATCTTAAATTATACCATATACAATATGTAATCATTCTTAGTCCTATAATGTATTAATATTTTGATTCCGTAACTGGAAGCTCTCTGTCCATGATTTGTAGAACTGCTTATTTTTGTCGCCAATGCTCGCCGTTTTGGTGACACGAATTATGTAAAGTAAAATTTATAGCACCCATTCAAGTAGGTTACTGTGTGGTATCAGTGCATGGGGATAGGGGGAATAAAACAGATATAATGTGCATCAGGTTATTTTTTAATGACTCCTAAGATATGCAACCTAGGATTGGAATCAGGATCATGACCATCACTGCGTATCATTATGAATCGAGCTCAGAGCATTTAGAGACTGACTTCCGCTGGGGTATTTAATGAAACAATTAGCTAATTTATATATATTAGTAAATAGATTTCTAGGAAAAGGTGCTGTTTTTACGTCTGATGGCGTCATATGACCTTTACCAAAATCGAGTTCAACCCGGTTGAAACGTATGAGTAAGAATGATTTCTTTTTTTTTTTATGTAAATTCTGCCGAAAATCTGTCTTTGATATCAAGAAACAGCCAGTCAAGCCTTTTTCACTTGGCACACACGTAACACACACGTAACACAGTGTTCAGCGCTTTGATTCCCTATGGCAATTCTTTAATTAATGTATATCGGATGATGTTCTCTTACTTTTATTATAATTAACTGTTTCTTAAACGTGGTTGTTCAGTTTCAGTAAGAGTAGCAGGTATATACGGAGTGCATTCTTAGCATACATACCCTCATTTTTTTTCAAAATTACAATGTGTATTAAATGTAGCATCGCATATCTATTTAAAATGACTTTCTAGTGAAATCCGTAGAATGCAGATTTCAAAGGGAGGTTGGGCCCTTGAGATTCGGATAAGCTTTGAATTAACACAGAAATTTCAAAAAAACAGGACCTGGTGTTATTTTTCGAGAAAGGGTAATTAATTTCCACACTCATTTTTGTGTGTGCATATTATTTCATAAATGCCCATTAATGACTTTATCAAAGATTTCTTTTTCAAAACTTCCTTTTATTTGAAACTGCTTTTTTGATATTTCAATTTTTCAACTCGTGAGAATCACATTTAAACGATACTACATTAAAGTACTAATCTACTTTGATCGGTTTTCTGGACGAATACAGTGTACTTTTACCAGTGTTGCATACAACTCTATAGCGTAGAGGCTAGAACGTCTGCAAACTGAATGAGATAGGACATTCTGGCTTTCAAAATGTGAAACTGTTATTAATTTTATTGTTTGTTTAATTTCCTTGTTAAGTTTAAAAGTATCAAGAAACTATCTTTTCAGTTAGTTTAACTTGACTTGACTTGACTATTTGAGTTTACCGTCGCTTCGACAGTATTTCAGTCATATAGCTACGTCCAGCTAATTAAAGGTGGAGGAAGACCCCGAATGCACGTATGTATCCAGGTGGAACCACCGACCAACCACAAGCCAGCTGACAGGATTCCTCACATGAAAATCCGAATGACCCTACCGGGATTCGAACCCATGCGATGAGAGGCTGAATGAGTGTTAAACTCAGCAACTTTACCCTCTCGGCCACGAAAGCCCTTTCAGTACGTTCAGTCAGAATAATTGTGAGCCGAATGCTGTTTTGGAAAATGCAAGAAAGATATAATGTGACACATGTGCATGCATGTTAAGATTGTATATATAATGTATTATTATTGTAAATGATTATAGCCGATATGATTAGAATTTATTTCTTCCAATCATGAGTAAATGAAAATAATATCAAACCCATGTTCATCCATATCTTACATTAAAATCAACGTTTTGTCATTAACACCTAAAGTACCTAAATAAAAAGTCATAAAAGAAATAAAAACAAACAATAAAAATAAAAACAAAATGCTTGAAGTAAAGTGAATAAAAAAAAACAATAGCAATGGCATGAGACTCGTGCATTTAGTGATGTGTTCCCACTGGCGATGATACTTGAAACATACTTTAAAATCATTTATTTTCATTGGCATTAAATTTCGTGAAATCTATGATTAAATCAATTTCGTTGGAACATATATTCGTGGAACCATGTTCTAGAAAACATGAGGTCTATGAAATAAAGTTTTCGTGGGGATAAATATTCGTGGATAAAGTCATCCACGAAATAAACGAAAATTAGTTCCCCACGAAAATTAATGATTCTACAGTAATAAAAGTGACGTAGATGTAAATCTTAATTAATCAAATAGCCTCAAAAATTTTGTCCACATTTAAAAGTACCAACTCTGGTGTCCATACTAGAAACAGTGCCATTAGTGTTTCCCAAGTGCCCGTACATTTTGTGAAGATCTTAAACACAAAGATTTTATGTTGTTTTGTTTTAATAGCAGAACTGGAGTACTCCTAATAGTTTGATTTGTTTCAGGAGAGAATTTACAGACGAAAGTCATTCCCAACTGAAACCATTATTATGCAAACCTGTACTTTAAATAAATATTTTTATAATTTATTGTGAAAAATCGATTACAACAGCATAGACCGACTTTTTCAGTGAATTAGTTAATAAAGATAAAAAGAGAAATGATGCTCTACTACCTTTTTTTTTGATTAAATCATAAATGATTAATTTTTTCGATCTAAATACTACTATAATATGTATTTACGCTGATTTACATGTTTGTTTTGTGTTCACCTCTGTGTCTTGCCTTTTGCAAGAAATATTCAGAGGTGAATATTTTATCCATCTAAAGTTATATATAGTTTGAATGTACTTTTGTAGCAAACAAAACGAGAATGTTCATAGCCTAGTATTGCACTTCATGTTTCATAACAAAATGGTCAGTTTTTGTATTATTAGTATCAAAATACATCCCAAATTTAGGTACTTGAACATCCGAACTGATGGTTCAGAGCATAATATTTAGCTATATTCTCTCACGGTCATTTTGTAAAATTGTTCAAATAAAAAATACGCATAGAGGTTCTTGTGTAATCGATTGTGATGTTCAGCTTTGTCTGACAACACTGAGAAATATATCGTTGGTCATGTTCTTACCTAGGTTGTCAACCTCTGGAACTTTCTGGCAAGTATTAGTTAATAAGGAAGATTATTACGAATGGGACTGCAAATGTCAGAATCGCATGTCAGGAGGTCATTTGTTGAAAATATGTACTTTTCTCTCTTACATTGTTATTCCAGATGTATGCCAATGTTCTAATATTATTATACAGATTGTGTCTAGCAGTTTACTTCCTCTTCTGTTGGTAGTATAGTGGGCGAAGTATTGTGTTTTGCCCTTTCATTTCATTTTATTTTATGTCAAATATTGTTTTTACTTCTATTCTTATAGGACGGGTAGCATTCAAAATGGTATTAAGTTATTTCTTGTGTTGAATAGTATGGGAGTGGATATCCCCACTTATTTTTCTGTTTGAGTATTCACATTGCCTATTGCATGGACATAGTCTCCAAATAACTGAAATACTGTCGGCTGGACGTAAAACCCAACAAGCTAAGAGACAGGTCCGATGAAAGCATAAGGACAAGAGCTAAGATATCCAACCTGAAGTATACAAGTAATATATTAGATTCCGTCAGTCCGAGTGTCAGTGGGCTAAGATATCCAACCTGAAGTATACAAGTAATATTTTAGATTCCGTCAGTCCGAGTGTCAGTGGGCTAAGATATCCAACCTGAAGTATACAAGTAATATTTTAGATTCCGTCAGTCCGAATGTAAGTGGGCTAAGATATCCAACCTAAAGTAAACAAGTAATATTTTAGATTCCGTCAGTCCGAATGTCAGTGGGCTAAGATATCCAACCTGAAGTATACAAGTAATATTTTAGATTCCGTCAGTCCGAGTGTCAGTGGGCTAAGATTAAATGTATTCATTTAAGGATAATATTGAAACCAACCACAGCCCATGTTTTTGCAAACAACACGCTCTGGAAAAGTGCCTTTTAGCGGTAAAATACGATGTGCGGAATATCCACTAGTAAAATTCATGTTTGCATTATGACAATTCTATCTCTAGTTGTTGTTTTCTAATTTTCATTTCGCATGTCTTTGTTCCTCCGTCAAAATGGTAATAGTTAATATTTAATTTTTAGAATAGCATTTAAGAATTTGTAGCATACGAAGGTTTTAGTCCAGCTTAATATTTCTAGTAACAATTACAAGATTGTTATTAACATTTTGAAGTAAGCATTTTTTGTAAATATAATAACCATTTTGAAAATGTAAAAGGCATTGTGAAATCTCAGTTTGAAATAAAACTGTGGATTTCATCAAGTTATTATGACCATAACACTAGACATATTATTCCATTGTTTTACAAATGTATCATTTTGCCTAAAATATATTCATTGTTTCCATTTCAGTTTTATACTGGTAATTAAAAATGTAAAATGTTAGGTACTTGCTTCACTTGAGTCAACATATATTTTTGCAACAAAACGGAGAGGATTTTTTTTCGAAATACTTCCAGAAGATAATGAACCTAATGAAAAACTTAACAGAAGCCTCTCCAAGGTAGAACAAGCTACAATGACCGACATCTTGCAATATATGGCTTTGTAAATGATTTTAAGTGTGGTCATGATTAATTGAATTTCCTTCATGTAACGAATCGAAATGCAAATATAATACCACTGTAATCAAATAATTTGGTATGTTTTGCCACCTGGCACTTCCAGCAAGATACATTCTAATAAATCAAATCACCTTTATTTGAAATCAATGTTGTTTTAACTTTAGCAGAGAGTGTAAGTTAAGGGCATGTAAAATGTCATAAAATAAAATCTATCTTACTTAATTGGCTTGAAACTTAAAAAATTTAAATTTTACATAAGTTTCATCAATATTCTTAAAGTGATATTTGCAACATCAAGGAAAGGCTTTGTTATGCAAAGAATTGTAGTTAGTGCAATAAAAATCAATGAGTATAAACGATACAAGTGAATTTATGTGTGACTTAAATGCATATTAACTTAATATAAAAGCAAATAGGAACAGAATTGACCTTTTTAGCATGTTAAGTCTCTGATCATGTCAAGTAGTTAAATCAAAGAAGCTTAGTGATAGGATGAACAAACATTCAAGCATTTTCTTTTTTGTTTCCTTTAGAATTGCTGTCAAAAATGTCATTATTAGTCTGATACCAATACCAAAATCAGCTGTGCCAACAAAAAGATTGTTTGTTTATTTTGCCTGCCGACAAGAAAGTTTGATGAATGCACTTCCTTCACAATGTAAATGAATTGTTTCCTGCAATGTCGTAATTTCCTTTGTCGTACAATCTCTTTTCTTCATCATACCGGCTTTTCCATGCTATCTTCTACTTCTGCATAAAATTGACTGTCACTGACATTCATCCTAACAATTATCACTCTTCAACATTATCACCACCACCATCATCATCAAAATTAACCAATTCCTCAACATTGTCACTTTCAGCGACATTGTCCTTCACAACATCTGCACTAACGTGTTAAATTTTCATATTTATTTCCATTCACATTGTCATCTTTCAACATTGCATTTCAAATTGACACCTGCCATCGCCATCATTGTCCTTCACAATAACTGCATTCATTTGTTCAACACCCTCTATCCTTTTAAAACAGCTCTTATCCTGTTCAATTTTACCCCACCGTCTGTATTGCATTTCACGAAATCTGAACTCCCCATTTCAACACTGTCACCCTTTCTAACATTATTTCTCGCAGTATCTACACTTTCCTGTTTTACATTGCCGACAAGATCAACATTGTCTCCCCAAAGCAGCTGTGTTTACCTGAAAACATTGTCACTTATATTAGAATTGACCTTCATAACACTTCCCCATTCAGAACTGTCACTATCATTTACACTGTCCCTCACAGCCTCAGCATGCATCTGTTCAACATTTTATTTCTAATTATCTTCATTATCATAGTATCTTCACTGCCATTTCATCATCATCTTACATCATCAACTTTGTTTTTACTTTTCAGTGTTTTCCTCCAAAACATATTTACTCCCAGCATGTTCAACATTGCCACCATTATCAAAATTGTCATTCATAACAACAGCATTCACCTGTTCAACATTGTCACTTTCATCATGAGCGTTGTCCAGCATTGTTAACATCAACAGTCAACACTGCATTTTATAACAGCAAAACTCCCTTTTTTTTTCATTAACACTCTGCCCCTCAAAGCATCTGCATTTATCTGTTTAGCACCATCACTCCCATAAGCATTGTTCTTCATAGCACTTCCCTGTTCAACATGGTCACTATCACTTACACCGTCATTAACAACATCTGCTTCTATCTGTTTAACATTATAACTTTCATTAGCAGTGTCATCTACAGCACCTTACTGTCTAACGTGGCCACCATCACCAACTGTGTCACTCGCAGCCCCTGCATTCATCTGCTTAACATCATCACATCACTTAGATAAGCATTTCCTTAACAGCAACTGCCACCATCACCAACAGTGTTATTCATATCATCTGCATTCATCTGTTCAATATCGTTACCATGATCAACACAATCTACAACAGCATATACACTCATCTACTCACCAATGTTATTTCCTTCATAAATTTAACATGTACAACATTATTATCCTCGTTCATACTGCCCCACATAGCAGTTCGATTCCCTCTTCAACATTGCCATCTTTTACCCTGTCTTTTATAGCCTCTTCATTTCTGTGTTCATAGTTGTCACCATCAATATTATTGCCATTCACTGCATCTACTTTCCTTTCCTGATCATTTTCACCAGTATCCAAACTGTACTTTAAATACTTAAATACTCTCAGCGACATTCCCAACATTTTTTTTTTCACCATCATACATAATGTACTCCAATTCATCGCTGTTACTATCATGATTGTGTGAAAACTTTCATCACATACGGGTCGATCCCATTATTTGTTTTCAGTGTGTATTCATTTATCAATCTCATCAAAGATATGAATTGTAACTTTAACATTATTGATTCCTTTGTCATTTCTTTCCTCTTTTCTTCTTCTTTATTGTAATGGCTCGCAATCATCTTCTGATTACAGCCATACTTTAGAACTTACCAAGGATTTCCCACGTGTGGGTCCTGCTTTGCTGAAGAGACAGCATCGGAAGCGACAGTAGTTAGATGCAAGAGAGTCCGGTTTTGATACCATAGTCCATTTTGCAAAAACACCCCTTGGTTCTTTTATGTGCCCGGTGTATAGCATCAATACACGGGAGACAAGTTCCAGGGTAGAACCAGTACTGAGTGCTCTGAGTTCCCATAGCAACCCCAATTTTCCGAGTCCGTGGTTTGACGCGGTAACTGAAGGAAGTGCACCAGCTTGGATTCGAACCCAGACCTCCTGAACGCAAAGCGGACACTCTAACACTGAGCTATTGCACCGGTTGTTTTTTTTTCTTTGGCAAGGACACCTTTTAGAAATTAATTCATCACATTGTTTTGATATTTATATAACTTTACAACAAAGTTATCTTTGTGTCAATTCATATTCTCTTATATGAATCGTGATTTTATTACATTCACCATGTATGCTCATTTTTTCCATGATGCAACAATACACACTCTTCAGTGTAACAATACAGGAAACTGCGATCCCCACTGTAATAATCAAAAACAGATACAATGTAAGTTATCATACAATTGGAATCGCATCAATGTTGTATTGAAAGAAAATATCAACACTTTTATATGATAATTTCCATCATGTAACAAAAAGATCTTTCCTTGTGTAACACTTTTTTTTGAAGCTTGAAACCGACTAAAACATATCTATATCATATTGTCAGATGTTAAGCTGTGGGTGCACATAGACAGAAAGTTCTTTGTACAGACTTGTGTACAAGAAGAAGCGGGGCCGCCGTGGCCGAGCGGTTACAGTCGTGGACTACAAATCTCTCAGCCCCTCACCGCTGTGGGTTCGAATCCCGGTAGGGACTTCGGATTTTTCATGTGAGAAAGCATTCCAGCTGGCTTGCGGTAGGTCGGTGGTTCTACCCGGGTACCTCTGTGTACTCGGGGTCTTCCTCCACCTGTAATTAGCTGGACGTCGCTATATGATTGAAATACTATCGCAGTGACGGTAAACCCCAATACAACAACAACAACAAGAAGCGATTTTGACAAGGAAGTTTGATATTTTCCTTCGCATAACAAAATGTGTTCCTTGGTGTAACGCATTTCTGAAATAATTAAATTAACTAAGTACAACAAAAGAACTTCAAACACAGCATATAGTGACTTTCGCCATGACTGTTTTAAATAATGCTCTTCAAAACAAGGCCAATGGGATCATTGCAAAGGGAAGTAACCTTGAACTCTTTACAAATTGTAACATGTTACAATTTTGGTGCCAACATTTATCATAGAAAATATACATAAGATCAGTGGAAATACAGCATTTATATGCTGTTTTTCAGAAGAAATATGATTAAAGTCATCAAGAAATCTTACATAAATAGTATATCACACTTATTGATCCGTAAAATTACATCAGAATAACAAAAAATCACTTTGGAGACATTGGTTTTATGCGTGTTTTGACACTTTGGTCAGTTATTGAGACAACTTGTCCTCTTATTTGGCACATTTCTTTTCTTGTACTAGACAGCGCTATAAACAATTTAACCTGTGAGTGAAAAAAAAAGTATCTTCATATCTCTTGCAGTTATGAAAAAAAAAATGCCCGGGACACGATTTTGTTGCAAAAATATATTTTGACTCACTTATTGATTATTAAACTTTTCAACGAGAGAGTTAAAATGTATAATTTTTAGCAGGTCATCTGATTGTGCTTACAATATATTACACACGATACGTGTTTAAAAATATAAACCCAGTTTGTTTATAAAAATTGTAAAATTAACACATTTTAAACTAAATGAAGAATATAACAAATGTGTTCCTCTTTATCAGTCCTGTTTCCGCATAATATTATATAGTTGTTTAACCACGGTATAGTAAATAATTTCATAATAAAACAAATGTTCATGATTTATAATAGGACAATTTGCTTCTCCTGGCTATGACTTTCATGATGCTGCTAACAACCTATAACATTTTTCTGTCAAGTTATAGTAATACAGTATGATTTGAATATTTTTGATGTTCCGCTTGATGACAGTTTAAATGCTATCTATTTATTGCATCAATTACGTACTGCTGCCATCTTATGTTACCACATGGGTCTTGTGACCTTCTGGTTTGCTTGAAATAAACTTTGAAACTCGTTCACTAAAGAATGACGATATCAATTAAATAAAATACACACTATTTGTTTGTTTTGTTGTAATTTAGATTGAAGATTCCATACTTGGAGCGAGGG
>CM037792.1:34970354-35010978 GCA_021229015.1 Solen grandis
TTAATCGATGAAAGTATTAATACGAAGTCAAATAATGTGCTAAAAGATCAAGAAAATATTAGAAAATATATACATGTAATCTCCCTTGCTGTGTAAGATTCTAAGGAGTAACTCCTATTTGGTAAATTACTTTATTATTATTATTATTATTATAAGATTATTTTTGAACATTTTACATTATGTTGTGAGTCAGAGTTCTGTAATATGTATGTAGTAAATGAACCATAAACCACTTACAAATTTATCTTATATATATATATGTCCCAACCCAAACATTTTCAGTTTTCACCATTTGTCAGTTGTTTTTATTATAAAAGTTGACAACAGTTTATATTCATTTTATTTATGAATCACTTATTTGTACCAAACAATCAAATACACATTAATATTTATCATGGTGTTGAACCTTTCACAATTATAATGTAAGCTTGTATCTATTAACATTTTCTTGAGTACACATTCAATGGTAATAAGAAATTACACTCAAATCGAGTGTATTACTAATTTTGTGTAAAATTAGGTTCTCTCTACTGTGTAAATATGTTTTGAAAGAAATATATTACTGAAAAAGCATAAAAAACAAACACTTTTTGTATGTCCCAACCCCGGCTTTGGCTTATTTCTAAAGCAACTATCTTTAAGAGTGTACATGTTAAAACAATGAAACTTAAAACCGGCATAGATGTTTCATTGCTTAAATTCCCTAGCTGTCTCTATTCATGTTAAATATTCGCCTATAAATATAATTTATATTTGACAATATTGCCATTTTCAATGTATATATTCATATATTTCAGCATAAAAGCCGTATTCATGTTGATTTTCTTTTAAATGGGACTATAAGTTTCCCTAAATATTACAGTTGTTATAAACGTTGATGGTTTTGCTGTAAAAAGAAAGTAGCAAATATAATTTTAAAGACATTTTTTTCCAAAATGTCACACTTTATTTTCTCTAGGAATTCATTTTGAAATTAGAAGTAAGAATACGCCCTAAAGTTACAGTTTTATAATTTTGACAGGATATAAATAAAAATATTTACAGAACAATGTGGTGCTTGTAAAACAATGACTGTCAAGACACACATACACGTGCTGAGCTGTGGACACAGCTAACTGTGATGTGTGTACCGACGGATCGGGTGGGAAGGACCGTACATGTTCCACGTGTGGCAAAGTTACAGGTAGACTTATGTGAACAGTTAAATTATCTTTAAAAAAAACATATTTTTTTTCTAAATACCAAATATTCATGGTTGTGCTAATTGCAACTTCGGGATGTCGAAACATGAATATTTCATAAAATAATTGATATGAGATATGCCTTCCAGATATTATTGAGTGCATTGTAGCTGCTACGCAATGTTTTCTATACAGTATAATGTAAACTAGCATCCATTTAACATAGATTATTTTCCCCTTGTTAGTGATATACCATTTACACAGGAAAATGTGAAACATCATTTGCTGGGAAAAAAATGTTTCTTCAGTTCGTTACGAACTGCATATTTACTTTGTTTTATAAATGATTTTCTTTAGTTCGTTATGATAGTTGTAAGAAATATATTGATAAAAAGGACACGCGAGGGGGAGTTATTTCAGGTCAGTTCATGCATTTAAACGAACTCAGGATTACAGTTTGTATTCTTTTTAAATTAAACAAAAATAATCCTATTTAAAAGAAAAAAATGTTTCAATGTGCAATCGCTTAAAAAGGTTGAGTTGTCTTTTGTTTTTTTTTTTTTTTTGTAGTACTAGGGTTGTCCGTAAAAGTTTTTAAACTGTATAAATAAAAAAATGCTCATGGGATACATTGAAAATTCTACAAGCTGACAAGCATATCTAATATAGACTATTCCTGAAGGTTTTAAATAGATACTTCGAAGTGAATACATACAATGGACATTAAAAAAAGCAAAGGTAACAGCTCAAGGAGCACTTTGTTGTCTCATGACGTCACGTCATTTACAGTTTTTGAAAAATATTTTCCACACGGTGACGTTCAACCCAATGTATGAAAATCTGTCCATACCCGTCTTTCTCATATGATTTTTTTGCACATCTGTCGGTTTCAGCTGAACAGTGTTTGTAATTTCTCTCACACTGTACTCGGTCGGTCATCTTACAAAATTACCTGCACAGACTTAATGACACATTCACTCGCCACGGATTTTTTGCCGCTCCGCTTTAAATCGTTCACATCTTCATGTCTATCGCTATAACATTTATGTCAGAGAAATACCAGTGCCCTGGAACATATTGGTCTCGATTTATCCCTTCTTAAAAATGTATATGTATCTGTAGGTGTCATTCCGACTCGAACTCCTTGTCTAATTACTGTCCGCTGCTCCATGCATGACGTCAACGTCGGAGTTCTTTTCTGACATCTTGTAAGAGTGTGTCTACTTCTGTTGCATGTAACAAACTTAACAAAGAGCTATATATATTTTTATGATTGATTTGTAATACTTTTTGAGATATAGCCACAGTCTCCAAACTTTAGGGACAACCCTCGTAGTTTCCTATAACATTTACTTGCCTATGTGTAGCATAGAAAAAAAACTGAATATATATATACTGGGTTTAACAATGCATTTTTTCCAGTTCGTTGTAATAACTGCAAAAAGGATTTCGATAAAAAGGATACGGAGCCCCTTGTCTGTGGTCATCAGCCTGCCTGTCGTTTGTGTAGCAGTAAGCGGGACTGTGTAACGTGCACAAAGTGTGGAGTTATTACAGGTCAGTTCATACATTTAAATAGACTCAGGATTACAATTTTTATTATTTTTAAATTAAAAAGAAACAAACATTCCATTTAAAAGAAACAAAATTGTTTCAAAGTGCAATCATTTTCAAAAGGTTGGGTTTTCTTTTTCCTTTTTTATTGTACTAGGTTTTCTGTAAAAGTTTTGAAATTGTGTAAATAAAAAAAGAAACTGCTCGTGGGATACATTGAAAATTCTACAAGCTGACAAACATATATAATATAGACTATTCCTGAAAGTTTTAAATAGATACTTCGAAGTGAACACATACAATGAACATTTAAAAAAACAAAGGTAACAGCTCAAGGAGCACTTTGTTGTCTCGTGACGTCACGTCATATACAGTTGTTTTTTTTTAAATATTTTCCATATAGATGCTCACATTTACGGTACGTTCAACCCAATGCATGAAAATCTGCCCATACCAGTCTTTCTCATATGAATTTTTGCACATCTGTCTGTTTCAGCTGAACAGTGTTTGTAATTTCTCTCACTGTACTCGGTCGGTCATCTTTCAACATTACCCGCACAGACTTAATGACACATTCACTCGCCACGGATTTTCTGCCGATCCGCTTTAAATCGTTCACATCTTCATGTCTATCGCTATAACATTTATGTCAGAGAAATACCAGTGCCCTGGAACATATTGGTCTCGATTTATCCCTTCTTAAAAATGTATATGTATCTGTAGGTGTCATTCCGACTCGAACTCCTTGTCTAATTACTGTCCGCTGCTCCATGCATAACGTCAACGTCGGAGTTCTTTTCTGACATCTTGTAAGAGTGTGTCTACTTCTGTTGCATGTAACAAACTTAACAAACAGCTATATATATTTTTATGATTGATTTGTAATACTTTTTGAGATATAGCCACAGTCTCCAATCTTTAGGGACAACCCTCGTAGTTTCTTATAAAATTTACTTGCCTATGTGTAGCATAGAAAATAAAACTGAATATATATACTGGGTTTGACAATGCATTTTTTCCAGTTCGTTGTAATAACTGCAAGAAGGATTTCGATAAAAAGGATACGGAGCCCCTTGTCTGTGGTCATCAGCCTGCCTGTCGTTTGTGTAGCAGTAAACGGGACTGTGTAACGTGCACAACGTGTGGAGTTATTACAGGTCAGTTCATACATTTAAATAGACTCAGGATTACAATTTTTGTTATTTTTAAATTAAAAAAAAAACAACATTCCATTTAAAAGAAACAAAATTGTTTCAAAGTGTAATCATTTTCAAAAGGTTGGGTTTTCTTTTTCCTTTTTTATTGTACTAGGGTTTCTGTAAAAGTTTTGAGATTGTGTAAATAAAAAATGAAACAGCTCGTGGGATACATTGAAAATTCTACAAGCTGACAAACATATCTAATATAGACTATTCCTGAAAGTTTTAAATAGATACTTCGAAGTGAACACATACAATGAACATTTAAAGAAGCAAAGGTAACAGCTCACGGAGCACTTTGTTGTCTCATGACGTCACGTCATATACAGTTTTTTTTTTAAATATTTTCCATATAGATGCACACATTTACGGTGACGTTCAACCCAATGCATGAAAATCTGCCCATACCAGTCTTTCTCATATGATTTTTTGCACATCTGTCGGTTTCAGCTGAACAGTGTTTGTAATTTCTCTCACTGTACTCGGTCGGTCATCTTTCAACATTACCCGCACAGACTTAATGACACATTCACTCGCCACGGATTTTCTGCCGCTCCGCTTTAAATCGTTCACATCTTCATGTCTATCGCTATAGCATTTATGTCAGAGAAATACCAGTGCCCTGGAACATATTGGTCTCGATATATCCCTTCTTAAAAATGTATATGTATCTGTAGGTGTCATTCCGACTCGAACTCCTTGTCTAATTACTGTCCGCTGCTCCATGCATAACGTCAACGTCGGAGTTCTTTTCTGACATCTTGTAAGAGTGTGTCTACTTCTGTTGCATGTAACAAACTTAACAAACAGCTATATATATTTTTATGATTGATTTGTAATACTTTTTGAGATATAGCCACAGTCTCCAAACTTTAGGGACAAAATCGTAGTTTCCTATAACATTTACTTGCCTATGTGTAGCATAGAAAATAAAACTGAATATATATACTGGGTTTGACAATGCATTTTTTCCAGTTCGTTGTAATAACTGCAAGAAGGATTTCGATAAAAAGGATACGGAGCCCCTTGTCTGTGGTCATCAGCCTGCCTGTCGTTTGTGTAGCAGTAAGCGGGACTGTGTAACGTGCACAACGTGTGGAGTTATTACAGGTCAGTTCATACATTTAAATAGACTCAGGATTACAATTTTTATTATTTTTAAATTAAAAAAAAAATTCCATTTAAAAGAAACAAAATTGTTTCAAAGTGCAATCATTTTCAAAAGGTTGGGTTTTCTTTTTCCTTTTTTATTGTACTAGGGTTTCTGTAAAAGTATTGAGATTGTGTAAATAAAAAATGAAACTGCTCGTGGGATACATTGAAAATTCTACAAGCTGACAAACATATCTAATATAGACTATTCCTGAAAGTTTTAAATAGATACTTCGAAGTGAACACATACAATGAACATTTAAAGAAACAAAGGTAAAAGCTCAAGGAGCACTTTGTTGTCTCGTGACGTCACGTCATATACAGTTTTTTTATAATATTTCCCATGTAGATGCACACATTTACGGTGACGTTCACTCGCCACGGATTTTCTGCCGCTCCGCTTTAAATCGTTCACATCTTCATGTCTATCGCTATAGCATTTATGTCAGAGAAATACCAGTGCCCTGGAACATATTGGTCTCGATTTATCCCTTCTTAAAAATGTATATGTATCTGTAGGTGTCATTCCGACTCGAACTCCATATCTAATTACTGTCCGTTGCTCCATGCGTGACGTCAACGTCGGAGTTTTTTCTGACATATCGTAAGAGTGTGTCTACTTCTGTTGCATGTAACAATCTTGTTTACCACAAGATAACGTCAAAAGAGTAGTTGACGTCATTTTGAGTTCATGTGCTTTTACGTTACATTTTGGCTCCAAACCATTCGCTTGTTACGCATTTATTTAGTGTAATCAATAATTAATATACAGAAATTTCAAAGTGCTCCGTGAATCGTTACTGGGTTGTTTGGAAACCGTTTTCCTTCTAAGTTTGTTCTTGCCATTCAAGTTAGTCATTTAATGTAAAGTCTTTATTTACAGCTAAATATTTTTATTGATTGATTTTTAATACTTTTTGAGATATAGCCCCAGTCTCCAAACTTTAGGAACAACCCTCGTAGTTTCCTATAACATTTACTTGCCTATGTGTAGCATAGAAAAAAATGTATATATATACTGGGTAATGCATTGTTTCCAGTTCGTTGTAATAACTGCAAAAAGGATTTCGATAAAAAGGATACGGAGCCCCTTGTCTGTGGTCATCAGCCTGCCTGTCGTTTGTGTAGCAGTAAGCGGGACTGTGTAACGTGCACAACGTGTGGAGTTATTACAGGTCAGTTCATACATTTAAATAGACTCAGGATTACAATTTTTATTATTTTTAAATTAAAAAAAAACTTTCCATTTAAAAGAAACAAAATTGTTTCAAATTGCAATCATTTTCAAAAGGTTGGGTTTTCTTTTTCCTTTTTTATTGTACTAGGTTTTCTGTAAAAGTTTTGAAATTGTGTAAATAAAAAAAGAAACTGCTCGTGGGATACATTGAAAATTCTACAAGCTGACAAACATATCTAATATAGACTATTCCTGAAAGTTTTAAATAGATACTTCGAAGTGAACACATACAATGAACATTTAAAAAAACAAAGGTAACAGCTCAAGGAGCACTTTGTTGTCTCGTGACGTCACGTCATATACAGTTGTTTTCTTTTTAATATTTTCCATATAGATGCTCACATTTACGGTAACGTTCAACCCAATGCATGAAAATCTGCCCATACCAGTCTTTCTCATATGAATTTTTGCACATCTGTCTGTTTCAGCTGAACAGTGTTTGTAATTTCTCTCACTGTACTCGGTCGGTCATCTTTCAACATTACCCGCACAGACTTAATGACACATTCACTCGCCACGGATTTTCTGCCGATCCGCTTTAAATCGTTCACATCTTCATGTCTATCGCTATAACATTTATGTCAGAGAAATACCAGTGCCCTGGAACATATTGGTCTCGATTTATCCCTTCTTAAAAATGTATATGTATCTGTAGGTGTCATTCCGACTCGAACTCCTTGTCTAATTACTGTCCGCTGCTCCATGCATAACGTCAACGTCGGAGTTCTTTTCTGACATCTTGTAAGAGTGTGTCTACTTCTGTTGCATGTAACAAACTTAACAAACAGCTATATATATTTTTATGATTGATTTGTAATACTTTTTGAGATATAGCCACAGTCTCCAATCTTTAGGGACAACCCTCGTAGTTTCTTATAACATTTACTTGCCTATGTGTAGCATAGAAAATAAAACTGAATATATATACTGGGTTTGACAATGCATTTTTTCCAGTTCGTTGTAATAACTGCAAGAAGGATTTCGATAAAAAGGATACGGAGTCCCTTGTCTGTGGTCATCAGCCTGCCTGTCGTTTGTGTAGCAGTAAACGGGACTGTGTAACGTGCACAACGTGTGGAGTTATTACAGGTCAGTTCATACATTTAAATAGACTCAGGATTACAATTTTTGTTATTTTTAAATTAAAAAAAAACAAACATTCCATTTAAAAGAAACAAAATTGTTTCAAAGTGTAATCATTTTCAAAAGGTTGGGTTTTCTTTTTCCTTTTTTATTGTACTAGGGTTTCTGTAAAAGTTTTGAGATTGTGTAAATAAAAAATGAAACAGCTCGTGGGATACATTGAAAATTCTACAAGCTGACAAACATATCTAATATAGACTATTCCTGAAATTTTAAAATGATACTTCGAAGTGAACACATACAATGAACATTTAAAGAAACAAAGGTAACAGCTCAAGGAGCACTTTGTTGTCTCGTGACGTCACGTCATATACAGTTTTTTTATAATATTTCCCATGTAGATGCACACATTTACGGTGACGTTCACTCGCCACGGATTTTCTGCCGCTCCGCTTTAAATCGTTCACATCTTCATGTCTATCGCTATAGCATTTATGTCAGAGAAATACCAGTGCCCTGGAACATATTGGTCTCGATTTATCCCTTCTTAAAAATGTATATGTATCTGTAGGTGTCATTCCGACTCGAACTCCTTGTCTAATTACTGTCCGCTGCTCCATGCATAACGTCAACGTCGGAGTTTTTTCTGACATCTTGTAAGGGTGTGTCTACTTCTGTTGCATGTAACAAACTTGTTTACCATTAGATAACCTAAAACATTTACGCAGAATAATAGTAGACGTCAGTTTGATGTCATGTGCTTTTACGTTACATTTTGGCGCCAAACCATTTGCTTGTTAGGCATTTATTTAGTGTAATCAATAATTAATATACAGAAATTTCAAAGTGCTCCGTGAATCGTTACATGGGTTGTTTGGAAACCGTTTTCCTTCTAAGTTTGTTCTTGCCATTCAAGTTAGTCATTTAATGTAAAGTCTTTATTTACAGCTAAATATTTTTATTGATTGATTTTTAATACTTTTTGAGATATAGCCCCAGTCTCCAAACTTTAGGAACAACCCTCGTAGTTTCCTATAACATTTACTTGCCTATGTGTGGCATAGAAAAAAAACTGAATATATATACTGGGTTTGACAAAGCATTTTTTCCAGTTCGTTGTAATAACTGCAAGAAGGATTTCGATAAAAAGAAAACGGAGCTTATATGAACCATAGAAAAAAGCAACAACTAAATATATATAATTATACTGGGTTTGACAATGCATTTTTAATTTCGTTGTAATAACTGCAAGAAAGATTTCGATAAAAAGGATACGGAGCCCCTTGTCTGTGGTCATCAGCCTGCCTGTCGTTTGTGTAGCAGTAAGCTAGACTGTGTAACGTGCACAACGTGTGGAGTTATTACTGGTCAGTTCATATATTTAAATGAACTCAGGGATGTATTTTGAATTTTTTTTTAAATTCAAAATCTATGTAGTTCTGATTAAGGGAGAGAGAATTATTTCAACGTGCAATCACTGTAGTAGACCGCGTAGTTGTAGTTTTCCTATAACAGTTTACATGAATATACGTAGCCTAGAAAAATATACATCTGAATATATACTGGGTTTTTACATTTTTAATAACTGCTAGATGGATTTCGATAAAAAAAAAGATACGCAGCCCGTTATCTGTGCCTGCCTGTCGTGTGTGTAGCTGTAAGCGGGACCGTGTAACCTAGCACATCGTGTAGACTCATTACCGGTCTTTCCTTACATCTGAATAAACTCACATTTTCAGTGTTTCTTTTTAAATTCAAAAGCCAAATCTTTGCAGAACCAATAAAATAGTTTGCGTTTTCTTTTTCTTCACAATTTTTCGTATTTTACTATTTTGCCTTCATATACAATTCCAACATAAACTGCACTGTGCAACGCATTGTCTAATGTCTCTCTTACTGCCATTTACACAACATTTACACAACAGGCAGGCTGATGGCCACATACAAGGACCCTGTATCATTTAAATTTATTTGTAGCCAACAAAAAAAACTATAGTAAGGCATTGTAAAATCACGTAACTATTCAGTGATAACAGTTCTGTCTAATACATTGTAATTGTATATAACCATGAACACAAACTGTGAAAATAATATTTTATCTACTGTTTAACAAATGATTTGTTTGAAATAGCGAAAATTGGTAAATCACAGTGATACACTGTTTAAGATCAACAAACCCGTATGACAATTATCACGTTAAACAGACTTTATAGACTGAAACTAATAATATAGATTTAAAAATCAATTACATTCACCCTAGCATTATTTTATGCATAAAGATGTCAACATATAAAACGACGCATATCGTGCAAAAGTGGCTCATTCAAAAATAGCTGATGCATTTTTGATAAAATGCAATATTTACATTTGTTTGGTATTCACCAAATATCAAGACTCCGTGCAGTTTAATTTTTTTTTCTTTTTTCGTTCCATTATCTCATTGAAATTGTTTATGAACCAGCATGAGTTAATCATTGTTTGAGAAAATACTTCGTTCATTGTAATGTTTTCAAATCAAAAGCTGAACATTATAGTAAACTTAAATGATTTTAACTTTTTTAATAGAGTTTGCACCGATATTATATAGCTTAATGTTTTATGTATTTAATTGATTTTATACATATAAATACGTATGTCATCATATAATTAAATAAAGACTGTTGCTGATTTTTAGCTCACGTCGTGCGTCGTCCGTCGTCAACAATTTGTTTTAAACGACATACTCTCTGAAACCTCTGGACAGTATTTGATATAAATTGGCAGGGATGATCCTTGGGTGAACCTTCACAAAAGTTACTAAAATAAACTTGATTCTTGTAGAACTCTGGTTGCCATGACCACGGAAAAAAAGAAAACTTTTAAGTTCATCTCCTTCAAAACTACTTGCCAGATTTCAAAATGTTTGAGTACAGATGTTCCTTGTGTACCCTCTACCAAGATTACTAAAATGATTCCGATCCGTAAAAATCATGGCCGAAAGGGGCGGGGCAAATTTCCCTTATATGTATATAGTGAAATATTTAAATAACATCTCTGAAAACGCTGGACAGAATTTGTTTAATATGGCAGGGATGATTCTTGGGTGAACCTTCACAAAAGTTGCTAAAATAAACTTGATCCATGAAGAACTCTGGTTGCCATGGCAACGAACAAAATGTGAAAACTTTAAAAACCATTTCCATCAAAACTACAGTCAAACTTTCAAAATGTTTAAGTTCAGATGTTCCTTGGGTAACCCCATACTTAGGTGAGCGATCCAGGGCCGCTACGGCCCTCTTGTCTTTTTGTGATATGCTTTGGCCAATGAGGCTCCTCGTCCAAATCTCCTCTTTCTTTTTCAGTGTTGTTTCCTTGATACTTCGAAATTCATCTGTACTTAAAAAATAAGTTAGTCATCATACAATGTCAGAAACAGTAGACTGTCCTAAATTGTAAAGTTTTAACTTTGTGACTAGAGTCAATATAGCTTCTTTGCAACCATCCACTTTTTCTTATAGTGTTGTTTACTTTGAATTAAGTTTCTGTCTCAGATGTCTATTTTGATGCGACTTAGTTCCCCAAGTCAACTTTCCAACTAAATCATAATGCACCTATACACTATTTAAGTCAACAAAGTGAACAAAATGTAATGCATATGATGGTGATTTGATTTGATTACAGCTCCCTGCAAAAGATGCAAGACAGCGGTAGACAAGTCCAGCATATCTACACTGGCATGTGGACATGACTCTGTCTGTCTTGCAGGAAACAACAGACTGAGAAAGAGGTTCCATGTACTGAATGCGGATTGATAACAGGTTTGTGATGTGTAACTCACGAATATCACGTTTCTATTGTCATAAAGAGCGTTATATGACATCATTCATACTCCTAGGAAACATTTATCTTAACGCATTAGCTAATATCTGCAGCATGTTTTTTTCTTGTTACGTGACATGTTTGACAGGATATTTTCTGGTTTGACCTTCAAATAAGATGTCATGCATAATTGATCAAATGAAGTATATATATATATATATATATATATATATATATATATATATATATATATATTGCATTATCATCATTCAGTGTATAATGCATATTCCATTGTATTGCTTTTTTGAATATATCAGGTAACCAACCTCCAGGATCTTTACATGAGCGGACTGAGACAGAATGTTCCAATACAATTCAAGTGCTAGAATTTCATTTCCCAGACGGGAAACAAGAGGTTTGTTATACATATGAGGTTGGCATGTGAATGGTTTTGTATGTATTGTAGATGTTATGGCTACTGATTACTCGTCTATTCACTTACATTATAGAATGCGAACTTCAATATTGATACACCAATATATTTTACAATTAACCGTCTTGTATGTTCCGGCGGGATTTACACGGGTGTCGGTAGCCAATGTCATATGTAGCTATCTGACTGCTCGTAGTCAGATAGCATTCCTCATCTTTGTATCCTAGACCACAGGATCTCCGTGTTCGTCAAACATCGGTCTTTATAAGCAGGTCAAATATTGAAACTAATACAAAACATGTTCTTACATATTTCAGACACATACGCCAGTGTGTAAAAGCATAAACCAACATAAACTTATGCTGTTCCATATTTAGATACGTTCGGCACTTTAGCTTGACTGCTTTGAGATATTTCACACCAATATATTATACTGGTCAAAGTGAATAAAGGCATAAAACGACAAAAATGACGATGTCACTAAATATTGATGAAACCGCTAGAGCCAAAAGATATTTCTTTATATTTAGTCCGTTCAATAAACGGATATACTAAATGTGATTGACAACTTTACTCAATTCGTAATGTCTTGGGCAGGAAAATACAATATTGATACATGAAAATGCTATATAAGTATAATTAAGGAATAATCTTCGTTTTTTCTACCAGAAGTACATTTAACGGTAAATAACCGTGAAAGGAAAGAAGCAAGGAACTATTTAATTGACCTGCTTAAACTGCTTTCCCTAAATACGGAATGGGCTTCACAGAAAGAAGAAAGTGTCGCGTGATTGATTATTAATTATACCTGACTTACATAGAAATAGATATAATAAGAATACTAACTTCTTCCCGATAGCTGTAATTGAAAATGCCAACACTACCTATACTCATAGTTGATTGATGTTTGTATAATATTATATTTGCCAACAATATTCATCGTTGAGGTGTAATCGCGTCATTAGTAAATGTGGTGTGACCTGAGAACAAACACACTTTGCACTGTATTAAATGAATTAAACTTTGGAAGATGAATCGCAATTTGATTCATATCCAGATCGTATAAAATTCAAGTGCATGCATTAACCTTTGAAAATTCCGAAACTTACTATTTTATATAGCAGATTAGAGGTTTGTTAATTAGAACATTTCAGAAACACAACATGTATCGTGCTTTCAAATAAAACATCAGATACAAACGTAAAATAAAGCATAACCGATCTTAATACATGTATTTATAGTTCAAACTAAATCTAATATAAGAGAGAAAAGTTTCTTTTTATTTCAACCGTTTTTCTTTTTTTTTTGCCGACAGGCACTTCACCCCTGTCCAGGAAAGACATACAAAGGATGTAAACTGATCTGCCGTCTCCGCGTGTTGGGGGATGGAAAGAAAGTTTACCAGATGCTGAAGACAGCATTCGAAAGGAAACTCGTCTGTAAGATAGAGCAGGACAAGATTGTGTCCAACATCGAACTTTACCAAGGAAGAGTTATGTGAGTAGACTATGTATCAAACATTTGAAATATCTTACCCATTCTAAAATCAACATGAATTAAATCTCTAAGAGCTGTAATACTTCAATACGTGTACTGTAACTTAGAGGTAAACTTTTTAGGCGTTTTAGAGCGTATTGTGAATCAGTTAACATGAAAATGTATGTCTTTTCACGGTGATTATGGATGCCATTATAGTTTAAAAGCATTAATTAAACAAAGTTTTTTTGATCAACGATTTTTTTTGCTAGTTGTAATGGAACAAAACCAATATTTATTTAAAAATGACATTAAAATATTTATCTTCATAATCAAAGGTGGTACAGGTCACAATGACACAGAGAGGTCACATTTAGAGAGAAATACAACATCCTCAGGCAAAGCAAATGTATAATTATTCCGGACATAACATTGCAAACGTAAAATATTGAAAAACAATAGTTTTAAAACAATAATATTACGGTTGTTGTTGACAAACATGATTTTTAAAGTCTTTACTTAGCGTAACCATTTGACAAGGGCAAAGTATATATATATGTTGTGTTCTTTCTTTTTTTTTTCACTTTTTTATGTCATACATATTTAAATAAAGTGCGTTTCATTATAAAATATATTTCGTTATAACAATATTTTATGCTCTGCCTATAGGACGCACGTCATAAAATAAATCTCAATGTAAAAGCGGCTGACAGTTCTTCTATCTGTTAGACAACTACCTAAGCTCATAGGGATGACAGTTACATTATATCAAAGTCTCAGCCTAAATTGTTAATGCCGGCTGATAATATTTAAATCGCAACACGTCTTAGGATTACATTAATTAGGATTGCATATCTCATAGAGCTAGCCGTATTTATTTACTGCGAGTAGCTCCACAGCTGGTTGACCCAAATCGGGGGAAAGGGGGTCTCATTTCATGCGATACCGCAGTGACACTTCTTTATATCTCTCTCATGTAGGCAAACATCTCCAAATGAATGAAATTCTGGCATTGGGGGATTAATCCCTTAGAATATGTTTCTTGAATGCAATCTTATTTCTGTTTTTTTTTTAAGGTTTCATTGCGATTTAAAATAAACGTCTCTACGGTTAAGCAAAGTATGCCTCATATATGATATTTGGAAGGTAGAAGCGTTTCGTATTGTATATTCTTATGTTGCATTATATTATTTTACTACATCCAGAAGGTAGGTGTTTATTCGTTCAAGTACTTTATGTAATTATTTCGAAGAATGGAATACACCAAATCAAATACATACCCATATTAACTACTACTACGTTCGACAAGTAACAAATATAGCGCCGGACTCATAATTTGATTTATTTTTGTTTGATTATAATAGACTAATTGTTCCTCTTTTGGATTCCTATAATGATTTAAGGTCAATATGTCTCCTACTGAACAAGGTCCTTTCAAATTGATGCTTGGTCTGATATCAGCTGTCATAAATCAATCTCGGCAGTATATTTATACAATTATTTGAACAATGCATACTGTTATCGTTATATTCACAGTGCGGAAAAAAATCTACATCTAACATTCTAAAAGAAAACAGATAAAGAACAATGTGCATGTCATAAAATGGTAATTTAATGGATTACACAGACTACTTACATATAATATATGAGCATGCCATGGTTTTTCTTACATTTACCACTGAGCAGTAGATATATAAAAAAATGCGAGTATGCATTTTATTTTATTTCTATCAAGACAATTGTCGTTATTGTCTTTTGAAATAATGACATTGGTAATTAGGATACATTCATATTTCAAAGCATGTGTATTGTTGATTGAAATTTAATAGATATTATTATTTTTAGATTCAAGGAATAGATCGCTAATAAGCTAACGTATATATGAGTTAGCATATTGTATGCACCTTTGGGATAATAATGGCATTGTTATTGGCTAAGGTAATGCATTGATGACTTGTGTATAATCGGTGGGATTTTAGTTCCCATTGTCTTAAATCACTTGCATAAGAAGACAACGGACGCATTGACGAGTCAGGACGACCTTTGACACAACCAAAAAGGCTACCCGGAACTTCAACTGTTTCAATATAATTCAAATACATCCTGACTGTACTGGCAAGAACAAAAAAAAATTCTGCATTGTTTCAGAAGTGCCAATACATACGACAAATAATGATATCGCAGAAATAAGAAGATATTATGCATTTTGTGTTATTTTGTAATTCATTATGTTGTATATCTTTAAGTTCGGCGATGTTTGTTTCGCTGTATAGTATGTTTATCATAGTCAAAAAAAGAAATGTATAGAGGATCATAATTATGGTAATACAAATATCAGTGTAATTATAAGAACAATCTTATCAAAAGACATAATTAGATAATCAAAATAGATGTAATTACAATATATTCTAGGAAATACCGGTAAGAATTCAAAATATGTTTCAATAAAAGATTTATTTGTTTTTATATTCAGTCGAATGCCACAATTGTGAGGTTAATATTTAATAATTCATGACAGACGCACAATTTTTCCGAATGTTAGAATCATACAATCCCAATGCCTTGAAACATGAGTAGTACATGTCAATAACGTTTCATATCCCTTAATACATAATATGTAATAAAGGTTTAAGCATGTTTTATATAGTATGCAATGTGAGTTTGTTTTTGTTTGTTTGTTGGGTTTAACGTCCCACCAACAGTATTTCAGTCATTTGGAGTCGATGTCAACTTGAAACAGATATAGTACTGCCATACTGCAGTAGCACCATGATACCACATACAGTCACATTATTTGACACGGGTCAACCAGTCCTGCAACTACCGTAATATGCTGAACGCCAAGTAAGACAACTATAACAGTACCATTTTTGCGACTTTGTTATGTCGCGGCCGGGAATCGTACCCACGATATCCAACTCCCGGGGTGGACGCTCTAACGTCTCGGCCATCGTGGACGGTGCAATGTGAGATAATAGTTTTCAAAAACTATATTTATCATAAAGTATCATCATCAAAATATTTCTTAAATAGAACTCAAAATCATTGACCACAATGTAAATACTACTGTGAACGCCCCATTAAGGAAGCAATGTCAACCGAACAGATGAAACGCTCATTTTGATTATTTACCCAAAGAGGTTTATCAAAACCCTTAAAGAATACAAAACGATAAATTAATGTTTTTTAACCAAAACAAGATGGCATAATGTAATCATACAAAGACGTGATTATATACATATGCTTTGTTTTCCAGCACAGTTTTTGCGCAATCATGTATGACATCATTTCCTGTGTTTATATACATTATGCCATATTGTTTTTGTTTTTTGTTGTTTTTTTCTGTGCGGTTGACCTTGTTCCCTTTATTGGGCGTGTACGGTTTTATATCCATAAAAGTCAATGTAATTTTATACAAGAAATAACCATATTGTACACATTCATATTTATATTGTTCTAGATGTAATAAAAAAACTAGTTAATGCGGAGAATATCGAGTAATGTTGAAGCAGGAAACTGATTATGAATTCAGGGGTGATAATGAATTTAATTTTTATAGTTAGATTGAAGTTGTGACATACTGAAACATTATCTTTTGATGTCAAATACATTTAGGCCATATGCGCCTTTACTATATCGCCTTCGAAATAAACTTGAAGTTTCTGCTTATAATTCAAATATTTATATATAAAAATATATAAAGGAGGTTTCCATTTTCCTCTTGAGATGAGGATAATGGTTTAGATATATCTTCTCAGAAAAAAGTAGCCAAATTAATATTGAAGTCCATTATGTCTCAAAGAAAATGCAATTAAAATTTAAAAAATAAATCAGTGCTGCCTCTTTTTGGTAAGAAATTTGATATGAAATGTAAATGCAAATATCAGTCTGTCTTACATATTGTTTTGAAAATCTACGTTTTGTAATAAGATATAGTACAAAACATTCGAACTTTTAGGAAAATCTTATAATCTAAAGCACAAGCATTGTCATACTGGTAACTGAATTCCCAGACGTCGTCTTAAATATACCTGAGAATATATATTATATAATAAACAGTCAAAACCTAACTCTCACCCATTGTATTTGTTTGATTGAAGGATTTATTGATTTGAGGTTTAACATCTTTCAAAAAGTCTGTGTCTGTTGAAGCATCTGTAATACTGAACTTATTTTAACGTACATCAGTGGTGAGATATTTAGAACATTACAACGATGGAGGACAGTTCGAATACTTAGTATATATTGTTCGATAATGTACTATTATATTGACATGTCTGACAATTTTAAGGATGATTAGAATCCCCGCTTTGGATCGTATCACTGAATACAGTTTCAGTTTAAGGTATGAGCACTATTTTCTTTTACTTACACTGATGGCAAAGCAAATTATCACAACTTGATAAATTATTCGGGCATGCAATCTAAATCTAGGGTAAATCGAATTTGATGTCTGCTATGAAATAATAATGCATCACCAACCAGTAGGAGGAATCCGTCCAGAATTTCAGGCACATATGCAAGTCAACTTGTCTTAAATATTGTTACAGCAACATTTAACATGATGCATTCAGAAATTCTTCCACAAGCAATTGTAACATCTTATCAGTGAAGTAGAATTACAATGAATATTCAAACAGGTTAAGAGACATTTAGACTTTGAAACAATCCCCCTACTCCCTACCTCCAATGCTTTCTTCAGTTTCTGAAATACATGTATAATGCTTTATGCAATGAAAATAAATTATATTAAAAAAGAACAAATGATATGTTGCCTAAAAATATTTTTAAGTCAGTTTTTTTTTTCTTTCTTTTCCGTATTTTCCATTTTCAAGTGCTATATCCAACTTGCATTTTTCCAAGACAGTGGTATTAACTTTTGACATTATACATTTGTTTTGATACGATTCTGGTGAAGCGTTTTAATTCATGTATCTATAGTAACCAGAAAATATCAGAGCAGTTATTCTATATGCAGTGGGGGACTGTTTTAGTTCCCGAATAAAACGTGTATCATCCAAAATATAGCTACAATTACTCAACATCAGCTGCGACATATTTCCGACATATTCTATGGTCTATGGAAGCCTTACATTACCAAAACCAACTACAAATTGTGTATATATTAATATTTCCTTATAATAAAATCAATACATATTTTTCTATTTTATCAAAGAAACCACTTCTCCACTAATGATACTTTCAATGTTTTAGTAAACTGTCCCATTTAAAGGATTAATGGATTCCCTCCCTAGTCGCCTTGTACCAAAGTCAGTCGTAAAAATGGTTTATTATATATCTTCCATGCATTTGACATAAATCATATAATAAAAATGCATGGACTTGCTGACCCAGGTCAAGATAATTTAAACAGACAAATATGTTATTGATATAGGAACAGTGTCGATGATATCATGATGTTATGAATTAAAAGGGAAATCAGCATAAGAAAACGTGTTTGTCCATAAAGATTGATGAAGGATTATACGAGTATGAATAGATATATTTAAGCAATTCATGATAAAGTTTTAGAAATCAACCTTAACAATGATATGAATCGTTTAAAAAATTATTTACTCATCGAGGTTTGATTGCATTTCAACATAATCATTGTTTAGAACATGGCTGGAAAGAAATTCCAATTTTAATCCGCTCCTACATAATAATAGTCATTAAACTGTATTACAGCTAATTCTATCCTTCATATTTCGTCCGTCAATCGCATTAATACTAGTCAACTATACCAAACAAATGTACCGTTATCAATCATGTAGAGTCCGTTTGCATTGACATTGATAGTTTAAATTTAATAATTTACTTCGATTTTGAAACACTTATACTAATTCCTCTGGACGGTTCCTTGATTGGAACAAAGAACAAAACTTTGCGTCTTGCAAGGCAATGAAAAATCCTTTCCAACAACGGGGTTCGAACCCACAGCTTTCAGATCCGCATCCGGGTATGTTACCACTCGATCAAGGCGCTATGGTATTTATTATTATGTATTTTCTGCTGCAATAGAGATGAACTGTTGTTTTCCCATAACCCTTGCCTTAATTCAGAAGTTTCTTTTAATGTTGCAAAGAACATATAAACATAGTATTCTTCACTTATTATAGATAATCTTGTCTTTACAACTATATAGTATCCAAATATTTATTAATATTTGCAGGATACTTGCTGTATAGATGATTAGATATCACACTGTCAAACAAATTAATGGAAACTATCAAAGTAATTTTATAAATTGATTAATTACTCTGCAAAAACTGATGTTCATGCAAGATAAGCTATTCATTAATACCGTGATTGAAATATAGATGCTAGAATTCTAATATAAAAAGTCAATGTTTCAGTACTTTTTTAAAATTATATCTTTAATAGCATATTAAATGCAAAATTCTCACGTATGTTACTAGGGTCCACAGCGTTTAATCGTTTAAGACGCAAAACTAATCCTATAATGTCAACTGATACGTATTCCCCACATTCGTAATAAATTTGATTGACAGCTCTTTTTCTCATTCTCATTGTGTTGTCATACTGTTGTGATAGCCGATGTTCTAAAGGAATGGTCCTAAGCTGTCACATATGAAGAATCAAAGATTGAGTAACACAAGTTTAGACTGTGTTATATGTCATCAGTCCCTGTTATTTTGGCCTGTGTTAAATATCATTTAAAATGTATCTATAAATGTAAATATAAGGATTTAAAATAGATAAGTGATAAATATATGTAAAAAGTGCTACAGCTACCAGTTTGGCCATTACATTTGAAAACGCAGGAATGTACTCGAAAAAAAAACGTTATATTAAACAGAATCTCAATCCTTTGTGATGTACCTACGATATTGATATCTCATATGTGCTTATTATATAATCTTGCAATGTCTCTTGGACTATGTGAACACAATGTCTACATAATAGAATTGAAATAATAACAAATGATTCCTCGATCCTAAACATGTTTCAAACCGTTGATATAAAGCCAATCAATAAACTGTTATACTCTGACTGAAATATGAAGTAATATAACTTATTAATTACTATTTCTATTTTATTTTTTCAGCAGAAACATGTAAATATGGACTTATTTTCTATATCCCTGTTTCCAATATATATCTGTTTTACACAGCGGCCTCATCCGATTAAAGAAATGCAATTCCCGAGTACCTATAACAGGCAATTAATAGTTGATCCCTTGTGACTATATGTTTATTAGGAACAAGACTGGTGATTCCGAGCTAGCATTTACATGTATATATAAGTTCGGCATAATCATGACGGTGTATATATTGGGAATGATTCTCACCCCACCGTATCAATCCACTTGTTAACAGAACAGAAACGTGTGGTTTAAGGACGACTAAGTTATACTTTATCTAAAAATGAATAAGAATTTATCGCTTGTCGCTTGGCTTTGCAATTATTGTCTAAAAATAAATCTAAAATGATGCAAAGGTCAGAGTATTCTTAAGTGAAAATTATAAATGTATGTTCTAGTCAATAAGTATGCAATCACTCGTTTAAGATGTTTCACTGTGTTTTTTCATACCGACTTACTTATAAATCAATTAAATTGTGTTCTACCTGGTTCTTATGCGCGCCACAATGCTATTCTTTTTTGTTAATCATGCGGATCTAATCCGATTAAGAAATGCTATTTCGGAGTGTAGATAATGCTTACTTCTTTAGAAATATCCTTAATTTAGGAATTAATAATGCTATACAAAAGGTATGCACCTCCTATTTACATGTACATAATATGTTTTTATTAAACAACTCATTCATAGACAACCAGCGAATTATGGAGTTAGCCTATACGTTTGTATGAACACGTGTGATTATAATGAACACGTGTATATTAGGCATATTTCTCATTCTCATCCTTTCTAAACTACTAGAATAACGGGATGACAAATGGTTCTATAAGGCGACATCTAGCATCACCATTTAAAGTTATCAAATCGTTATGTATGCAACACAATGATGGAATTGTTCTCTATAAGTCTGCACTGAATAGTATAAACGTAAACCCCAAACTTACAAAATAAGCCAAATACTCTGCATAAACTTCTGACAAATAAAGACTACTCTAAGTTTGCCATCTTCCATGCCCCACATTTCTATCGATAATGAAATGGCCGTTACTTCAGTGAGCAATGTCCGACAGGTTGATATTCCCCCCAAAAATTCTCAAAATCTAAAATCTCAATTTCAAGCTTTCGAAAACACAATTTTATAGGATTTGTTAAGTATGTATTATTTTATATCAGACACTATATTATTAATGATTCGTATAAAACTCCAAACAATAATCGTAAATAATGTGCAAAGTGAGTTTATATCTTAAAATATGAACATAAACTATGATTTCAACTTATACAATATCAAAACGAAAAAGATGGCAATGGTAAAGATCTCAAAATCAATGATCTTAATGTAAACATATTCAAAAGAACAGACACAATGATACATATTGTTATATATAGCTGTCGAGGTACAATAAAGAAAGTATGTGCTTAGTTCATGCCGAGTATATCGAGTTATTTAGAAAAGGGGAACCGATTGTAAAATTAGTGGTGATACTATGATTACAACGATTTACAAATTAACTTTTGAATGTTATGTTAGAGTTGTAACATATTTGATACACTTTCTTTTAAAGGCAAATTAAAAATACTATAAAGTGTACGTCCTCTGACAAGGAGATCATGGGTTCACTCCTCAGTCTCGCCATACCAGTGTTGTTAAAATGGTACATGTATATGCAAGACCGGTTTATGTTTTATAAAATAAGCTCTTGTGTTTGTTTTTCCTCATAAATTTGGATAAGGAACAATGTGCATGGCAGGTATTTTGACTAAACAGAAACAAAGAACCATAAGATATGCAATGTTCTCTTACATGGATCGCTGACAGCTAATATATAAACAATACATGTATTTTTTTCTGCTTAAGCAAGTTAACATTTTGAATTGAGACATTGTAAATATTGTTATTTGAACAACATTAACATTAAATAATGACTCAGAAACTAAATAATTTAGTCCATTTAATGACATTTTGCGTAGATCTTCCAATCCAGTTTTTGAATCAGTTTGGTCGATAAGTTTGTTCTGCAGCATGGAACACATTTCAGCGTTCAATCGCCCGAGGGTTAATCTATATGTACACTTAAAATATGTTCACATTTTGGCTTCAACATTCACCTGAAGGATGTAGAAAACTGTCAAAATGTTGTTTTTTCATCGAGATTTAGATGCATTTCAAACAAAGTCACTGTGTGATGATGAGCTTAAAATCGAAGCAAAGAGTACTCACCCTAATCTACATAAAAATATCTACTTAAATTCGATTACAACTAGATGTATCCTCAATAGTTTGTAAGTCAATCAAAATAATGTTGATATCCATAAAAGTCGATTAATCCAACTTTTATATTTTATTACTAGTGTAATGTATCAAGTGATATAATTCTCGCAATGGATGATAATTTCACTATAACGAAACGAGTTGCCAATGTTGTAATTCAAGTCTTATTTCAATGCATGATAATACCAGTGTCAATGGTTTGAGGGGTCAGTGCTACAGAGACATGGTTTAGAAATAATACTGTAAAGTACCGTTTTGGTAACTGGGTGTGGTTTCAGACACATACATTTTCTGCAATACAATGCATCATCTAGCGAATCTGTACAGGCAACTGCCTATTTACATGCAAAATACGTGACTAAATTACCACAACGCCTATTTCAGGCAAAATTAACATAGACCATCTTTTGTTCGCTCAATTTCATTCTTCTGTTTACATTGACTACACATTAAATAAAAACGTGGTTACCATGAATTCAGTTCTCTCTTGAAATTGAAGATTACATGTGAAAACTCTGCTATCTATTACCTATTCTTAACACCGTCGCTATGAATTTAATAATAGGTAATGTCTTCCTCTCAATTGAATTTATATTGCTATGAATAAAATGGCTTTAATGGAATAGTGCTAATGAAATTAAGATTGTGTAGCTCAAGTTGTGTGAAGTTGAATATACCTTCGTATTTGTTTTGCTTTATTCAAATCACTCATTTTAAAATATATACACATATCATAATCAATAACATTTTTTTTCTTGCAAATGAACACCATTGTATTAAGATTATTTTTTTTTAAAACACTTATTCTTTAAGAATACGTTTATTATAAATAAATTATCATTCATGAGCATGTTTCAGATGTTTAAATACGATTTTTAAATAAACATCAAAACATTTTTATATAAATATAAATCCGTACTATCATGTAATACAAAATGAAATCACACTTAAGACAAGCAAATATCGTCCTTTCATGTAATTTTTCATTTAAAGGTATTTTCAATCTCCGCTGTTTCACTGTGTGGTATGATACCATGAAGCATTTTGTCCTAAATTTTACATAAAATGAGTTGTAACTATTGCAAGTCACATTTATGTATATGCTGTTCGGGAATCAATGATTTTTCTTAATGAGAAAGTAAACATACAATATATAATATGCTTTAAAAAATTATAGAAAAAAATATTTTTCTCGATAACTATGTGTACTTGCTACAAGGAGCATTTGATTCTATAATTCACTTTGCACAATAAACGCCTTTTTAACCATAGCAGGATTTCACGTTATTAATTTTTATTACGCATTCATTTAAAACACGATGAATTTAAAACTGTTTAATTATATGCAAATAAAAGTTATCTCGGTCTAACTCTCCGACACTGGTTTTGGTATGTGATATCTTGCATAGACAGTGACCTAATGTATCAAATAGATGCACATTGTGGCTTTTGTATATAAGATAAGGTTGATTCTCTGTGAATGTATTTTACAGGCACAAATCATTCTGAATCATACATTTAAGATGATGTTTTAGAGAATCCAGCGATTACCATTCATAAACAGAGGAATTTGGAGAAAAAACGTGTACATATATATGAATATATGTGATTTATGAAAATGTATGTATCGGGTATGGTTCTCGAAAATCTTCCAATTTGCACTCCTCTACTATCTTAGATTAGGAGCTGACAACATCGCATTAGAGGTCACCTCAGATTGATGTTTTAAGTAATTTATATGCATAAACTATGCCTTTTTTTGTTGTTTTGTAATTTATGATTTTCATGTTCTAAGTTTTGTGGTGTCTGTGTCGCTGTTTGGTGACTGTTTGGTAAAAAGTATGTTTGTGTAGACCATAGTCCACAAGCAGAAATGACCAGATGATCATATGTTACTACAGATTTCTTCCTGAAAATAAAGAACCAATCAGGGTATTTCAAGACAATCATAAGAAATTTAAAATAAAGAATAACAAAATAAATCATTCGAAGAAAATTTTATTTTTTGGAATAAGCAGTCAAATGCCAAAAATGTATGTTTACTATTTATTTATTCATTGACAGACGCATAGTGTTCTAGAATGTAACAATCATACAATCCTACATACCATGAAATATGTGTAGCATATAACATTTTATACCCCATAATACGTCTTGTGATTAGTAAAAAAAAAATTAAAAAAAAAAAGTAGTATAACCTAAAGAAAACTGAAAATCATTCACTATGATGTAAATACTACAGTGACGCCCAATATATGAATTAATGTCAACCACACAGAAATATAAAAAAACAAACTATTTTTGAATTCCGCCAAAAAGGGCTTTATCAAAACTCAGAAAGAATACAAACGCTAAGAGAAGGTACTTTAGTCAAAATAATATGGCGTAATGTATACATACGCATGACGGGATTATATACATATGCTTTGTATTCGACAACAGTTTTGACGCACTGACGTCAATTTCTGTGTTTACGCCATTTTTTATCTGTGTGGTTGACATTGCTCCCTATATTTAGCGCGTTTGGTGATAATGAATTTAATTCAGATAGTTATTTTGGATTTGAGATATACTTAAGGTATTCCCATCCTAATAGCGATCAATTTCACCAAAGCCATGCATATAACTTAACAATACACATGTATATAAGTTTTTAAAGTGACAAATAATTGTAATCTTAGGGGCAAATTAACATGTAATGATAAGTGACAGAAGTTATTTTATTACCTCCCCTCAATTATTTTGTTGCCATGAGTTATCTCCCCTGAAAACTAAAAAAAAAATGTTTTTCTCCATTTTTTTGTGGTAAAGTTTAGATTTTTTTCATGGAAATTGATACAAAATCATAAAATGCATCTTTCTACCATGAGTTTTTCTCATAAATCAAATTCAGTTTTTTATATTCATAGAAAATACATATTTTCCATAGGCTTCAATGTTAACTTATATGCGGATTATCTCCCCCAAATTAGATAAAACTTGAAAAAACTCTTGGTGAATTATTTTTATTTTTGAATGTCTTCAAAGTGACAAAATTTCATAGAAATATAACCATCTAGTGGCAAGATATGAAATATGGCTATTAGGATGGGAATACCTTAAACAGTTTATTTTGATGTCAATTTAAATAATTTTAACTCCTATGCGCCTTTATTTTTCGACTACGAAATAAACTTGATACACTTTTTTGCTTTTGATACAATTCAAATATGTATATATTAAAAAAATATGAAACAGGTTTTCCTTTTCCTCTAGAGATAAGGGTAATCGTAAAAATATTTCTGCTCAGATAGAACTAGGTAATTTATTTCTGAATTTCATTATGTCTCAAAGGTAATGTAACTAAAATAACAGACGATCAGTGCTGCTTCAAATACAATTAATTACAGATTTTAATTTATCTTACGTACCTATATAACTTCAGATCAACTAGGAATTTTATAGGAGATGGAAATGCAAATATCAGGACATGTCTAACATATTCTTTTGGATAGATTAGTTTGTAATAAGATATAGGATAAAAGTATCAAAATTTATGAAAATCTTGTATTCTATATACATGTATAACAGTCAAAGCCTGACTATTCCCGACGTATTTGTTTGTTTGAAAGATATATTGATTTGAAGTTTAACATATTTATATCGATTTGTGTCAGATGTCTCCAATACTGAACTTATTTGAACGTACATCAGTGGTGAGATATTTAGAAAAATGACAAAGGTCGGAGACATTGTGAAATGCTATTAATAAACTGTTTAATAATGTACTAGTGTAATGACAAGTCTGAGATTTATTAAGGTGATTAGCATCCCTGCTTTCGTTCATATCTCTCACTACAGTTTCAGTTTAAGGTATCAACTCTATTTTTTTTACTCTGATGGCGAAGCAAATTATCACAACTTGATAAATATTCGGGAATGCACATAATACATTTGGCAATCTAAGTCCAGCGTAATTCGAGTTTGTTGCCTGCTAATAATAATACTACACCAACCAACAGAAGCAATTCGTCTTCGACTTTCAGCACATAGCTATGTCAACTTGTCTTATACATTATTACAGTAACATGTAAACTGTGGCACTCAGTAATTGTTCCTACGGTGCACTTTTTAACAGTTTGTCAGTCTAGTAAATTTCTATGAATTTTCAAACAGGTTAAGAAGCATTTATAATTTAATGAAATTACCTGCAATACATTTTGCAGTTTTTGAAATGTATATTGCCCTATGCAATTTAAATAGCTTATATTAATAGAACATATTGTATGTTGTCTTTAAATATATTTTACAGATATTTGGCAAACATGCCATTTGTTTTGTCTTTCTTTTTAGTATTACCCAATTTCAAGTATTTTTTTTCTGTTATGCATTTTCCCAAGACAGTGGCATTATCCTTTGACCTTAGACATGTGTGGTGATATGATGCTGATGAATCAGTGTAGGAACCAGAAATATCTCAGTGCAGATATTCTAAATGCAGTGGTGGACTGTTTTAGTTCCCGAATAAAACGTGTATCATCTAAAGTATAGTTAATAGTATCTCCCATGCGTTTGACATAAATCATATTATAATAATGCTTTGACTTGTTGACCCAGTATAATTTTAAACTGACAAATCTGTAATCTGTAATTGATATAGTAACATTGCGGATGATATCATCGTGCTATTTATTAAAAGCGAAATCAGCTAATAAAAACGTTTAAGTCCATGATGAAGCCTCATACGCGTATGTATAATTATGTTTAAGGAATTCATGACGGCCTGTTTAGAACATGGCTGGAAATCTAAACAAAATTCATTTCTAATCTACTCCTGCATACACCTACATTAAACTGTCTTACAGCTAGATCAACCATCCACGAAGACCGTTTGCCTTGATAATGATAGTTTAAAGTTAATTGTTTTATGTCGATTAGGTAACACTTATACTAATTCCTTTGGACGGTATCTTTGTTGGGCCAGTGCTTTGCACCTGGGAAGGCCATGAAAGGCTTTGTAATGTGTTTTCAGTTTAGAAATGGACTTTTTTCCAAATAAATCTCGTCTAAATGCAGACGTTTCTTTTTCTTTCAATGCTGCAAGAACATTAAAAAGCAAAGTAACCTTTACTCATTTTATCTAATCGTGTATTAACAGCAATATAGAATGAGATACTTATTAATTTTTGCACGATACTTGACGTATAGATGATTAGATATCACACAGTCAAAAAAAAATGGAAACACTCAAAGTTATTTTATAAATTTAGTGTTTTATTATATCATCATGCTATGAATCTTGGAATATGTGAACATTATACTTTAGAAAATTGAAATAATAACTAATGATTCCTAACCCTAAACAAATTACATAGCCAAATATAATGACGATTTAACAATCATATATATTCTGGTGTTTCAAGAAGTCATTAAAGTATTTAGTAGTTTAATTTTATTTGTTTGAGTAGAAAATCGTCCTTTCATTAAATTGATATTTTGATATTTCGATATGTTTGCATGCGCTGTATATACAAGGTCGATAAAGTTATTTTACACACGGGCCTCAGCCGATTTGAGATATGCAATTTCTGCGTATCTATAGGAGTTAGGTGGTTGATCCTTTGTGAATATATGCTTGTTAAGAGCATCGTGTCTAGATAAACTTTGAATGTGTATGTTTATACTGGATAATCATTACAGTGTGTATATTTGGCATGGTCTTAAGCTAATTGATAATAGAACGAGGGAAACATGCCGTATACAGACGACATAAGTTCGGCCTTTCCTAAAGAATGAATAACTATGAATTGATTTCGCATGGCTTTGCAATTATTGTTTGAAAAATAAATATACGTCAGTCTTAAAGTGGACTGAAATTATTATGAAGAAAATGATAAGAATTAATGTTTGAAAAATAAATCTGAAAATAATGCAATTGTCAGTGTCTTCTTAAGTCAGTCTTATAATGGACTGACATTATTGAGAAGAAAATGATAGATAAAATTGATAGATATATGTTCTAGTCAATATGAATGCAATCACTGGTTTAAGTTTTTTTTTATCATACCACTTTCTTATAAATCAATTCATATATTTTCCCCTTAGTACCTATTACGGATAGATACTGGTTTCTTCTTAATGAATATTCTTTATTTATAAACACTCATGCTATACAGAAGGTATACACTTCCTAATACATGTACATACTATGTATTTACAACACAACTCATCCATAGAGAAACAACGAGGTAGCATACACATATGCATTAACATGTATGATTATGATGATCACGTATATATTATGCATATTCTCATCGCTTAAAGCTCTTGAAAGGCAATTTTTCTCTAATGTGACATCTTACACCATCCATGTAAAGTTCATTAAATGATACAATGCTTTAAATATTCTCCATAAGTCTGTAACCTCCCAAATAAGCCAGAGATAACTTGTAATTACGGTTAAACTACACCGCAAAAAACTCTGAAACTACTCAAACTTTGCTAAGCACACGTTTCATACATCGAAGTGAACTTTCATGCCCCACAAGTGTATCGAAAATGAAATGCCCTTGTAGATCCTTCCTTTACATATACAAATATTTGATTAAATGCAAAAATCTTAAAATCTAAAATCTCAATTTCGAGGTTTTAATAACCACATTTTTATTATGAAAATAACAGTTTTATTTCTATAATTTTCAAATCATTTGCATTCACTGATTTAAAATTCAATCCTCTCTTGTAAAATATAGAGTAGCATTTCCAATTCAAAATGAGTGTTAATTTGTGTCTTATCATTTGTTAATGTTTATTTTAACCCTCCTTTTCATATCAACTAAATTACCTTTAATAAGTGTCTTATAGACTTAAAATAATACCATTGTCCATTTAAGCACAAAATTGATACGTTTATAAGATGGAACATATCATTTTTGGTTGTGTATATTATTGGTACCTAGCAACTTTTGAACTTCAATTGTGTCTTTTTTCTCTTTAGCATTAATTTAGAAAATAGTTCCTGCATGTCGAGTTCATTGGCAATAGATCGTAATCTCCCAATATAGTGTGGTCATTTTTTTCTTGATGCGTATAAAGCTCAGAAATAATGTGATAAATGATAACAAAGTGCATCTTTTCTTCAAGACAACATATTTTTGAATATGTAAAGCAGACGTGAACGTTTCCTTATGGTCTGGCTGAAGTTAGACTTAAGTTTATATGTCTATATGAACATGATAAATACATGCTTTATTCAATAATAATAAGAATTTTCATTAACGTTACGTTTCATTATATTTATTATACAAACGAATTTAACATTTAAGAAGTTATTGATTAAAGAACAGCGTTTCTGAATGTAAAAGTTACCCAATGCAACATGCTCTGAATTTCTGTAGTATGTAATGTTGCAAATTTCGAACTATATTAAAAAAGGAAAGAAAATTAAAATACCCAAAACACATTCACACACATACACAACATTTTTATCAGTATCAAGAAACTGACCTTACTGGATCGATCGCACGTCCCGTAATGTGGAGACCATATAAGTGTTGTTAAAATGGTACTGGTTTATATTTCATGCGTTTGGCCTCTCTACAATATCATAGTAGTTCCAGGACTGGTTGACCAAGTGTCACGTGATTGGATGGGGCATCATGTCAGGTGATATCGCAGTGTGGCAGCATTTTATCATGTTCGTGTAGTCAAACGTCAACAAATGACTGAACAATTGTAAGCAAGAAGATAAATCAATACAGATACAAAATGTATATGTGAATATGTTCAGAGAGAGAGAGAGAGAGAAAAAAAAAAGAAATGTTGTTATGATAATAACTTAAAGTTGGTTGTGAAAATAGTATAAAGACTTAAAATGGAAGTTAAAATATTCGTGTTTATTTGTTTACTATAATTTCTGATTTATTGACAAGATTTAGTCATGAAATGCACACATATTCAATAATGCAAAGAATGTTTTTCGTGATATTATTTAATGATAGAAAGATGTATTTGACCACATCCAGTTGGTACGTGATTAAACTTGGTATATACATTTGATAAACATCCAGAAAAATGAAATACGCCAAATACATTTTTCTTTTTTAACTAAGTACTTTACTTTTACAATTATCGTTTTAATTTCATTTTCTGTCATTGTTGTGGTAAAATTTATAGTGTGTATTTCTTATCGGTATAGTTTCATATGAATCGAGTGAGATATGTTTAATCATGATGGATTAAAGACTTTGTTTGAGATGTTTTGAATAGAATTCCTTACTTAAAATCGAGTGTAATTACCTATACTTCAAAAAGGTCGTGTGCATTTTCGACTTAAAAATCTTAATTATTCATATAAATCCTCAACAAATTAAATTATATATATAATCACAATTATATAAGACTTTCAAATATTCATGCCGTTGTTGACATAGAAACAATGAGATAGACATCGCCATGTAAATATTCTCAAGTAATTTTAGATTTAAAAACAAAATACTTTTCCTTAGTTTGTCCTTATATAATTTGATCAGAAACAATGCGCACGTTCCGGTAAGCAGGTATATTGACTACACAGAAAGAACATGAATAATATCTTCATATCATAGTAGGCAAACTAATCCTACAATGTATTATGATAATCTCTGATATTCTGGTAATCTCAACACTTTGTAATAAATTTGAACTACAGCTATTTTGTTCTTCTCAGTGTGAAGTCATACTGATGTGATAGGTAGTGTTCTAAGAAAGTGGTCCTAAGCTTTCACACATAATCAATCTAAGATTGAAAATAGCACACGTTTAGATTGTATCATCTGTTCATCAGTTTCATATAATTGGGTTTTGTTCAAATTATTCATTTAAAATGTGAGCATTAGTGTCAATATTAAGACAATAAATTAATTACTAATAATCTATCAAAAAGGCGCTAGAGCTACCAGTTAAGTCATTATATTATTATATATCGCGGTACTGCAACCGGAATAAAGTTATTTCTAAAAAGAAAAAATATAAATGTACACCACAAAATTTAGATTATTTTTTTTCTTTAATCATCATGCTATGTTTCTCAGGATATGAGAACAGTATTGTTTAGAACATTTAAAAATAAAATGTTTCCTAAATCCTAAACATGTTTCAAAGAGTTGATATTTGATTAAGACTATTTGATGAACTTTTTTTTCTATTATGATGTAGTTTTGTAAATTACTATTTACTATTTTAATTGTTTTTGTTTCAGCAGTTATGGTAAGTATGAACTATTATTCTATGTCCCTGTTTCCATGCAGGGTATATACATAACCGATTTATGTTTTATAAAATAAGTTTTTTGTATGTTTTTTTTCTCATTGATTTGGATAAGGAACAATCTACATTGCAGGTATATTGACTGCTCAGAACAACTAATATTAAGATATGTCTTGATATCATCCATGCTCCTCTTACATGGACCGCTGGCAGTTAACATATAAAATGCGCATTCATGTATGTTTCTGATGAAGCAATTCAAGTTAAATTTTGAAATGAGACATTGTAAATATTCGTTATTTATATATAAGACCGATCTATGTTTTATAAAATAGGCTCTTTTTTCCTCATAGATTTAGATAAGGAACAATGTGCATGGCGGGTATATTTACTACACAGAAATATAAGTATAAGATATGCCTTGTTCCTCTTCCATCGACCGCTGGCAGTTAATTGATAAAACATACCTGTGTGTGATTTCCTGCTTAAACAATTCAAGTTATAATTTTGAATTTGAGGCATTGTAAATATTGCTTACTTGAAAAATATGCCTACTGGTCATTTAACACTGAGCCAGAAACTAAATAATTTTAGTCCATTTAATGACATTTTGCTTAGATCTTCCAAACCAGTTTTGGAATCAGTTTAGTCAATAAGGTTTGCTCTGCTGCATTAAACCCGTTTCAGCGTACAATTGTACGAGGACTGATCCATATATGCACTTTAAAATAAGTTCACCATTTTGGCTTCAACATTCACCTGGTTAATATATATAGTCTCTGATGGATGTTTCAAAAACTAAGTCTTAAATTAGAAGAAAAGTGTACTCATTCTAATCTACATATAAAAATCTGGTTAAATTTGATTACAACTAGATGGATCCCCAGTAGTTTTATTCTTATTAGTAGTGTCGAAATTTGATCAAGTGATATAATTCTGGAAATGAAATATGAAATATGATAAGATACTATACTTAAACAAAGAACAAATAATTTGTACGAGTACGTCAGAGTTTTTATTGTACCCATATCTAAATCAATAACATTTTGTTTTTTCAAATGAACACCTTTGTATTAAGATTATGATGTGTATTTATTATATGATACTATATTCAGTTAAAATATGTTAATATTATAAAACATAGAATTCTATCATTGCTGAACATGTTTTAGAACGTTTTAACAAGATTTTAGGATAAATTAATCTCTTCTGATTGTTAAACTGTTTTGTAGAAATACACAGTTATCATTGTGAGTAATTCGATTTTATGACAGTTTGTCTAGATTATCCGCACCAGATGCTCAAACTAGATAAAGTTGCATTTCTGTATATGAGAACTGATATTTAAAGCGAACTAAACGATTCCTACATGAATAAAAATTCGTACTATCGTAATCCAAAATGAAAAGATAAAAAGTATCGTCCTATCATGAACTTAAGGTATCTTCCATCTTGATTGTTATTGTGTGTATGCTTCCATTAAACATCATGACATTTATTAAAATACAGGAATAAAACCTATACAAACATCATTTCATGTGATATCGCAGTGAGGTTTGATATATTTATATAATTATTTGAAACTGGCTGTAAACATGGAATTTCTGATGTAGATACCAAATACATTTAATATGAATACAAAATGTTGCATTGAATGCAATCTACTTTCTGTTTTGTTATATTGCGATTTAAAATACACGTTTGTTCGGTTAAGCAAAGTATGCCTCATATATGATCTTTGGAAGGTAGAAGCGTTTTGTGCTATATATAATTATGTTACATTATATTGTTTTACTTCATCCAGAAGGTAGGTGTTTATTCGGTCATGTACTTTAAGTAATTATTTCCAAGAATGGAATAAACCAAAGTAAATACATATCCATATAAACTACATTTCTTTGATTTCTCAATAATTTTTCAAAAAATTCAAATACTTCTCATTGTTGCGATTACATGTCATATGTTTTTTATAGAAATGTTTTATGTGCTACGTTCGACAAGTAACAAATATTACGTCGGACCCATAATTTATTTTTGTTTGACCATTGGCTAATTATTCCTCTATTCCTATTATGTTATGGGTCAGTATGTCTCCTACTGAACAAGGTCCTTTATTATTTTATCAAATCATGATATCATACATATACGGATATTTATAATTAAAATATAAAAATATATTTGACAGCATTATTTTATCAATGTAAAACACTATTTTATTATCTCAACATTGATCGTTTTTGTTTGCACATATCAACTGTCAATAAATAAATTTCAGCAGTATTTGAACAATGCATACTGTTATCGTTATATTCACAAAACGAAAAAAAAAACAACAACTAAATGTTCACATTCTAAAAGAAAATCAGATAAAAATAATAAAAATCTGGTGAGAAACAAAGTGCATGTCATTACATGATAGTTTAATTGATTACAAAGACTACTTACATAAATTATATATGATCACACTCATGGTTTTCTTACATTTGTTACTGAGCAGTACATATATCAAAAAAAAATCTGCGAGTAGGTATTTTATTTTATTTCTAAGATATTTTTTTTTCTTTTGAAATAATGGCATTGGTAATTAAAATGCATTCGTATTTCAAGTCATGCGATTTAAAAAAAAAATAAATAGAAAGTATTATTTCCAGATTCAATGAAAAGATTGCTAATAAGCTAACGTATTTATGAGTCAGCATTTGTATGCACATTTGGAATAATAATGGCATTGTTATTGGCCTAGGGTAATGTATTGCAGACTTGTGTATAATGGGTGGGATTTTAGTTCCATCGTCTTAAATCACTTGAATAAGAAAACGACGGACACATTGACGTGACAGGACGACTTTTAAAACAATCAAAAAGGCTCCCCGGCTCTTCAACAGTTTCAATTTTATTCAAATACATCCTAACTGTACTGGCAATACAAAAGTTAATTCAGAATTGTTTCAGAAGTGCCTATACATTCGATAAATAATACTATCGGAGGTATAAGAAGATACCTAATGCATTTTGTGTTGTTTTGTAACTCATTATGTTGTATACCTTAATCAAAAGGAAGAAATGTATAGAGGATCATAATTATAACACAAATCGGCGTATTGCTAAGAACAATCTTACATAAAGACATAAGTAGATAATCAAAATAGATATAATGACAATATGTTCTAGGAAATACCGGTAAAAATTCAAAATATGTTTCAATAAAATATTTATTGTTTTTAATATTCAGTCGAATGCCGCAATTGTGAGTTTGATTTTAAAAAAAAAATCATTGATATACGCACCACAGATTTTCAGAATATTAGAATCATACAATTCCACATGCCCTGACACATCAGTAGTTTATGTAAATAACGTTTCATATCCCACACTACATATTTTGTAATAAAGGTTCAAACATGTTTTATATAGTATAGTACTTGAGACAGATAAAGTGCTGCCACTATGCAGGATCATGCCGTAGACATGTGGCATGATTCCACACCCAGTCACATGATCTTGACTTCGGGCTAACCAGTCCTGCAACTACCCTTATGTGCTGAACGCCATACATTATGAGATGAAAATGCAAATATCAGTCTATGTCTTACATATTGTTTACAGTACAAAACTGTTGAACTTTTAGGAAAATCTTATAATCTAAAACACAAGCATTGTCCAACTGGTAACTGAAATTCCAGACGTCGTCTTACAGTATACTTGAGAATATATATTTTATAATAAACAGTCAAAGTCTGACTATCCCCCGTTGTATTTGTTTGATTGAAGGATTTATTGATTTGAGGTTTAACATCTTTCAAAAAGTCTGTGTCCGATGAAGCATATTTAATACTGAACTTATTTTAACGTACACCAGTGGTGAGATATTTAAAACATTCACAACGATGGAGGACAGTTTCGAATACTTAGTATATATTGTTCGAAAATGTACTAATATATTGACATGTCTGACATTTATGAGGGTGATTAGAATCCCCGCATTGGATATTATCTTTAAATACAGTTTCAGTTTAAGGTATGAGCACTATTTTTTACACTGATGGCAAACCAAGTTATCACAGCTTGATAATTTTTTCGGGGATGCAGTCTGAATCTAGGGTAAAATCGAGTTTGTTGTCTGCTTTGAAATAATAATGCATCACCAACTAGTAGGAGGAATCCGTATAGAACTTCAGGCTCATAAACAAGTCAACTTGTCTTATGTATTGTTACATTTAAACTGATGCATTCAGAAATTCTTCCCACAAGCAATTGTAATTTTCCGATCAGTGAAGTAGAATTGCGATGAATATTCCAACAGGTTAAGAGGCATTTAGAATTGTGAAAGAATCTCCCTACTTCATACCCCCAATGCTTTCTTGTGTAATGCCTTATGCAATGGAAATATATTAAATGAACAAATGATATGTTGCCTTAAGAAATATTTTATAAGTCAAATGTTTTTCTTTCTTTTTCGTATTAACAAAATTCAAGTGCATTTTTCCAAGATAGTGGTATTTACCTTTGACATTATACATTTGTTTTGATATGATTCTGATGAAGCGTTTTAATTCATGTATCTATAGTAACCAGAAATATATCAGAACAGTTATTCTAAATGCAGCAGGGGACTGTTTTAATTCCCGAATAAAACGTGTCTCATCCAAAATATAGCTACAATTAATTAACATAAGCTGCGACATATTTCCGACATATTCTATGGTCTATGGAAGCCTTTTACTTACCAACCAACTACACATTGTGTATATTTTGATATTTTCCTTTTAAAAATCAAAACATATTATTTTTATCAAAGAAACCACTTCTCCACCAATGATACTTTCACAGTGTTAGTAATCTGTCCCACTTACAGAAATTGTTTCACGCCCTAGTCGCCTTGTACCAAAGTCAGTCGTAAAGATGGTTTTATTTTTTTTTTTTTAAACCTTTATTATCCCCGTCAATTGGTGGAAGTAGGTCGGGGAACCATCCCACTTACCACCTCACAAATGCAGACATATATATCAATACATACCTCAAGATATTAGAACAATGATTTTCACATATATGAGCAACAAAGCAACATTTTTTATGATAATTCACAACTACACAGGACTAACATTTTCGGGATAAAAGATTTTGATTTTTAAGTTTGATTATTAGAGTACAATATATCTATATAAAAGCAACAGTCTCTAAAAAGGATTTTTTTAACTTATAGCTATTACAAAAGTAATAAAGTTTTAAAGTTTACAGGTAAACACAAGAAAACATAAAAAACAAAAAAACTGACAGACTTTACATTGCAAAGAATATATATATATATATAGATAGATATATATACATACACACACACATATATATATATATACACCCATATGCTATTTATGGAGGAAAGGAAACTGAATATAGGATTTTTATTTCTTATTTTTTTCCCGCTTCAACATTTCTTCTATCCTCTGGCTATGTCTTCTTTTATTGGCTAAATATTTTTTTGATTAAATTCCAGTTTGCTTCAAATTTCTGTACACCTTGTTCAGATGAATTGAATTCTGTTTTTTAATTTGTATCCTCTGGCTATGTCTTTTATTTTAAAATTTACAATACTTAGAGGCCTATTTAATAATTTAGATTTAAATATGAAAAGTTTCAAAAGAAGGTTTAAAATGTCAATTTCAATGTTATTGTTATTATATACATGTATATCTCCCATGCGTTTGACATAAATCGTATCATAATAATGCATGGACATGCTGACCCAGGTCAAGCCAATTTAAACAGACAAATCTGTAATTGATATTGGAACAGTGCGGAAGATATCATCATGTTATGAATTAAAAGGGATATCCGCATAAGAAAAACATGTTTATCCATAAAGATTGATGAAGGATCATAAGAGTATGTAAAGTAATGTTTAAGCAATTCATGATAAAGTGTCTAGATATCAACACTGAACATTGATATGAATCGTTTAAATGTTTATTCACTCATCGAGGTTTGATTGTATTCAACAAACTCATTGTGTAGAACATGGCTGGAAACAAATTTCAATTATTATCCGCTCCTACATAAAAAACCCAAATATATTAAACTGTATTACAGCTAGATCTATCCTTCATATTTCGTCCGTCAATCGCAACAATACTAGTCAACTATACCAAACAAATGCACCGTTATCAATCTTGTAGAGTCCGTCTGCATTGATATTGATAGCTTAAATTTAACAATTTACGTCGATTTGGAAACACTTATACCAATCCCTCTGGACGGTTCCTTGACTGGAACAGAACTTTGCGTCTTGCAAGGCAATGAACAATCCTTTCCCACAACGGGGTTCGAACCCACAGCTTTCAGATCCGCAGCCGTGTATGTTACCACTGGACCAAGGCGGCATGGTAATTATTTTAATGTTTTTTATACTGCAATAAGATGAACTATTGTTTTCACATAACGGTTACCTTAATTCAGAAGTTTCTTTTAATGATGCAAAGAACATATGAACATAGTATTCTTCACTAATTATAGATAATCGCGTCCTTACAACTATATAGTATCCAAATATTTAATAATATTTGCAGGATACCTGCTGTATAGATGATTAGATATCACACTGTCGAACAAATTAATGGAAACTATCAAAGTTATCTTTATAAAGTGTTCAATTACTCAGCAAAAACTGATGTTCATTCGAGATAAGCTATTCATTATTACAGTGATTGAAATATAGATGCATGAATTCTAATATATAAAGACAATGTTTCCCTACTGTTTTAAAGTTATATCTTTAATGACATATTAAATGCAAATCGCAAACGTATGTTACTAGGGTCAACAGTGGTATATCGTTTGAGACGCAAAACTTATCCTTCAATATGATCTGATCTAGTCAGTAGAAATGCAATCACTCGTTTAAGTAAAGGTTCATTGTTTTTATCATACCGAGTTTATTATAAGTCAATTAAAATGTGTTCTTCCTGGTTTTCATGCGCGTCACAATGCATACTGTATATCTGTTAAACACACGGGTCTAATCCGAATAAGAACTACTTTTTCTGATTACCTTTTACGGCTAGATACTGGTTGCTTCTTTAAGAATGTCCCACAATCATGCTATACAGTATGTATTTATAGTTTTATTTCAAAGAGCCAGAAGGTCGTCCGACCCATGCGGCAAACATAAAATTACATAATATGAACATGACGGTAATGTACAAATGTATAAACGCATGTAGAACATAAACATAGTACAAAAACATAAATATAGACTTTCACATCAAATGCAACACAATACATGTACAAATCGATACAAACGTATATAGATCACATAACATAACATACTTGATTGATTAAAGAATTAATTAAATGAATTAATCCGGGACCGGAATGTATGCACCTCCTATTCACATGTAGATAATTTGTTTTATTAAACAACTCATTCATAGACCTCCAACGAGTTATGGACCACTAGAATAACGGGATGACAAATTAATCTATAAGGCGACATCTAGCACTATCCATTTCAAGTTAACAAATCTTTATGTAGTCAACACATTGCTTGATTTGTTTTCTATAAGTCTGCACTAGGTAGTATGAACTTATACCCAAAACTTACAAAATAAGCCACATAGACCGTTTAAGTAAGTTCAAACCACTCTGCAAAAACCTCTGACATATATGGACTTCTTAAATTATACTCCGATTTGCTAAGTATATTCCATGAATCACATTCGTATTGAAAATGAAATGACCATACTTCTGTTGGCTTGATATGCCCAAAACAAAATCTCAAAATCTTAAATCTCAATTTTGATGTTTCAAAAATCGCATTTTTATAGAAAAAAAACAACTATTTACATAATTTTCGATGCAGTTAATGTTTATTTGGACCACTGATCTTAACAATTAAATAAGCTTATTATCAGGAAACGTTAAAATAACATTGTCTATTTAAGCACAAAATGATACGTTTAAAAGATAATAATTATAGTTACCTTAAATAGTATTAATCTCGTTTTCTTCACTAATTTAGAAAATAATTCCTGCATATCGTGTTCATTGGCAATGAATCGTAGACTAATCTCTTAAAATATTGTGGTCAGTTTTTCATCTTTCGTAATGCACATACTGCTCAGGAATAATTGGATAAATGATAACAAATATTTTAAAACAATATATTTCTGAGTATATCAGGAAGAAGTTTTCTTGTGAACTTCTTAAGTTGGATTCTATATGCCTAAATGAATATGATAAATAAACCCTTAAGGATATTGAAATGCTTAGTGTATCATTGTGTTAAATAAACAGACGTATTATGCAATTTTCTAATTTAACATTCAAGGAATGAGTGAGGCACATTGTTTTTGAATGTTAAAGTCATCCAATCTAACATGCCATGAAAATATTCTAGTATGTATTGTTTTATATCTGACAATATATTCTTAATGATTCGTATAAAAATCCCCAAAATAATCGTAAATAATATACAAAGTAAGTTTATACACAAATTATCAAAAAATATCAAAAAAAAAAAAAAAAAAAAAAAACTCGCAATGGTAAAGATCTCACAATGATCTTAATGTAAACATATTCAAATAATAGACACAATGATACATATTGTTATATATAGGTGTCGAGGTACCATAAAAATTATATGCTTAGTTCATGCCGAGTATATCGAGTTATTTAGGAAAAAGGAACCGATTGTAGAATTAGTAGTGATACTAGGCTTACAATGATTTATAAATAAACTTTTGATTAATATGTTAGAGTTTTAATATATTTGAAAACTTTCTGTTAAAGGCAAATTAAATATACGTTTTTAACAATAATAGATAATTTATATGCGACTTTATTTTTCGTCCATTAATTTATCGCCAATGGATCAAAAAATTCTTTTTCAACATTCTAAATGCAAGGATATCGAGAATTT
>CM037792.1:35011078-35061078 GCA_021229015.1 Solen grandis
ATTTTGAATGTTTGAGCGAACGGTTAGCATAAAAATAATAAAAATAAGGTATAACCGTTAAGAATAGTCTATTCCGCGTAGGCTTCGGCAGGTCTTATACGTAAGTATGAATGTATACTATAGCATTTCCTGAAAAATTGGTCTGCCTTCATATTGCCTGTAGCTTACCACAAAGTTACTTGATTCCCCGCCATGCTACTAATGAATCATGCTGCCATATTTGGAAATGGCGTTTTAAAATTGTTACGTCAGCCTGTTGATTTAGCATTCATACACGTGAATTTGTTTTTCAAATATGAATCAAACACATACATTTTTGTCCGTCGGCTCTTCTCTTTTTTAGATTTCAGTCAAAAATCACGGAAATTTAATTTTTGTGATGTTTTTTTTTTTCTTTTCCTTTTCTTTATTTAGTCGGCTAGTCAGCGTTTAGACATAAGCACACAGCCAAGGTTAACATTAAGGTAAACAAAACGAACTGTTTGTATACTAATCATTTAGAAAAGCCACAGTCAGCGGAAAATGTCAAAGCTAGGAATTCCCTAAGAAACAAATCAAACGAGTTCAGTCAATATCAATAAGTTGTTTATGAACGTTGTATAAATGAAGTCCTTGTATTTACTAAAGTCGTTAAAAAATGGTACTGGTAGCATATAGCTCCCTTGCTTGGCGCTCAGCATATAAGGGTAGTTCCAGGACTGGTTTACCCGTTTTCAAGAAATGTGACTGTTTGTGGTATCATGCCACATGCATACAGCGTGACATTGTAGTGTGACAGTACTATACAGTCGACTCTCGAAAGTTAGAATCCGGATTTTCGGAACACCACATGTTTTTCGAACACGTTTCTTGGTCCCGGCCGAATTCCTATATAAATTCATATGTTCGGGTACTGATAATCAGAACCATGATAATTCGAACTTTCGAACAAGATCTGAGGTCCCAGTACAATTAAATCAACGTAATTTATACCTGTAAATTCGAATTCCTAATCGCACCCCGAATTAACACCTCCGACGAATGTGTGAACAGTAAACAAAGACATATGTGTAAGTGTGTTTGTTGCGACGCGTGTTAATTGATTGACAACTGGCTGATGTTAGTTCCGCGTGTAAAGTGAGTGTAAAGTGTGTGACTAATCAGCTTGTTAATTGCAGCAATTAATGACAGTTACGGCTGTGTATACACAAGACGTACATGGAACATACAGATACATAAATTAAACACGTAAAATTTCATTTTTTATTTTCATTTTTTTTATCAATATAATTGCAGATATATTTCACAAGTACATGTTAGTACGTGTGGCCAGTTTGTTTTTAAATGCATATACAAATGAAATTGCCAACAAACCGGCGATAAATGTTATGGTGTATGTCAAACATGCTTGTTTCTGTTTACTTTGGAAAATTCGCACTACCAAAATTCGAACATTTTTTTTGTCCCCGAGGGTGTTCGAAATTTCGAGAGCCGACTGTATTTGTTTCAAGTAGACATAGTCTTCAAGTGACAGTAATGCTCTCGGTGGGACGTTAATCCCAATAAGTCAATACACAAACAATTCTTGTATTTCAATATTTATTTACTTATTCTTCACTTAGGAATCCGTTTGGATTAAGCTGGCAATCATCTTTTTCGAAAATATTTCCGAAGCTTCTCAATGTTAATTTGTATATAAATATGCTTATTGAAACAGCTTTGCTAAATGTTTATATATGACATGCGCTAGTGTGGCAAAACTGATAAACACGCCTCTAGTATAGGGATCGGGTGTAGTAATACACTCTACTGCGAGAACACGGCGACCGTGCGCCCTCTACATCGAGAAATACCAGCGGTGACCGTATGGTCACCTATATTTTGCAGGCCGTAGGGGTCGCCGTAGATTTTTTTTTTTAAATTTACATTAAATCTTATCTTCTAAGAAAGGAACTTTAGTTGAATTAACCGAGTAAAATAGTATCGTCTTTATCGTCAAAGGGATGCGACATCAAATTTTCTTCGACGTAAAACAATGAAAACATGCTATTATTGTATATTTGAAATTAATTTTATATTTCATGAGAAATGCCAGGCGAAAATTGCAATACATTCCATAGCATTCAAAATATTACGTTTACTTACGATAGCAATATAATTTACTAAAATAAATAATTTCAAAAAAAAAGAAGAAGAAAAAGAATTATGGCCCTGTTATAAAGGTGTCAATCTCCCTCATTTTAAGATTTCCCATGTTAAACATAAATAGGATTTCGTGTTACCCATGTTGACTTTGAAAACGTGTTTATTTTCCCCGGGTAGGGAGGGGAATGTCAAAGCGTTTTCATAATGCCCTACCCGGGAATGTTTAACACGCTTTTAAGTTACCTCCGGAATGTAAAGACTTAGTTTATAGTCATGCAAAAAGAGGCTGATTAATGCAAATTGGCGTGTTAAGCATGTACAATTTCTTTTACTTGGTTTGCAGACATTGATCTGCATATATGTGAGTATTTGGTTATCCGTTGCAGGCCTTGTATGATTAGTAACAGTTGTGGTGATGATCTTATTCATTAATGGCATATAGTATTTATCATCAGTACTTTGATTCCAAGTGGAGGCAGTTGGCAGGTCACTCAGAATCAATTCAGTTTAATACATGTATACCCATTACCTGACCGATATGAAAACTCTGTTCTTTATTTGTTATAAAGTTTGTAAACATACACACATACATTGGTATTTATTTTTCTGAAAGGCACATATTTGAAGGACATTATTAATTTATTAATTAATTAAGTAAGTAAGTTAGTAAGTAAGTAATGACAAATCATTGTATGGTTGAGACAACTGATGATTGACTTATTTTTGCAACCAATAACTAAACATCTAACCATCTTTACTCAAAGCACGGGACCAGCCCACAAAACAAGCCCCAGAAATATCTTCCAAGGCTGCATCTGCAGAGGAAGGCCGAGCTGAAAAAAAAACAGCGCAAAGAGAAACAGGTAAACCATAGGACAAAGAGGTTTCTAGTCAGGATAAGTCACATTGGCCTGACCCGCATCTGAGATGGCCTTAAACTATATTCATTGGTCAAACGATCTGATAACACTGCAACACAAGGTCTGAATTTAGCATAGTGTGGGAAAAAACACGAGGTAAGGTTATGGCATGTCATAAATATAGCTTAAAAAATGAAATGCTTTAAAGTTTTAAGTTACCGGTAAACATCATCATATTAATGGGATGTGCGGTATTACCGATGTATTGGTATTTCGGCCAGACACGATACGTATCGGTACGTTGTCTATACCAATATTTTTACCTTTTATATAATATATAATGTTAAGCATCCTTTCTTAAGGTTTTAATTTTAATTTTCAAATCAGCGGAAAGTGCGTTTGTCGTTAACAAAGTCATTACAGTAAGAAATTTCAAATGCATTCTAAAAATAAATGATAATTACTTCATGACAGGGTGTTGGAAAGGGTGACTTTCTCAAATTGAAGAACGTAATGCATATAAATTGTTATTGACAGGATATTATTTGGTGGTTTGGAAGTCTGGAAGAAAAACAGTATTTGAATGTTATTTTCAACTATTTAAGTGAACAAAAATAGTATTTTAGTTTAAATAATGTATAGTTTCATTTACTGTTTTTATTCTGAGTCTAACATAAGCAACATTTAAATATAATTTGTCATGTAAGAATATGAAAAAGGAAAACCTTTCAATATGTATTTAAAAAATATAATTTTATTTGTAAAAGTACTTGTTCTTAAGCTTTCTTTTTTATTATCAAATCCAGATCAATTTAATCATTTACCTATTATAGAATCATTTTGCTGCGTTTGCAAACAAAGCAGACCCAAATCAGACAGCTTCTTTCAGGACCTGTCTGATATGTGTCTCCTCTGTTTGTTCATACAATATTATAGCTCAGATCCTACACAGTGTGCATGGTAAATAAAAATCCATTGTCTCACATAGCATTTAAATTTTTTGGAAAAGGGTACCCTACTCCTGCAAATACATGATTTAAAATTTTTGCAAGAGGTCATATGTTTGATCCCTGACCTCGGTGTTTTTAAAATGGTTCTTGTTTAACATCCATGCTTTTGACATTTTGATTAAAATATGGTTCTAGGACTCAGTGGAAATATAATGTGACTAAGTGTGGTATCATCCCATAGTTTTTACAGTATGATACATGAGAAATCTGTCTCATCTAGACTTGACTTGACTATTTGAGTTTACCGTCGCTTCGACTGTATTTCAGCCATATAGTGATGTCCAGCCAATTAGAGTTTGAGGAAGACACCGAATGCACGAAGGCATCCGGGTAGAACCACCGACCTACAGCAAGCCAGCTGCAAGGCTTCCTCACATGAAAATCCGAATGACCCTGCCGGGAAACCCACGCGGTGAGCGCCTGAGTGTTAAAGTTAGCGACTTTACCCTCTCGGCCACGGAGACCCCTTTCTCATCTAGATGTAGTCTTCAAAACTACACATCATTAAAACTAAAATACTGTATTTGCTCATTTAAAAATAGGTGGTCATTCATTGTGATCTCAACCAATCAAATTCAAACGACCAATATAGTTATACCACATTTTATTTTGTGTTGCAAGTTTTCTACTGGAGGCATACATCCAGCCATTGCCAGGCTAGGTCTGCAGTATGCAGAGGGCGTTGTTAGTGGTTCCAACGCCAGGTGTATAGCTCTGCTGGCTGCCCTCAAAATGGTATGATAAAGTTCTTATTAGATTTTCTTAGAAAATGTGGGTTATTAGTGTTTATTTTGTTGTGCGGATGGGCAGGTAAATATTGTGAGCAACGTCAGGTGTATAGCTCTGCTGGCTGCCCTCAAAATGGTACAGAAGAAGCCCTGAATCAAATTTTTCTCAGAAAATCTTTCTGGTTTATTTGTGATTATTTTGTGGTTGTGTGGATTAGCATGTAGCACATTTGATTAATATATTGTGACTAAATTTGTTTCTTATACATAGATGTTTCATTTTTCATTTAATAACTTGTGTCATATTAAATGTTAGAACCAAAGGTGTCAAATATTGGCAGCTTTCATAGAATTTTGGGGCATTTGGGTCAAGGAGCTCATAATTAAATATAATAATATGGGTTTTGTGATTGTGACGCCATGTATTGTATGGCGATAAACTGTGTATGTTTATGCCAAATAAACTATTGAATTGAATTTCTCAATAAGTTTTCTAAGGAATGAGATATCATGACAATTATGCACCAAGGAAAATTATAGGTAATGATAGATAATTATATCTTATGATATCTAATGATTATGAAGGTGATTGCTGATTACACAACTCCACCAAAAGAAGAGCTGTGCCGAGATCTTGCTGCAAAAATCAAACCATACATCAGGTAAATTGTGTCTTATGTGTTGACTGGGAAACAATTTCTCTAAAGTTATTCTAGTCCCTCATTACGGTTCCTGTGTTTGACCAGCACTTTGTACATGGGAAGGTCATTATTGTATTATTTTTCCAAACAAGGTTTGAACCCACACATTTTGGATCTGCTGTCAAATACCTCTAGAAAATGATGCCCTTTAAACAGTTGTAAGTTTTGCTTTTGATGGTTTATCGGTATTCGTTTGATGCATTAAAATAAAACGTAATTGTTTTAAGATTGTTACATACAATATGAACATGGTTCTTATTTCAGTTTCCTTAGTCAGTTTCGGCCGCTGTCCGTCAGTATGGGGAACGCCAACAAGTACCTCAAGTGGCACATCAGTCACACACCGGGCAACATCAGCGATAACGAGGTGACCACATGTATACTTATTTTACACACACAGTGCATATTAATTGCTACACACATCATTATAATGTAAGTGCCACTACATATGCATTACCTAAGGGCTCCATTGTAATGCATAAGCCAGTACAGAGAGGATTCATGTATATTACAGATCCATTATTGTATGCATCATTGTAATGAAAATTCCAGTACCTAGGGAGGGGGAGTTCGTGGGTTTGATACCTGACCGCATCATAACAAAGTTGTAATAAATGGTACTAGTAAAGCTCCCTTGTTTGTTGCTCAGCATAGAAAGGTAATTCAAGGAATGGTTGGCCCGGTATCAGGATAATGTGACTGAGTGTGAATATCATGCCACATGTCTATGGCATGGCAGCCCTATATCTGTCTCAAGTAGACACCGTCTCCAAATGACTGAAATACTGTTGTTGGGACATTAAACCCAACAAGCAAAAGCCAGTACATGGCAGATCCAGTTTTGCTCGTCCCATTGAATTACATGCCTGCCATTACGATGCGTATGTATTAATGTGTGATCCATTATTTTCACACATTTAAGTCCATATTCCACAAATATATAATTTACAATAATTATCCTAGGTCTACTGTTCATTGCAACATGCTCTCAATATTTGGAATCCAAAATGCATTGTTTGAATAGATCTGCACTGTATATGAACTTATGGTTCTGTCTGGTCAGGTTATATAGCCTAAAATTTTTTAATAATTTTACATTCTATGATACATTTTCCAATATAAGAGTTAAATATGAAATAAGGTGAGGTCACGTAAAGATATTACTACATAAAACTCACACTTCATGAAAGATGTCAGACCGGCAGACACGTCTGACAGAAGACAGGGATTTTCTCAGCAAACACAAACTGTAAAGATAAGGGGGAAGCAACTTTCCTTGCTATTCTTGCTGGTTTATGAACTTACCTTGCTTGATCCTTGTATTTTAAATGTTTAAAGGCATACGGCGCGTACCCATAACAGTTATTTACTATATAGACAAAGAAGGAAAATTAAAATTAGCCATGAGAATTTTCTAAAACTTTGCATGATTATAGAGAATCACACTAAAAACAAATTTATGGGATAAAAAATTGGGGACACCATTCTACTTTTTAAATTGGCAAGGATGATCCTTGGGTGAACCATCATAAAAAGTTGCTATAATAAACTTGATCCATGTGGAACTCTGGTTTCCATGGCAATAGAAGGAAAATAATTATGAATAATTTAAAAATCATCTCCTTCAAAACTACTGGCCAGATTTCAAATTGCTGTTGTATAGATGTTCCTTTGGTAACCCTCGACAAAGATTGCTAAAATTATTTTGATCAGTTTAAAACATGGCCATTAGGGGCAGGGCTAATTTGCCTTAATCGTATATAATGAAAACTTTAAAATACATCTTTTGAAACTGAAACCCTCTACCAAGATTGCTCCTTTAGAGCAGTGGTACTCAGATGAGCGATATAGGGACACCATGGCCTTCTTGTTTCACATTATTGTTTTTTGTTTCATTTCCAGTCATGCAAATTTAAAAACAATTCTGTCCAATAATTTTTTCACAATGTTTCAGCAAATAAACATACTTGATTTTCTTGAATAAAAAAAATCTATATATTCACATATGCGACTACAGTATAAAACATGAAGCATAGAATTTCTAAAACTTTTACACAGTGACAGTGAATATAGGTCCAGATATTTAATTGAAATTGAATGAGGTCTTGCTAGTCAATAATATTGAGTTATCTGCCCTTGAAAATAACACAAAAGAGAAAAAAAACTCTTTTTCAGGGGCAGATAACTAATTTTTTTTATTTCATTTTAATGATCAGTCTGAAACGTTGAAATCAGCATTGATGCTATTTCATGGAAGATGTATATACATATATTTGTAAGAAACCAAAATATTGTTTGTGTCTCAACAAACAGTTTATTTCAATACTTTCTTCCCCAGGCTAGACAACAGTTGTGTGACTGTATAGATGACTTTCTGAAGGAGAGAATTCTTCTGGCTGCACAGGCCATATCCAATGAGGCCTCTTCAAAAATATCGGACGGGGACGTGATATTGGTCTATTCATGGTGAGTGATCTATTCATGGTGAGAGGTCTATTCATGGTGAATGGTCTTTTCACCGTGTGTGGTCTATTCACAGTGATTGATTAATTCATTATGAGTGGTCTATTCACAATGAGAGTCATATTCATATTGAGTGATCTATTCATGGTGAGATGTCTGTTCATGGTGAGCGGTCTATTCACGAAGAGTGATTTATTCACGGTGAGTGATTTATTCATGGTGAATGGTCTTTTCACGTGAGTGGTCTATTAAGTGATGAACATGTTCATGATTATATGCCCTCACAGTTCATCTGTATTTTTATCTGCCCTAGGTATTGTATATAAACTTCTTTAAATGATTAGAACTGTTGCAAAAAGGTATGAACAGTGAAATGTAATTGTTTTATGTAGATACATCATAGGAAACCCACAAGCAACTCATCTGTCACTCTCTGCATATTGCCTGTGAGCATTATTAGTTTACAATTTGTTATGAATAATTTTAAAAACAGTGCTCCCATTTGTTACCCCATAATGAAGAGTGGGAATTTGGGCCATTGGAAACTGTCATTTTCACAGCAACCTGTGGTGAGGGGCATGGTTATCTATTTTTTGTCAGCATGTAAGAATTTTAGGAAAAAGCAAATTACTCTATATTAAGTGATAGTCCTGTTAGAGAGTTTATGAAGTGATATGTTCTTACCTTACATATTTCACTAACTTGTATAAAATGTAGCGGTGGAAACGTAATAAAGTTGCTTTTAGATATAGTGTAAGACAAATTTAAAATAAGGAATTTGGTAATAAGATGTTGGGCTCAGGATATGTTTAAAATAAACAAAATTATTAGGAGCATTCATGTCAACATAAATGCAAAGTAACTTTCTTATGTCAAGTGAATGTTTGTACAGTTATTTAAGAAATTATTTCATCCATATTTAAGAAATTAGATAAATTTCGGGTCATTGATGATAATGTAGAATCTAGAAATTTGTATGTAAAAGGTATTGTATGTAAAAAAAAAAAAAAAAAAAAAAATGTTACCTGATTTGTTTCAGTTCTTTGTTAATAAGACGCGTGATGTGTGATGCCCACAAGCAAGGCAAGAGTTTCCGGGTAATTGTCGCTGACAGTCGTCCGAAAATGGAAGATGAGTGAACCATCCAAACGTCCTGGGCTGTGTTGCCTAGATGAAACCTTTCAAACCTTTTTTTGTCTACATTCATGAAATATCTCATACATGTATAGGTATTTTCCTCAAATCATAGCCTGAATTTTTTATATCATTCATTAGCTTGAGTTTAAAAAGTATGTCAAGTTATTCTATTCACCATGGCGTCGCACCTTGGTTAAGGTTTTGCATGCAACTTACTATCATGCATATATCTTAGTTTCCAGGTTTGCTTATTGATCTAATTCAGTAATGTACTCGGGGGCATTAGAAAGCAAGTTAGATAACTCTTGATCAAAATATATGAACATTATTACTCTTTTTGGACTAAGAAGTTTTGGTTAAAGTTGAACATGCAACAAGCTGTACATGCAGCATACATCTCAGCAATCAAATTGGGATGGGCTTAAAACCACATACATCTAGTAGTGTTCATAGGTTTCAAACATCATGTTAGATAATTTTTGTGATTGAATTTGTTGCTAATCTATAGCCCCTTTAGATCTAAAATATTTTGGTAAAAGTTTTGCGTGCAACTGAATTTTGTTAAAAGTTGTCCATGCAATTTATTGCGCATGAATCTTGACTTTAACTTTACGATTATTCCCTAAGGAATGAATTGACTATTAAACAGCAATAACAGTTTGGGAACTAAATTTTTGTCTACATAATTAATCACTGTTTGTATGCCATTGTAGGCTGAAGATTAAAATATATGTTCATTCATCCCTGTAATGTATGATGATAGAAGTCAGATTTGACCGGTAATATTAAAAAGCGATGGAGGAGTTTAGCATGCTGTCTTGTGGACAGCACTTGTTACAAGATCATTATCTTTCTGTCTCATAAGGCGACCTCTTTTAAGTTATTTGTTTTTGTTCCCATGTACATGTTGTTTAAAATTACTGTCTAGATTGATTACAGCAAGCTCTAATGATGAAGGTGTTTGAATGGAAATATTTGCTACAAATTTATTACAGGTAAAGAATGTTTAAGACGATTGGTAAAGGAAGGCATAAAATGTTCTTATGTGTTGATAAATGCTGTCTCCTACGTTATGTCAGAGGTAGGTTAATCTTTAAACACCTACAATACACATATAATACAATAAAAATGTTGGTTAAGAGAGAAAATTTCAACATTTTATAAGCGAAATGAAAAACAATATCTAAACATATATTTGATATATTTTACCACATAATTCTTCTATCTGTTTTAGCTCACCTGAGCACAACGTGCTCAAGGTGAGCTATTGTGACCGATGAATGTCTGGCATCCGTCGTCTGGCGTCAACATTTAACTTAAAACGACATCTCCTCCTACCCCACCGGGCCAATTTTAAAGAAACTTCACAGGAATGTTCCTTGGGTAAAGCCCTTTCATAGTTGTTCAAAGAATTTGATTCCATGCAGAACTCTGGTTGCCATGGCAACGGAAAGAAAAAGCATATGAAAATTTTGAAAATCTTCTCCTCCAAAACTACTGGCAAGATTTCAAAGTTATTTGATTTGGCACAGATGTTCCTTAGGTCACTCTCTGCCAAGATTGTTCAAATTATTTTGATCCGTTGAAAAACATGGCCACCAGGGGGCGGGGCCCGTTTTCCTTATATGAATATAGTACAAATTTGAAAAATCTTCTCGGCCAAAAGTACAGGCTGGATTTCAACGTTATTTGACACAGATGTTCCTTAGGTCACTCTCTACCATGATTGTTCAAATTATTTTGATCCGTTGAAAAACATGGCCGCCATGGGGCGGAGCCCGTTTTCCTTATATGTATATAGTACAAATTTGAAAATTCTTCTTGTCCTAAAGTACTCACTTGATTTATGACTGGCAGAAGGCAAAGCCCATTTTCCACAATATCATAAGATATTTGTTGTTTCTTTTCCTCCCAGAACTAATACCTGGTTCTCAGATGAGCGACCCAGGGCCATCATGGCCCCCTTGTTCTGGTTACTTAACAGTCTATCAGCACATTGCCTTGATTAAACAATGTACTCTCAACTCAAATATGTTTTGAGGAAGTGAAAGTATGAATCTTTAGGTCTAGTTTTGCCACATATTTCAAATAACTAGATACATATAAGTGATAAAATGTTGAGATGTTTTTTTTTACTCCACTTAATTAATTAAAGCAATAAGATATAAAGTAATCCTGAACTCACATATTTTCCAGGCCACCAAGGTATTTCTTGGAGCCCACGGGCTGCTAGCCAACGGTTTTGTGATGTCTCGTGTCGGCAGTTCACTTATCTCACTGATCGCTAAGTCAAGTAATATACCTGTACTGGTGTGTTGTGAGACATATAAGTACAGCGAGAGAGTCCAGACAGACTCCTGTGTCTTCAATGAACTTGGTAAGTAGATCTTACAGCGGAATACAAAGTGGTGTGTTGGTAATGTATAAAGACTATTTATTCAAAGGCTTTGAATTGAAAACCCTATTTCACGTTATTAGAGCTTGTGCTTATTTGTTAAAACTTGCTTATCTTCTGTTTTAATAAAAATAAGTTTTTAGCTATAGACTCTCAGGATATTTCAAATAAACATCCGCTATAGGAGACCCACGAGGGACCTTTAGGTTCATGCACCTTTTTTTTCTATTCGTTACTTTCTCATTTCAAAGGCACATACAGTCATTATCACACAGTTTGAAACATTATCAGTAGTAATTTTTAAAGTGCTTAGGTTTAATCCTGGTTGCATACTCCTGATTGTGTTTTGAAAAAGCTTGGCTCAAGTTATCCCTGGAACAAAACGATGTGTCTCGAACAAAAACCAGGTCGCAAGCTTGAAGGTCAAGACCACAGCACCTTGTTGACCTTAAAATCATGTCCTGACTCTGGTTGTAATTTTGTTGTGGTGCATGGTTGTGTTTTGAAATACAAATATACCTTGGTAGAAATGATCTTGAACAAGACAATGTATCGTGTAAAGCACTAGGTCGGTAGCTAAAAGGACAAGGTCACAACACTTGGTTGAAGTTACAGCACTCAGAATCTTAAAATCATCTACTTTTATATTTCAAGTTTTCATCAATTTCACTGTCTAAAATCTAATAGACAAAACTGCGCATCTTTGTCCTATGGACTCATGTCCAGTTTTTTTTTCAAGTTACACCTTTCAGTTGAAGACATATTTTATTTTCTGATTTTCAGGTGATCCAGATGATCTTGTCGACATTGGGAAGAAATATCCGTATTTATGGGATTGGCGTGACTACAGCTCCCTGACATTGTTAAACCTTGTTTATGACTTCACCCCACCTGAGTTTGTTACTATGGTAGTTACTGAACTTGGAATGATTCCATGTACCTCCGTGCCAGTGGTTCTTCGCATGAAACAGGCTGAAACAAATGAGACCTAGTGCTTTGCTGCAGTATTGCAATACATGATGTTGAGTATTGTTGTGTATCTGGAATTAAGAAGACTCTGAAATAAGTGTCAAAAAATGTTCTCAGTGAGTCTGTGGATACCAAGTGGATGGAGAGTGCCTCTGGTAGATATAAACACAAAACGTTTGAAAAATGTATTGAATAAGACCATGAAAATGATCCTGGAAATGCAACAGTGAGTCACAGTTCAGATACACGTGCTTTAATATAAATAATTTGCATAGATTTTGTAAATGGTTTCAACATTTATTAAGCAAACAAGATTTTATAGTATTCCTGATATTGTACTCACTAAACATTTTCTTTAGGACTGTCATTGTTCCTCAATATTGCGTATTAAAAGATTATTGATATGAAGAAAACTATCAATGATATATTGATACGTAGGTTTATTTTTCTTATTAGACTATGAACTCATTTTGTTGTTTTGCAAACGTACATGATAAAAAGGAAAGACATTATGATTGACGTGACTGAAAATAATTTGTTTATAGCATTTATACTTTCATAGCGCCCCACTGCACTGTATACCAAATCACGTTGCCGTGCGCTTTTGATAGTATCCTGTTTCGGCAGAGCCGAGTTTATATTAGGACAGCTGAATTGGTTCTGGATACATAATTGCGAAAAAATATCAGTAAAATTGACTTTAAATATCATGTTTTGTAAGACGATTTTGTTGCAAACCAATGTTTATTTAATTGAAATGTTTTGCTTGATAAGTGAAATAAAAAACTTTAATAAAAATATAGTTTTGCTTTTAAGAAGTATTGTAACATCTGATTGCCAATTTTATGAACCGAACTGGCTTGAATTCCACCACAATATTTTGTTTTCAGTTGTACATAAAATCTTAAATATGATAGAATCAGAGTTCACTTTGATTCTTGTATTATGAAATAATCAAATACATGACGAAGGTGTCATGAAAGATAACCAAATGTACAATTTCACATCAAATTGTCAGTATTCGTTGCAACATGATCTTTTTCGGTATTTGTATATAAGTCCCTAAGTAGTAAAGTATTATTTACGGTAAATAATGTTGGTGAAAATGGCACATGTACTGAATCCTTAGGAAACATATCAAATATAAAGATAACATAAGCCTGATAAAGAAGTGGTAGAAATCACTGAACAGCATTTGTCATAAAATTGAAATATATGGAGTTTGATAAGAATGTTTCTTTAAGTCAAGGACTGATAGTCCATTTAAGGTAGACAAAGGAGGCATAACTGAAATACATATATGATTAGTTGTGTAGGAATTTTAGATATATATTTTCATTTGCCCTATTATGAATTTGAAGCAAAAGAATATCTAAAAAGTAGTATCTGGCTAAAATCATAGCAGATAAAGTAGGGAAGGAAAGGTAACTTTTTTTGTAAAATAGTTTTTCATCTTTAAGTAAACACTTGATGCTTATTAAATTCATTGGAGATGATGAAATGATTTTTGCAGATTTAATACGTACATGTGGTGATCATATTGCATTTGAGGGCCTATTATGGAGGTAAGAACCGAAAATCTCTATTTAAGATTTCATGATGGTGCATAAGGTGTTCGATCACTGGATCATATAAGGTACCTTTAAAATCAACAAATCAAAACAGACACTTTAAATGTTTAATCTCTGTTTAATAGTTTACGTATATATATCAGTTCTAAAATGAATCGTAAAATAAAAAGTGTCAAATCTCATATATATATATTTTACATCTACTTACACTCTCTAAAGTGAATAAGAATATGCCGATAATACTAGCACACCTATCGATCTAAAGTCAAGATATTTGATTTGATTTAAGAGTAAAACGATTAGAATTTGTTTTACTGCAGTAGCATGCACCTTTTTATGGACATTTTTTTTATTAAAAAGTCAATATTTTAAATTCAGACACACTGAACCTTTTGGTTAGGTTTCATTAGTAGAAGCATAATAAGCATAGAATAGACTGATGCTCGTTGAAAATAAACATGACTAATTATTTTAGATAATCCGAGCCATGGTTTGCATAAGATCTAATATCATCATCACAAAACTTAAACCACAGTTATCCTCCATATAAATATTTATATACGTGTTCAAGTTTCAAGCTCTTTTAAATTTTAGAATATATAAATGTCAATGACTAAAATGGACATTTTTGTATAGAGCATATTAAATCAGGCAATAATACTAAATTTATCTCTTGAATTTCTCTAATAATCTTTAACAAATTTTAGTTCCAGATTTGACATTCATTCAAGAAGTATGTATAAAACAGCATCTCTCAAAGCAGCTCTTTCATTCTTTGTATTAATGCATACAATTATTTACAAACAAGCGATATTAAACTTATCATATACTTGCTATACTGTTAACACACACATTTAGTACATACATGTATATGGCTTATTTATCATCACAAAAAAAATAATCAAAATGAAATACAACTAATTCCCACAGCCGTCAAGTAAATACTTCAATTCAACAGAAACAGCAAGTTATAATGTTTCCGGTTTCCTTTCTGGTGTCGGCCCCACAGATTTTTAGAATAAAAAACAACAAAGTAGATCTAGCTTAGTGTGTTCCAAGCAGAATCGTAATACATGACGTTTAGTGTCGCAGTTTAGCTGAAGTATGCTTCAAAAAGCATGTGAAATAGGTGTAGGTACCGCAGGTATAAACTGAATTTGTATTTTGTTCCTTTAACGGCATTAAAAGTAACATTAAACAAAATAAAACTATAATTATTTTACAAATAAAATGTCTCTCCGCTCGATCGGTTTCCTCTTGTTCATATAGCTCATCATTTTGACTTTCCCCATGTTATCCATTTCAGAGCATAATGGTTACAAACAACATTTAGAATAAACAATCTTAAAGGACAAAGAAAATCGAAATCTTATACTACATGTGTATGGACAAAAGAACATCTCTCTCTTAATATGAAATGCATTTAAGGATTTACAAACATATGTTATCAAACTTATCGCAAAATTACTGTGATGTAAGCACAATCATTGAATACATTTTGTAAATGTTTGATAAATCATTTTAAATGTATTATTCCCATAACCATCAAGTAAATATTCCAATGCAGTAGTAATATTTAATGCATGTAACGATGTTCAAACGAACAAGTTCCATATCAAACGTATTACATACTTAAATGTTAAAATATTCATTCAATATGTTACATATATGGTAAATGAATTATTACACACACTTCAAAAAAAAAAAAAAAAAAAAAAAAAAAAAAAACCTAATTAACGGTTCATCAACTACATATTCCGATGTTAGTCACATCAAGTATTAATATTTCCGGTCTCCATACTGGTGTCAGCCCCTAAGACTTTGTTCCTGTCAGAATAAAGATGGAACGTTTCCATCCTGGAAATTTCAAAAATACAATCTCATTTCAAGCATTGTAGTCAGGATGATTAACGTCTTTTTGGAAGAGAGAGAGAGAGAGAGAGAGAAAATGAAATAGAGAGAGAAATGCAAAAAGAATGCACACACCAAAATATAAACACTCTGTCGCATTTGATTTAGTAATACAATGATTTTGTTTCATTTTATTAGAACACAATTTCGGTAAATTGAACTGAATCGAAGGCATATTCCTTACGCAAACTAAATTAGCTTAGAGATTATGTTAAGAACCCCACTATTGTATTCATGATGCAATGCGTATAAGTTCAATGCTATCTGTGGGAAAGAAATTGTTTGAAACCGGTCATTTTTATCGAAACCCCTGTCTTCCCTTCTCTGTTACTTGAAGACGTTTTATTCCAAACAATGGTTTGTATTTAGGGATATCCTTGCAATTTCGGACTCAATTTTAAATGTATATTGACCTTTTCCATTGGCCAAATGGATAGAGCACTTGCCCCGTAATAAGGAGGTGGTTCGTCCGATCCCTGACCGTGACATACCAAATACGTTAAAATAGTACTGGTACATGTCTCTCGTGATTAACACTCAGCACGAATAGACAGTTCAAAGAATGGTGGGGCTTGTGTCGGGATCGTAAGACCCAATGTGGTATCATGTCACTTGTCTTAGGCCTAATATCTCGGTGTGGCAATACTACCTGCCTTGTTTTTACACAAGTATAAATATGACTGAAATAACGGTTGAACATTAATATAACGTAAACAATTAAAGAATATTAAATTGATCACAATATACAATAAATCAGTACAATCATGTTATCAGATTTAAATGGATAAACACGATCAATGCTTAAAGTATTCAGAATAAGACGGAGAGTGAAGTATACAAATAATTCCAAAATGTGTTGCAATTTCACTTAACTTTTCTCTGAAGCACCATTAAAAATGTCCAAGTTAATGTTGTTTTTTATATCAATTTAAGGATTACCTTTCATCCGGTATTCAGGGCGTGATACCAAGTCCATGTAATCTTTTCATCACACGGCTTATGTAAGAATTGTATTCTCCAGTTGTGTACCTGTGAAAATAATCAGTAATAAAGAAAATGTAACTTACAGAATTTAAAGGATTAATATATGGTTCTCCGAAAGTATGAAATACCCTTGGAAATTTATTCTTTTTTAAGGTATGACTCCTAATGTCGGTTACAAACCAATTACTATAAAAAACAATCATTATCGTGTATATAATGACATTGATCGTATTTATTTATTTTTTTTTTTAAATTTAATTATTCAAAGTTTTAAATTTCTAAAGATGGCGCTTATTAAAGAATACATTGGTTTAAATTTAAATATATATGTATGAGTAACAAGCAATTACAATGCAATGATGATCATCAATAATTGTCAAAAGTAAATTATTTTATATTTTAGTGTCTAATCATATATATATAGCAAAAAATTTTACAATTTATATTGACTTGACACTAAAGAAAAAAGCACATGCAATATGAGAAATCGATTTATTCGGGCAAATCGATTGGTTTAGAATGATCAGGTATTCCGGTAATTAATTAGTTAAATGTTCGACAAACGAAAAAATAGGAGGAAACCATTCGTTTGGAATCTTGGGGTTCATGACTGTTTTACATGAGAAGTAGTAACACGGGATGGACGCAACAGAACGTATTAGTATGTAGTAGGCCGAATCAGATTTCGGAGGCGGTAGGATTTAGTAGGATTTATGGTTTACCATTTATGATTATGTCTCCAAGAAATATCAGGACACAATGATTGCTTTTGCAGATGAATATTTAGAATTAGAATTTATTGAGGGTTCCCTAGCGCTATTGAGCTTCAATATTTGCATAACCCGGATTATGACATTTTTTCCTGGATAGTTATAATCAGCCTAACATATCCTTATCTCAAAAAGACAACTGTGAAGGAGGACAGTCGTGAATGTATTCACTGTTGATGATTGCTATTACTTGGAAAGCCTTCTTGTTATACGGTGGATACAAATGCACCTCAAAGTTGCCTAGCGTCCAACTTGTATTCGTATAAAACCTTGACAGAGCGTGAGAAACGTGCCAGACCTTTATCAGAACGTAAGAAACGTGAAGGTCCCCATCAGAACGTGACAAGTCGGGAGGACAACTACTCGCATTCGTGGTAGACTGCAGACATAACCGTAGTAAAAAATAGATCCCATTTGAATTTTTGATGAATAGATGTACTGCTTTTATTTATTTATTTTTTACTGAGAAGAATTTCTGATGACCATCAGAATAAAACAATTTGATATTTAATTAAACCCCGATACAAGTACACCTATTTGATTTTACAAAATGATAATTAAGTACTTTTGACATAAAAAACAAAATGGCCATTTATACTCTAGATATCTCAACTGAATAGCAACCAAATAAGTGACTTGAGATTATACCCAAATACCATCCAAATTCAATGTATGATCATTTGATTTAGTTATGATATGTATGGCCAGCTACAGGCTGCCTTTCAATAACACGAAATAAAAAGAGATTACTATGCGACTTGGCTTTGATAAAAAGTTTCACAGAGGATTAAGAAATAAGGGAGGTTTCGAAAATTCCTTCCTATCCAGTCTGATACACGTTACACCAAAATGCAGTATTCTTTTAATATATGTATATCATCCTCTGCAAAAATATCGAAAAACTGTGACTCCTCCACCCCACCACCCCCTCCGAAAAAAAATATAAACACACAAACTTAAAGCTATTTTCAATACATTGGTATCTCAGGAAATGTTGTTATCCTAATGCCACAAAATCAAAGAATGGTTCACGTTCTTGTTCGTACGACAAGATAATGACCCATGACCTACGACTACAAACGACATATGTACTTAACGATCAAAACGTTACAACCCCATCAACCTCATTTCATTCATTATATTCCTTAAATAAACAAGAGGGCCATGATAGCCCTGAATCGCTCACCTGATTATAAATGAGCAACATATGTTGGATTTTTCATATTGTCCTACTTTTTGACTCCACATGACCCACTTTTGAACTTGTCCAAGATTTTATGGAAACAGACATTCTGACCAAGTTTCATGAAGATATGGCCAAAAATGTGGCCTCTAGAGTGTTAACAAGGTTTTTCTAAGATTTGACCTCATGACCTACTTTTGAACTTGTCCAAGATTTTATGGAAACAGACATTCTGACCAAGTTTCATGAAGATATGGCCAAAAATGTGGCCTCTAGAGTGTTAACAAGTTTTTCTAAGATTTGACCTCGTGGCCTACTTTTTGACCCCTCATGACCCAATTTCGAACTTGTCCAAGATTTTTTGGAGACAAACATTCTGACCAAGTTTCATGAAGATTGGCCTAAAAATATGGCCTCTAGAGTGTTAACAAGCCAAATTGTTGACGACGCACGACGGACGACGGACGCCGGACGACGGACGAAGGGCCATCACAAAAGCCCACCCTTGAGCACGTTGTGCTCAGGTGAGCTAAAAATACAAAAATTTAAAGTTTTCATTGTTCAATGTACTTCTACGTCACACCTATTATCTATATTAGGTTAAATTCCGTCAAATAATGATAAAAGACTTGAATATATTTTCAATACATTGTTATTTCAAGAAATGCGTATAAGTCTTATGCCACGAAAATTACAGAAAATGGATCACATTCTTGTTCGTAGCTAAACGATAACTTGACACCTTTGCCTACAAACGACATGTGAATTAAAAGATCAAACACATGTAGTTACAGTCAAAGTCAATGTACACGATAGGCTCATTAATTTACAAAATATATAACAATATAAAGTATTGTTATATGTTCAACTTTCTTCTTATTCACTCTAGTTATCAGGATGAATACATTTGGTATAAATGGCGTCAAATAGTTTACAAAAATAACAAGAAAATGAGTCCGTGAGACAATGATGCCCTGCTAAGATATGATCAAAACCAAATATTGCTTGTATTATTAAAAGATTATATAATTATGTACAATTGTACAACGTTTCATGATGATGTAACGTTACCTTTAAAAGAAAAAAGAAGCTTAAACACAGAGGTAAACCTTGAGCAGAAAAAACAATTTTACCAAGTCACATCCATAAAAAAATAAATACTACCGGTAATAATCCTAACCATGATGTATAAATGTAAAGCATTTCAAGAAAAAAAGTTTTACACAAATGCAGAACAACCATTTATAAATATGATATAAATTTGTATAAATATTAAAAAAAAAATATCATGATGTAAACGTGAATATAGTTTCATCAAGTTGTGAAATCATCTTTCTTGATTGAATAATAAGCTAAAACACGAAGGTAAACATAATTCAGAACAATTAATTTTACCATGCTCATCAACCTTGAAGTATGTCACAGCCACAAATTTGCATAAATATTAAAACGATTATATCATGATGTAAATGTGTACCAAGTTTAGTTTCATAAATATATGAAGTCTTCTAAGAAAAAAAGCCTATATTAAATATATATCATAATGTTACACAGAAGCATACAACACACAGTGTAACAATGGATATTGAAGTTACATTCAAATGAACAATTTCATGAAAGGACGATATTTACCGTCATAAGAGTAATTTTTTTGTATTACATGATTATACGGATTATATTCTGTAAAAATGGTTCGTCCCGTAAATATCACTTATCTATACAACAGTGCAACTTTATCTAGTTTGACAGCTGGCGCGGATAATCTAGGCAAAAGTTTTAATATCGATTTGCTATTTATTTTCTGTTTTAATTGTCAATATTTATGGTTTTCTTAAAATAACGTTTTAGTAAATCAGAGAAGACATTTGTATCCAAAAGTTATTAAAACGGTTAAAACATTTTCTGGAATGATACATTCTTTTATGGTTTTCTTAAAATAAATTATCCATGTATTAATTAATGAAAAAATCATAATATATTAATACCTTCCAACCAAAAAAAAAGTATTGAAATTAATTTCGGTTGCACTTTTTAGCAATGTTGAATGCAATGATAAAGATAAGTCTAGCGTTTCTGGATAAATTCCTAGTTTAAGCATTGATCTTAATATCGCCTGAACATATCTGAACTAAAAATAAATTCTCTATATTTTTATTTGTGTACACATCTTGAACTGAATAATTTGAATAAAGACATACAAATATGAAAAATATTAACTATTAACTTGAGCTACTCATAACTGTTATTGACATGCCCAATAATATCCTTTTTTCATAGAAATATAAAAATCAATTGAGAAGAACTCTTTCAATTTATAACGAATGCGTTAAGAACGGGTAACAGTTCGCAGAGTTTTGCTGAGGATGTAATCTCTGATTTCAAGAGAATACGCCTGGTATTATTAATGACCATATTATCTTACATTCTAACACGACCAGCAACATTTCCTATATAAACAAAGTGTAAACTCACCCGTACATTATCATGCGATAAAGTATACCGGCTGTTACAATTCCCACCCACCCCGGATCTTAAACCGAGCGTCTACCACCCTACCGTTTATTTGAAACTATAATTAAAATAGAACGTAGTGAAATGGGATTTAAGATGTACATGACAGTAAGCGCTAACGTCATATAATTCGACGTAATCTGGTGCCATCTTTGGTAATGTCTGACTAGTTTAATGTAAAACCTATAGAAAACAACATAAGACATTTTTTTTTGCTGAATATTGAAAATATCTAGTCTCAAAGTGATACAATTTAATTGTATCAATTTTCGATGAAATTAATATTCCATATTCAACCAAAGCAAACAAATATCCTGTATGTATCAGTTTTAAACTGCAGCAATACATTATAAAAATCTTTAACTGTATGTGTCTTACCCATTATTTTGTTTTACTTTTTGCGGATTATAAATCAGTTGGAAATTTCTACATGGTGACGCCGCAATTTTCATTCTCGGGTAAATACATTGTCAAATATTTAGTATTTCTTAATTAAATTCATGATAACTGATTATTTTTGTTTTATGTGTAGACAATTTAAACAGAAGCATGAAAATGAACGAACAATTGTGAGTCTGTGTTAAATTGCGTGAAACAGTAGTTGTGGTAATTTTGTCACGTACTTTGCATGTAAAAAAGGCAGTTGCCTGTACTGATTTGCTAGATGACGCTTAGTCATGCAGCAAATTAATGAGTCTGAATCTACAAGTTACCAAAATGTTACTTCAGCGTGTTATTTCTAAACCATGTCTCTGTAGCAGTGACCCCACTTACCTTTGACACTGGAATTTTATCTTATGTACTTTAAAAATAAAGAAAGAGAAACATGCAAACTATTTTGAAAAATTCATTGTTCTTTTGGTTAAGTAAAATATCTCATCATATTTCATAGCCAAAATTATGTCACTTGGTCAAATTTTGACACTACATGTACTCTTTGCCTCGATTTCAAGCCATTATTCACACAACTGTACACTAAAACGGGTTTCATGCAGCAGAGCAACCTTATTGACCGAACTGATTTAAAAACTGGTTTGAAAAGCATTAAAGGACTAAATATTTACTTTCGGCTCAGTATTTAATGACCATTATGCATGTTTGGAATAACAAATATTTACAATGTCTTAAATTCAAAATTTTAACTTAAATTGCTCAAGCAGAAACATGCATGCATATTATAAATATTTACTGCCAGCGGTCCATGGAACGGACCATGTAAGAGGAACATGGATAATATCAAGGCATGTCTCATATTTGTTTTCCTGTGTAGTCAATATACCTGCCATGTTCCCTATCCAAATCTATAAGAAAATAAAACAAAGAACTCCTTTTATATAAAGCAATTTGTATACATCTCGCATAGAAACAGGGACACAGAACAATAGTTCATACTTACCAAATCTGCTGAAACAAATAAAATAAAAATAGTGAAATAAAATTTACAGACCTTCATCTTACATCAGAAAAGAACGTTTTGAAACATTAGGATTCATTTCTTTTTTCTTCTTTTTTTTCTCAATTTTCTAAAATATAATAAAAAGTTTTTTTAATTAAAATTATAATATCGTTTCTTTTTTTTCTCAATTTTAAAAAATATACATTTTGAAACTTTTATTCCGGCTGTAGTACAGCGATTTTTAATATAATGACTAAACTTGTAGCTCTCGTGCTTCTTTTATAAATACTTAATAAATTATTTTAATTCTTCCATTAACACTAATGGTCAAATATTTCAAAATGAATAATTTGAACTGTATCATAAGCCAGTAAATAACTGATGAACAGATGTTACAATCTAAACTTGTGCTATTAAATCTAAGATTGATTATGTGTGATAGTTTAGGACCATTTTCTTAGAACTCTGGCTATCACATCAGTATGACTTCACACTGAGAAGAACGAAATAGCTGTTAATCAAATATATTACGAGGTGTTGATATCACGTATCAGATTACATTATAGGATTATTTATAAATGACTGAAATACTGTCGAAGCGACGGTAAACTCAAATAGTCATGTCAATTTTTAATAATTATAACAAGGTTTCTGTTTTTTTTTTTTTTATTCTGATCATATGCACATATTCATTTTGTTTCTTTGTATTGATTTATCTTCCTGCTAACAATTGTTCAGCCACGAAAAGGATAACGTGCTGCCACACCGCGATATCACCTGACATGATACCGCATTCAATCACGTGACACTTGGTCAACCAGTCCTGGAATTACATTGACATTGTAGAGAAACCAAACGTATGAAATATAAACCAGTACCATATTAACAACACTGATATCGTCACCACATTACGGGACGTACGCTCTATCCAGTAAAGTCAGTTTCTTCATATTGATAAAAATGTTTTGTGTGAGTGTGTGTTTGGAGCATATTTTTTTCTTTCATTTGTTCTTATCATTTTTAATATAGTTCGAAATTTGAAACATTACAGATTACAATAAATTCAGAACATATTGAATTGGTTCACTTTTACATTCTGAAACACTGTTCTTTAATCAATATTTTCTTGTATATTAAATATAAAGAAATTTACCTTTAACGATTATATGAATGATTATTGACTAAAGCATGTATTTATCATATTCATATAGACATATAGACTTAAGTCCAACTTCAGCTACTTCATAAGGAAACGTTCACTTCTTCTATACATGTATTCAGAAATATAATGTTTTGAAGAAAATATGTAATTGAATATCATTTATCCCATTCTTCCTGAGCTTTATATGCATCAAGAAACTAAAAATGACCACAACATATTGAGAGATTGATCTACGATTCATTGCAAATAAACTTGACATACAGAAACTATTTTCTAAATTCTTTCGAAAGAGAAAATAGAGATAATATACAGTTCAAAGGAACCAATAATATACCCAACCCAAAAGATATGTTCCATCTTTTAAACGTATCAATTTTGTGCTTAAATAGACAATGTTATTATTATAAATCTATGACACTTATTAAAGGTTTCTCACAATGAGGTCATTTAATTGATAAGATGAGGAGACTCTAAATAAACATTTACAAATAATATGACACAATTTAACACGCATTCTGAATTGGAAATGCAACTCCATATTTACTTACAAGTTATCTTATGCTTATTTGGGATTTTATAGACTTATGGAGAATACTTAAAGCATTGTATCGATTTAATGAACTTTACATGGATGATGTAAGATGTCGTTTTACAGAACAATTTGTCATCCTGTTATTCAAGTGCTTTAAGCGATGAGAAAATGCATATATAAACGTGTAACATAATCATACATGTTCATACATATGTATATGCTCGTTTTTTCTCTATGGATGAGTAGTGTTATAAATACATAGTATGTACATGTATTAGGAAGTGTATACCTTCTGTAAAGCATGGGTGTTTAGAAATAAAGGATATTCATAAAGAAGCAACCAGTATCTACCCATAACAGGTACTAAGAGGAACACGTTTTAATTGATATATAAGAAAGTCGGAATGATAAAAAATGGAACTTTACTTAAAACAGTGATTGCATTCCTATTGACCAAAACATATATTCAGTCCACCAAAAGACTAACTTTAGAATACTTTGACGATTGTATTATTTTCAGACTTTATTTTCAATCAATAATTGCAAAGCCATGCGATAAATGGTTTCTTATTCATTCTTTGGCAAAAACCGAACATATGTCGTCCTTCAAGGAAATGATTCCCTCGTTTATTATCATTTGGTTTAAGACGATGAAGTGAGGATCATGCCTTATATACACACTGTCATGATTATCTAGTATGAACATACACTTTCAAATTGTATCTAGACACAATACTTGTTTCCTAACAAACATATATTCACAAATTATCAAACATCTGCCTCCTAAGATACACAGAAATGGCATTTCTTTAATCGGATGAGGTCCGTGTGTAAAAATTAATACATCGGCCTTATATATACTGATTATGTAAAAAATATCAGTTGCATGAAAGGACGATTCACTACTAAATTCTGCTGAAACAAATGTTATTTTAGTATTAAACATTTTATAGGATTTCCTGATATACCAGAATATATAAGATCTTTTTGAAATTGTCATTATACAACGCTTTGAAATATGTGTATGATTAAGGAATCATTCCTTTCTATTTAAATTCTATAAAGTATATTGTTCACATTTTCCAAGAGACATAGAGTGATGATGTAATAAAACACTTAATTTATAAAAACATATCTTTAATTTTGTTTGTCTGTGTGATATCTAATAATTTATACGGCAAGTATCTTGCAAATATTAATAAGTATCTTCATTCTATATTGCTGTCAATACACGATTAACTATAATGAGTGAAGAAAATTTTGTTTTAAAGTTCTTTGCAGCTTTGAAAGAAAAGAAACTGCTGAATTTAGGCGAGAGTTATCTGCAAACAACAGTCCATTTCTAAACTGAAAATTCATTACAAGGCTTGATATGTCCATCCCAGGCGCATAGTACTGACCCAACCAAGGGATCGTCAAGAGGGGTTAGTATAAGTGTTACCTAATCGACGAAAACTAACTAAAATTAAATTATCAATATCAAGGCAGACGGTCTCTACAAGAATGATAACCGTACAGTTGATATGTATAGTTTACTAGTATATTGTTGCAAGATATGTATGCAGGGGCGGATTAGAATTGAATTTCGTTATGATTTCCAGCCATGTTCTACACAATCCTGAATTCTAAATTTTTTGAACATAACTATACATACTCGTATGAGACTTCAACAAACTTTATGGACTAAAATATTTTTATTATGCTGATTTCACTTTTGATTAATAACATTATGATATCATCCGCAATGTTACTATATCAATTGCATATTTGTCTGTTTAAGTTTTCTTGATCTAGGTCAGCAAGTCCATGCATTATTATGATATGAAGATGTAATTTCTTTGTCTTTGATAAAATAAAGAACAGTATGTAGATTTTGTCAGAAAAATAGTATTTACACAATTCGTTTTTTTGGCTTCCATAGACCACAGAATATGTCGAAAATATCTCGCAGCTTTTGATGATTACTATTAGCTATATTTTAGATGATATTATTTTCGAACTAAAACAGTCCACCACTGCATTTAATATAACTGCTCTTAAAACTATAGTGTCACTTTGTATACTAATTGTTGTTGTTGTTGTTGTATTGGGTTTACCGTCGCTGCGATAGTTTTTCAATCGTATAGCGACGTCCAGCTAATTACAGGTGGAGGAAGACCCCGAGTACACAGAGGTACCCGGGTAGAACCACCTACCTACCGCAAGCCAGCTGGAAGGCTTCCTCACATGAAAAATCCGAAGTCGCTACCGGGATTCGAACCCACAGCGGTGAGGGGCTGAGAGATTTGTAGTCCACGACTGTAACAGCTCGGCCACGGCGGCCCCCTGTATACTAGTTACAAACAAGTTTGAATTGTTTTACTAATCACAAGACATGTTTTATGAGATCTGAAACGTTATATGCTTTACACATTTCATGGTATGCGGGATTTTATGATTTTTACATTCTGAAACACTGTGCGTCTAGCAATTAAATATTAAATATTAAATTCACATTTGTGGCATTTGACTGTATATTCAAATTAATAAAATTTCGTTGAACGTTTTATTTTGTTATTCTTATTTCCCAGAGCATATCTTTATTATATTTATTTAGAATATCTAATTTTGTCTTAACTTAAAATTGTTCTTAACAATACCCGGATTGTATTTTTATTGTAGGGAGAAAAGTGTAGTAACATATGATCATCTTTTCATTTCATCTTGTCGACCATGATCTACATAAACATACTTTTTACCAAACTGTCACTAAACAGCGAAACAGACACCGCCAAACTTAGAACATGAACATCATGAATTACAAAACAAAAAATTACGTATCGTCTTATTCCTTTACTATTTTATGTGACTTATATATTGGCAGTTCAGGAAGATTTTAGTATTGCTCGTACAGTTGCGGTGCACTTGAATCATATTGAAACAGTTGAAGTTCCGGATAGTCTTTTTAGCTGTGAGAAAGGTCGTAATAGCACGTCAATTTGCACGTCGTTTTCTTATTCAAGAGATTTAAAACGATCGGAAGTAACTGATTTCCTGGAACTAATATACATTGTACTATATACCAGAACAATTATTAATGTAATGACTGGAAAACAAATATCTTGCCAAATGATTTTTTAAATTATTCATAGGCAGTATTCTTGAATAATAAAACATGTTTTCTTCATCATTAAACACATACATTTACTATACATGAACCTTCTATTTCAAGTTGATTTATTTCCAAACAATATATTTTCAAAGTGGGACATTCAATGAGTTGCAATGGAGTATTTTTAATTGGATAAGGTATGTATATGAAATATATAACATAATTTGCATGGAAGTATAGCAAACATGTAGATCATATGAATACTTACAAATGAGCAAATAAATTAAAGGAAGAATTTATTCTCACCTTTTCACATCAATTAAACATAAAGTATGGAAAAAGGTAGATTTTAGAGTAATAAATGTGTTTGATTTAATTTAGGAGAAAGTCTTATGATAAGGCTGTGTAATATATTAGAACCACATTGTTCATTATCACGATTTTACAAGGCATATTCATTAAGTATTGTATCGATTGTATAATGATCGCGTAAAGAAATGATAAAATCTGAATCATAAGGTGTAAATTTGAAATAAATTAGAGTACTTATTTGACTCTTGATACTGTAAAACTTTCATCAAGCATCATAACAGAGCTCACGTCATATATAATAAATAATTGTATTAAATGATAGCTCATATTGTGTAAAACGATAGTCCGAGTTTGTTTTGAGTAAGAATCTTTACGTTTGCTTTAAGTATAAACGTTTCATACAGCAGTACAACTTTATCGAATAATCTATTTTAACTAGCTGGATAATCTACATAATATGTAAAATGCCATGATGTTTCTGCTTTAAATTTAATGGACATTATATATTATAATCGATCGGTATACATGCTTGAAAAAACAAAACAACAACATAAAAAAGAGAAAGAAAACGTTTTCTTAGTAGAAGACCAGGACATTAACCATAAAATTAGTTCCGGGGCAAAGTACATTTTAGACAATATGACTATACAAACGTTACTCGATTCATGCCGCTTATATCACAGAAAACAATTTTATTATTTTATTTGTTATGTTCTATTCGTTATAATCAGTCACAGTGTAGAAATACATAGCTATTGTTAAATTCGTATTTGAGCAAAAATAGCTTATCTGATCCAAATGAATATCTTTGTACCTTAACGGATGTCATTAAATGGAACATTTGCTAAATTTACGTAATAAACATGAATCTGTACGAACTGGATGTAGTATATATAAAATCTTTCTTTTGAATAATAACATGTGTTTTATTGCTTCCTAACCCATTGGGAATGTATTTCATTACTATCAAACAAGAATAACAGAAATTAAATTGTTTTATAAAAGACAGTATGACTAATTCACGTTTAAACGAATAATATATTATCATTACATATATCAATTTATGTTTTTCACAAACTTCAAATTATTATTATTACAAGGTCCCCGGCTTTCACACAGATCGTATTCTTACGCTTTGTTAGTTCGCTTGTGATTAATATCCCATTGACAGTATTTCAATCATTTAAGTATGTTTGTCTTCTCTAGACAGATCTCACTGATTCATTGCGATATCACGTGAAATGAATAACTTTAATCTGATTTTCAAAATACGATGTTTATTACATTATTTACATACATGAATTTATAAAGGATTTTTTGTTACATTTGATCGTCTTCTCCATTTATGTGAATTAGGATCTACACATTTTTGTGAAAGAGTCATTGTACAATGCATAACGATTGGGGACATTGGTATACTGAAAGAATAGTCTACAACATAATGTGGGATTAGTGAACGACCCATTGCATGCACTAAGAATTGATAAATAGTTGTCACAACAAAATCCGAACAAATACTTATGTTACATATATTTGCACTATATGTTATCCATACTTGTTTCAAAGTTCTTCCAGTCTTAAATAAATAGTTTAGGGAATATATTGATACCATTAAATGCAGCCGCATGATGAATATTTGAAGTATTTTGTGGCATATTTGAAGACGCGGACGGCATTTATATGGTCAGTGACAAAGTTCATTTTAAACGACAATTCGTCCATCGTCATGTTTTAGAGTAGTTTAATACGATAAGATCTTTAGCCATGCCTGATTTTCTCCAAAATCCGCTGTATAACTATAAATAATAATCGCTGGTTTCTATAAAATATTATCCCCAATGATCCGTATATACCTCTTATGTACTGAATGTTTTTTTGCCTATAGAGGCATACATTCACAGAGAAACAATACTATCTAATTTGTAAAAGTCACAGTAAATATTAATTTGATAAGATAAGGTCGCTATCCATGCATGATATCACATAGCAACACAGGTAGATGTAAATTCATCGTGTATTTGAAAAACTGCGTTAAAAAAACTAAAAAAAGATGTTAAGGTAATAAGCATGTTCACGCACCAACTAGAAGACGTACATATAACATGTTTCTATTTTAATATGATAACATTTGAGGTTATCTTTTATGAATCCATTGGGAATGTAATTTATAATATCAAACATAGAAAGAAACAGAAATGAAATTTCTTTAAATGAGGCATTATAGTTAATTTCAAAAGAATATGATATAATCATTACATATATCAACGTAAGTTTTCAAATTCAAATTATTATTTTTACAAGGATTCCGGCTTTCATACAGATCGTATTTTTACGATTTGTAAGTTCGCTTATGATTAATGCCCCATCGACAGTATTTCAATTATTTGAGGATGTTCGTTTACACAAAACAGATCATACTGACTCAATACATGTCAAGTGAAATAAATAACCTATATTTGATATTCAAAATTCGTTGATCATTGCTTTTTTCAGAAATACATTTTATAAAAGATATATTGTATCATTTGATCGTCTACTCAATTTTTCAAGTACATTAGTATCTACAGAACTATTCTTTATTGAACGTGTCACTGTATAATGCACAACGATGGGGACATTGGTATATTGAAGTTATAGTCAATAACATAATGTGAGATTACTGAACGATCCATTTTATGCATCCCATATTTCTGAATATTTTCCACAATGAAAACCGAAGGAAGAAATACGTATTTAAAAAGTGTTTTGAATCATCTATTGGCCCAAATTAATCTTATCAAATATTTCCTAGTCTTTATTGAACAGTTTGGGGAATATGTTGATTCCATTAAATGAAGTCGTAAGATAAATATTTGAATTATTTTGTTGCATATTTGAAGACGGCGGTAGCCTTTATTGGACTGTGACAAAGGTCGTTTTAAACAACAATTCGTCGATCGTGATGTTATTAGACTATTTTAACACGATGAGATCTCAAGAACCCAATCTCATTAAAATCAGATTCAGTATGCCAACTGGATCTGACCACATCGTATAGAGGATCGTCTCAGATTGACCTTTGTATACACCTATCAAATCGGCGGCTTCAGAATCGTTCGGTATATCTGGAGGAAGTAACTGCATCAATCTCACAATATGGCAGAAAGATGTCTAAGCGGCCGGGTATCTTATTCGGTAGAGTGGTAGCCCATTCGGTAGAGCATTCGTCCTGTAAGCAAAAGATCCCGGGTTCGAACCTTGTGAAAACTGTTTTACCGAAGTCAGTTAGAAACGCGTGATTTGACTGGTTTAAAATCGAGCATTTGTTTATGCATATACATTACTTAAAAGATCAATCTGACGAGACTCCTAATGCGATGTTGTCAGATCCTAATCACGGATAATAGAGAAGTGCAAATTGGGATATGACTTTAATTAGATTTTCGAGAACTAAACCCGAAACATATATATTCATAAATCACATATATTCGTTAACATGTACACGCTTTTTCTCCAAATTCCTTTGTTTATGAAGGGTAATCGCTGGATTCTATAAAAGATGAACTTAAGTGTATGCGTATAACTTATGTACATAATGATTTGTGCCTTTAAAAACATACATTCACAGATAATCTACCTTATCTAATATGCAAAAGCCACAATATACATCTATGTGATATTATTAGGTCGCTGTCTTTGCATGATATCACATACCAAAACCAGGTAGATGTTATTTCGGGAACTATTTTGGGGAAGGAAGAATTTCATTCTTGCCAGGAATTGGTGAAAGGAAACAAAGCCGTTATCAGAAGCTTGTGATTTTTTACAGAAGCTTTAAGTGTCAGAAAGTTAGACCAATATAACATTTATTTGCATATATTAAACAGTTGTAAATTCATCGGGTTTAAAATGAATGCGTTATAAAAATAAATAACGAGCATTACTGTTATGGTTCAAAGGGCGTTTATTGTGCAAACTGAATTATAGAATCATATGCTCTTTGTAGAAAGTACACATAGTTATCGAAAAAAATAACATTTTTTCTTTATATTTTTAAAGCATGTTATATATTGTATGTTTACTTTCTTATTAAAAATATCATTGATTCCCGAACAGCATATACTTAAAATGTGATTTGCAATGGTTACAACGCATTTTATGTTGAATTTAGGATACAATGCTTCATGGTAGCATACCACACAGTGAAACAGCGGAGATTGAAAATACCTTCAAATGAACAATTACATGAAAGGACGATATTTTCTTGTCTTAAGTGTGATTTCATTTTGTATTACATAATAGTACGGATTCATATTTAAATAAAAATGTTTTCGATCGGAGTAAATATAGATTCTCATATTCAGCAATTTAACTTTATCAGGTTTTAGCAGCTGGTGCGGATAATCTAGACAAATATAATATTTTTTTTTAATGTCATGATAATTATGTATTTCTACAGAACGCTTTAGATAACCAGAGAAAAATATGTATTCAAAAATCGTATTAAAACAACTGATACAGGCTCATGAATGATACAATTCGATGTTATATAATAATAACGTACTCTTAAAGAATATAGTATAATGAAAAAAGAAAATAATCTTAATACAGTGGTATTCCTTTGCAGGAAAAAAGTTATTGATTATGATATGTGTACACATTTTAAAATGGGTGATTTGAAAAAAAAAACACCAACAAATATGCAGGTATGTTCAACTTCACACAACTTTTGCTACACATCTTATCTTATATTATGTTATATAATCTTATGATGTTTTTTTTTCTTCTGTTAATCAAAAAACCTGCCATGCACATTGTTCCTTATCCGAATCTATGAGGAAAAACAAACACAAGAGCTTATTTTAAAAAAACATAAATCGGTCTTGAATATACCTGTACCTATTTAACAGCATTCGTATGGCGAGGCTGAGGAGTGAATCCATGAGCTCCATGTTAGGGGACGCACACTTTATAGGGGGAGTTTCTTCATAAATATAAGAAGTAAATATTTATATTTTGGACATTTTAATTCCAATTCTATTGTGATATTAGAACATTTAAAAGAAAAATGGCATTTCTTTTTAGCAAAAACAGTCTGAGCATATACCACAGCTCAAGAGGAATAGAATAATTCTCGATATCCTTGCATTTATAATGTTGAAAAAGAATTTTTTGATCCATTGGCGATAAATTAATGGACGAAAAATAAAGTCGCATATAAATTATCAATTATTGTTAAAAACGTATATTTTAATTTGCCTTTAACAGAAAGTGATTCAAATATTTTAAAACTCTAGCATAACAATCAAAAGTTTATTTATAAATCATTGTAATCCTAGTATCACTACTAATTTTACAATCGGTTCCCTTTTCCTAAATAACTCGATATACTCGGCATGAACTAAGCATATAATTTTTATGGTACCTCGACACCTATATATAACAATATGTATCATTGTGTCTATTATTTGAATATGTTTACATTAAGATCATTGATTATGAGATCTTTACCATTGCCATTTTTTTTTTCGTTTTGATATTTTATCAGGTGAAATCATAGTTTGTGTTCATATTTTAAGATATAAACTCACTTTGTATATTATTTACGATTATTTTTGGGATTTTTATACGAATCATTAAGAATATAATGTCAGATATAAAACAATACATACTAGAATATTTTCATGGCATGTTGGATTGGATGACTTTAAGATTCAGAAACAATGTGCTTCACTCATTCCTTGAATGTTAAATTAGAAAATTGCATAATACGTCTGTTTATTTAACACAATGATACATTACTGGAACAAGTATTCATATTCTTAATGACTAGAGGGTTTATTTATCATATTCATTAGGCATATAGACTAAGTCCAACTTAAGACAGTTCACAAGAAAACGTTCATTCCTGATATACTCAGAAATATATTGTTTTAAATATTTGTTATCATTTATCCAATTATTCCTGAGCAGTATGTGCATTACGAAAGATGAAAAATAGACCACAATATTTTAAGAAATTAGTCTACGATCCATTGCCAATGAACACGATATGCAGGAATTATTTTCTAAATTCATGTGACAGGGAAAACAGAGATTATATACTATTCAACGGTCGCTAAGCACCAATAGTATACTTAAACATAAAATATAATTATTATCTTTTAAACGTATCATTTTTGTGCTTAAATAGACAATGTTATTATTAACGTTTCCTGATAATAAGCTTATTTAATTGTTAAGACCAGTGGTCCAAATAAACATTAACTGCATTGAAAATTATGTAAATAGTTTTTTTTCTATAAAAATGCGATTTTTGAAACATCAAAATTGAGATTTAAGATTTTGAGATTTTTGTTTTGGGCATATCAAGCCAACAGAAGTATGGTCATTTCATTTTAAATACGAATGTGATTCATGGAATATACTTAGCAACTCTGAGTATACTTTGAGAAGTCCATATATGTCAGAGGTTTTTGCAGAGTGGTTTGAACTTACTTTAAAAGGTCTATTTGGCTTATTTTGTAAGTTTTGGGTATAAGTTCATGCTACCTAGTGCAGACTTATAGAAAACAATTCAAGCAATGTGTTGCATACATAAAGATTTGATAACTTGAAATGGATGGTGCTAGATGTCGCCTTATAAAACAATTTGTCATCCCGTTATTCTAGTGGTCCATAACTCGTTGGAGGTCTATGAATGAGTTGTTTAATAAAACAAATTATGTACATGTGAATAGGAGGTGCATACATTCTGTATAACATGATTGTGGGATATTCATAAAGAAGCAACCAGTATCTAGCCGTAAAAGGTAATCAGAAAAAGTAGTTCTTATTCGGATTAGACCCGTGTGTTTAACAGATATACAGTATGCATTGTGACGCGCATGAAAACCAGGAAGAACACATTTTAATTGACTTATAAGAAACTCGGTATGATAAAAACAATGAACCTTTACTTAAACGAGTGATTGCATTTCTACTGACTAGATCAGATCATATTGAAGGATAAGTTTTGCGTCTCAAACGATATACCACTGTGCCCTAGTAACATACGTTTGCGATTTGCATTTAATATGTATTAAAGATATAACTTTAAAACAGTAGGGAAAAATTTGCTCTATATTTCAATCACAAATGCCCTAGTAAAGATAATTTGATAGTTTCCATTAATTTGTTCGACAGTGTGATATCTAATCTCTATAAGCAGGTATCTGCAAATATTATTAAATTTTGATACTATATAGTTGTAAAGACACAATTATCTATAATTAGTGAAGAATACTATGTTCATATGTTCTTTGCGTCATTAAAAGAAACTTCTGAATTAAGGCAACCGTTATGTGAAAACAATAGTTCATCTCTATTGCAGTATAAAAAACATTTAAATAATTACCATGCCGCCTTGGTCCAGTGGTAACATACACGGCTGCGGATCTGAAAGCTGTGGGTTCGAACCCCGTTGTGGGAAAGGATTTTTCATTGCCTTGCAAGACGCAAAGTTCTGTTCCAATCAAGGAACCGTCCAGAGGGATTGGTATAATGTTTCCAAATCGACGTAAATTGTTAAATTTAAGCTATCAATATCAATGCAGACGGACTCTACAAGATTGATAACGGTGCATTTGTTTGGTATAGTTGACTAGTATTGTTGCGATTGACGGACGAAATATGGAGGATAGATCTAGCTGTAATACAGTTTAATATATATGTTTTTTTATGTAGGAGCGGATAAGAATTGAAATTTGTTTCCAGCCATGTTCTACACAATGAGTTTGTTGAATACAATCAAACCTCGATGAGTGAATAAACATTTAAACGATTCATATCAATGTTCAGTGTTGATATCTAGACACTTTATCATGAATTGCTTAAACATTACTATACATACTCTTATGATCCTTCATCAATCTTTATGGATAAACATGTTTTTCTTATGCGGATATCCCTTTTAATTCATAACATGATGATATCTTCCGCACTGTTCCAATATCAATTACAGATTTGTCTGTTTAAATTTTCTTGACCTGGGTCAGCATGTCCATGCATTATTATGATATGATTTATGTCAAACGCATAGGAGATATATATAAAACCATCTTTACGACTGACTTTGGTACAAGGCGACTAGGGCGTGAAACAATGATTTCTGTAAGTGGGACAGATTACTAACACTGTGAAAGTATTACTGGTGGAGAAGTGGTTTCTTTGATAAAAAATAATATGTTTTGATTTTTAAAAGGAAAATATTAAAATATACACAATGTCTAGTTGGTTAGTAAGTGAAAGGCTTCCATAGACCAGAGAATATGTCGGAAATATGTCGCAGCTTATGTTGATTAATTGTAACTATATTTTGAATGAGACACGTTTTATTCGGGAACTAAAACAGTCCCCTGCTGCATTTAAAATAACTGTTCCGATATATTTCTGGTTACTATAGATACATGAATTAAAACGCTTCATCAGAATCATATCAAAACAAATGAATAATGTCAAAGGTAAATACCACTGTCTTGGAAAAATGCACTTGAATTTGGTTTATGCGAAAAAGAAAGAAAAATATTTGACTTATAAACATTTCTTAAGGCAACATATCATTTGTTCATTTAATATATTTCCATTGCATAAGGCATTAAACATGTATTTCAGAAACTAAAGAAAGTATTGGGGGTATGAAGTAGGGATATTCTTTTACAATTCTAAATGCCTCTTAACCTGTTTGAATATTCATCGCAATTCTACTTCACTGATCGGAAATTACAATTGCTTGTGGGAAGAATTTCTGAATGCATCAGTTTAAATGTAACAATATATAAGGCAAGTTGACTTGTATATGAGCCTGAAGTTCTATACGGATTCCTCCTACTAGTTGGTGATGCATTATTATTTCATAGCAGACAACAAACTCGATTTTACCCTAGATTCAGACTGCATCCCCGAAAAATTATCAAGCTGTGATAACTTGGTTTGCCATCAGTGTAAAAAATAGTGCTCATACCTTAAACTGAAACTGTATTTAAAGATAATATCCAATGCGGGGATTCTAATCACCCTCATAAATGTCAGACATGTCAATATAATAGTACATTTTCGAACAATATATACTAAGTATTCGAAACTGTCCTCCATCGTTGTGAATGTTCTAAATATCTCACCACTGATGTACGTTAAAATAAGTTCAGTATTAAATATGCTTCATCGGACACAGACTTTTTGAAAGATGTTAAACCTCAAATCAATAAATCCTTCAATCAAACAAATACAACGGGGGATAATCAGACGTTGACTGTTTATTATATAATATATATTCTCCAGTATACTGTAAGACGACGTCTGGAATTTCAGTTACCAGTTCGACAATGCTTGATTTAGATTATAAGATTTTCCTAAAAGTTCAACAGTTTTGTACTGTAAACAATATGTAAGACATAGACTGATATTTGCATTTTCATCTCATAATGTATGGCGTTCAGCATATAAGGGTAGTTGCAAGACTGGTTAGCCCGAAGTCAAGATCATGTGACTGGGTGTGGAATCATGCCATATGTCTACGGCATGATCCTGCATAGTGGCAGCACTTTATCTCAAGTACTATACTATATAAAACATGTTTGAACCTTTATTACAAAATATGTATTGTGGGATATGAAACGTTATTTACATAAACTACTGATGTGTCAGGGCATGTGGAATTGTATGATTCTAATATTCTGAAAATCTGTGGTCCGTCTATCAATGATTTTTTTAAAAATCAAACTCACAATTGCGGCATTCGACTGAATATTAAAAACAATAAATATTTTATTGAAACATAAATTTTGAATTTTTACCGGTATTTCCTAGAACATATTGTCATTATATCTTTTTTGATTATCTACTTATGTCGTTATGTAAGATTGTTCTTAGCAATACGCCGATTTGTGTAATAATTATGATCCTCTATACATTTCTTCCTTTTGATTAAGATATACAACATAATGAGTTACAAAACAACACAAAATGCATTAGGTATCTTCTTATTCCTCCGATAGTATTATTTATCGAATGTATTGGCACTTCTGAAACAATTCTGAATTAACTTTTGTATTGCCAGTACAGTTAGGATGTATTTGAATTAAATTGAAACTGTTGAAGAGCCGGGTAGCCTTTTTGATTGTTTCAAAAGTCGTCCTGTCACGTCAATGTGTCCGTCGTTATCTTATTCAAGTGATTTAAGACGATGGGAACTAAAATCCCACCCATTATACACAAGTCTGCAATACATTACCCTAGGCCAATAACAATGCCATTATTATTCCAAATGTGCATACAAATGCTAACTCATAAATACGTTAGCTTATTAGCAATCTTTTCCTTGAATCTGGAAATAATACTTTCTATTTAAATTTTTAAAAAAAATCACATGACTTGAAATACGAGTGTATTTTAATTACCAATGCCATTATTTCAAAAGAAAAAAAATATCTTAGAAATAAAATAAAATGCCTACTCGCAGATTTGTTTTGACATATGTACTGCTCAGTAACAAATGTAAGAAAACCATGAGTGCGATCATATATAATTTATGTAAGTAGTCTTTGTTTTCAATTTAACTATCAGGTAATGACATGCACTTCTCTCACCAGACTTTTTTTTTTTTTTTTTTTTTTTTTTGTTTTTTTTTTGTTTTGTAATATAAGATAACAGTATGCATTTTCAAATACTGTTGAAATTGATTTATTGACAGTTGATATGTGCATACCAAAACAATCAATGTTGAGATAATAAAATAGTGTTTTAATTGATAAAATTCTAAAATAATGCTGTCAAATATATTTTATATTTTAATTATAAATATCCGTATATGTATGATATCATGATTTGATAAAATAATAAAGGACCTTGTTCAGTAGGAGACATACTGACCCTTAACATAATAGGAATCCAAGTGAGGAATAATTAGTCAATGATCAAACAAAAATAAATTATGGGTCCGACGTAATATTTGTTACTTGTCGAACGTAGCACATAAAACATTTCTATAAAAAAAACATATGACATGTATTCGCAACAATGAGAAGTATATGAATTTTTTTAAACATTATTGAGAAATGTAGTTGATATGGATATGTATTTACTTTGGTGTATTCCATTCTTGAAAATAATTACTTAAAGTACATGACCGAATAAACACCTACCTTCTGGATGAAGTAAAACAATATAATGTAACTTAATTATATATAGCACAAAACGCTTCTACCTTCCAAAGATCATATATGAGGCATACTTTGCTTAACCGAACAAACGTGTATTTTAAATCGCAATATAACAAAACAGAAAGTAGATTGCATTCAATGCAACATTTTGTATTTATATTGAATGTATTTGGTTTCTACCTCAGAAAGACTAATTACATGTTTACAGCCAGCTTCAAATAATTATATAAATATATCAAACCTCACTGCGATATCACATGAAATGATGTTTGTATAGGTTTTATTCCTGTATTTTAATAAATGCCATGATGTTTAATGGAAGCATACACACAATAACAATCAAGATGGAAGATACCTTAAGTTCATGATAGGACGATACAGTTTTTCTTTTTTTTCATTTTGGATTACGATAGTACGATTTTTTATTCATGTAAGAATCGTTTAGTTCGCCTTAAATATCAGTTCTCATATACAGAAATGCAACTTTATCTAGTTTGAGCATCTGGTGCGGATAATCTAGACAAACTGTCATAAAATCGAATTACTCACAATGATAATTGTGTATTTCTACAAAACAGTTTTATCAATCAGAAGAGATTTATTTATCCTAAAATCTTGTTAAAACGTTCTAAAACATGTTCAGCAATGATATAATTCTATGTTTTATAATATTAACATATTTTAACTGAATATAGTATCATATAATAAATACACATCGTAATCTTAATACAAGGGTGTTCATTTGAAAAAAAAATGTTATTGATTTAGATATGGGTACAATAAAAACTCTGACGTACTCGCACAAATTATTTGTTCTTTGTTTAAGTATAGTATCTGATCATGTTTCATATTTCATTTCCAGAATTATATCACTTGATCAAATTTCGACACTACTAATAAGATATAAAAGTTGATTTTAATCGACATTTTTGGACATCAACATTATTTTGGTTGTCTTACAAACTACTGGGGATCCATCTAGTTGTAATCAAATTTAACCAGAATTTTATATGTAGATTAGAATGAGTACACTTTTCTTCTAATTTAAGACTTAGTTTTTGAAACATCCATCAGAGACTATATATATTAACCAGGTGAATGTTGAAGCCAAAATGGTGAACTTATTTTAAAGTGCATAAATGGATCAGTCCTCGTACAATTGTACGTTGAAACGGGTTTCATGCAGCAGAGCAACCTTATTGACTAAACTGATTCCAAAACTGGTTTGGAAGATCTAAGGAAAATATCATTAAATGGACTAAATTATTTAGTTTCTGGCTCAGTGTTAAATGACCAGTAGGCATATTTTTCAAGAAAGCAATATTTACAATGTCTCAAATTCAAAATTATATCTTGAATTCTTTAAGCAGGAAATCACACACAGGTATGTTTTATCAATTAACTGCCAGCGGTCGATGGAAAAGAAACAAGGCATATCTTATACTTATATTTCTGTGTAGTAAATATACCCGCCATGCACATTTTAAGTGTTTATGCTATTTACGGAACCAACATAAATTAAATAACATAACAAAGTTTCTTTCTTTCTCTCTCTCTCTCTCTCTCTCTCTCTGTGGACATGTTCACATATTCATTTTGTTTCTCTGTATTGATTTATCTTTCTAATTACAATTGTTCAGTCATTTGCTGACGTTTGATTACACGAAAATGATAGAGTGCTGCCGCAGTGCAATATCACCTGACATAATACCTCACGTGACACTTGGTCAACAAGTCCTGGCATTACCCTGATATTGTAGAGAAGCCAAACGTATGAAATATAAACCAGTACCATTTTAACAACACTGATATGGTCCCCACATTACGGGACTTGCGCTTTATTCAGTAAAGTAAGTTTCCTGATACTGATAAAAAATGTGTGTGTGTGTGCGTTTGGGGCAGTTTATTTTTCTTCCTTATCACATGTTCTTATCATGTTTGATATAGTTCGAAATTTGCAACATTACATACTACACAAATTCAGAGCATGTTAAATTGGGTGACTTTTACATTCAGAAACGCTGTTCTTTAATCAATAATTTCTTAAATGTTTAATTCGTTAGTATACTAAATATAATGAAACTTACCTTTGATTATTATTTTTATTGTTATTGACTAAAGCATGTATTTATCATGTTCACATAGACATATAAACTTAAGTCTAACTTCAGCGAGTTCAGAAGGAATCGTTCACGTCTGCTATACATATTCAGAAATATATAGTTTTGAAGAAAATATGCAATTTGTTATCATTTTTCCATTATTCCCGAGCTTTATGTGCATCAAGAAACTAAATAAATGACCAAAATACGCCAGGAAATTACTCAACATTCCATTGCCAATGAACTCAAGAAGCAGGAACTATTTTCTAAATTCACGCGAGAGAGAAACTAGAGATAATATGCAGCTCAAAGGTTGCTAGGGAGCAATAATATACACAACAAAATAACATATGTTCCATCTTTTGAACGTATCAATTTTGTGCTTAAATAGACAATGGTATTATTATAAGTCTATAAGACACTTATTAAATGTTATTGAAGTCATTAGTTGATAAGACAAGGAGGGTCAAAATAAACATTTACAAATGATAAGACACAATAAACACTCATTTTGAATTGGAAATGCAACTCTATATTTTACAAGAGAGGCTTGAATTTTTCATCATTGAATGAAAATGATTTGAAAATTGTAGAAATAATACTGTCATTTCATAATGAAAATTTGGTTATTAAAACCTCGAAATTGAGATTTTAGATATTAAGATGTTTGCACTTAATCAAATATTTGTGTATGTATCGGACGGATCTGAAAGTAATGGCGATTTCATTTTCGATACATTTGTGGGGCATGAAAGTTCACATCAATATGTGAAATGTGGTGCTTAACAGAACAATTTGTCAATCGTTTATTCAAGTGTTTTAATGTGATGAGAATATACATAATATATACGTGCTCATCATAATCATGCATGGTCATACATATGATTATGCTAACTCGTTGTTTCTCTATGGATGAGTTTTTTTCTATAGATACATAGTATGTACATGTATTAGGAGGTGTATACCTTCTGTATAGCACGAGTGTTTATAAATAAAGGATATTCATTAAGAAACCACCAGTATCTACCCGTAATAGGTACTAGGGAGAACATGTATTAATTGATTTATAAGAAAGTCGGTATGATAAAAACAAAAACTTTACTTAAACCAGTGATAGCATTCCTATTGACTAGAACATATATTTATCAATTTATTCTCAATAGTGTCAGTTCATTTTAAGACTGATTTCAGATTTATTTTTCAAACATTAACACACTTCTTGATACACCAGAATATATAAGGTTGTTAAATCATCATTATACAGCGCAATGAAATGTGTTTATATTTAGAAATCATTTGAAATTATTTCAATTTTGTAAAGTATAATGTTCGCATATTCCAAGATTCGTAGCATGGTGATATAATAAAACACTTATCTTATAAAATTACTTTGAGTGTATCCATTTTTTGACTGTGTGATATCTAATCATCTATACTGCAAGTATCGTGCAAATATTAATAAGCATCTTCATTTTATATTGCTGTTAATACACGATAAACTAAAGTGAGTAAAGGTTAATTTGCTTTTTAATGTACTTTGCAGCATTGTAAGAAAAAGAAACTTCTGAATTTAGACGAGATATGTTTGGAAAAAAAATCCATTTCCAAACTGAAGACTCATTACAAGGCTTTTTATGGCCTTTCCAGGTGCAAAGCACTGGCCCAGCAAAGGGGCCGTCCAGAGGAATTAGTATAAGTGTTACCTTATCGACGTAAAAAATTAAATTTAAACTATCAATATCAAGACAAACGGTCTCTATGGATGATTGATCTGGCTGTAATACAGTTTAATGTATTTATATGCAGGAGTAGATTAAAATTGAATTTTGTTTTGATTTCCAGCCATGTTCTACACAGCCCTGAATTCTAAACACTCTATTATGAATTTCTTAAGCATAATTATACATATTCGTATGGGGCTTCATCAAAGTTATGAACTAAAGCGTTTTTCTTAGCTGATTTTGCTTTTAATAAATAACATGATCATATCCACACTGTTCTTATATCAATTAAAGTTCTTTCTGTGCAGAATTATTTTGACCATTACCCTTATCTTCAGAGGAAAAGGAAAACCTGATTCATATTTTTTTTAATATATACATATTTGAATTGTATCAAAAGCAAAAAAGTATATCAAGTTTATTTCGTAGTCGAAAAAATAAAGGCGCATAGGAGTTAAATTTATTTAAATTGCGATCAAAAGAAACTGTTTAAGTAAATCACAATCCAAAAAAACTATATAAAAAACATTATTTTTTGTATTTTTATATTTAGAACCTTATATATATCAAAACATACAGTATGTGTATTTCTCATTTATATTGACATTGACTTTCATGGAAATAAAGCAAACGCGCTAAATATAGGGAACAATATCAACCACACAGATAAAAAATGGCACAATGTTCATAAACACAGAAATTGACGGCATTGCGTCAAAACCGTGATCGAATACAAAGCATATGTATATAATCACGTCATGCGTATGTATACATTACGCTATATCATTTTGGCTAAAGTACCTTCATTTAGCGTTTGTATTCTTTATGAGTTTTGATAACGCCCTTTTTGGCGGAATTCAAAAAGAGTTTGTTTTTTTTTATTTCTGTTTGGTTGACATTAATCCATATATTGTGCGTCACTGTAGTATTTACATCATAGTGTATGATTTTCAGTTCTCTTTAGGTTATACTGTATTTTATTATTTTGATGAAGATTTTTATTGTCAGCTGAAAGCACAGTAAGACTATAATGTCACTTTGTATACTAGTTACAAATAATTTTGATTTTTTTACTAATTACAAGACATGTATTGTGAGATATAAAATGTTAAATGCTACACATATGAATGATTAAATATTAGACTTATATTTTTGGCATTTGACTGTTTATTCAAAACAATAAAATTTTCTTCGAACGATTTTGTTTTTGTTATTCTTTATTCTTAGAACATATCTTTATCATAAATATTTAGAATATCTAAATTTGTCTCAATTAATGAATGGTCTTAGCAATACCCTGAATGGTTCTTTATTTCCAGGAAGAAATAGTAAAATATGATCATCTACTCATTTCTTCTTTTGGACTATGGTCTACACAAACATACTTTTTACCAAACAGTCACAAAACAGCGAAACAGACACCGCCAAACTTAGAACATGAACATCATGAATTACAAAACAAAGAAATGCATTATGTATCGTCTTATTCCTGCGATAGTTTTATGTGTCGTATATATTTGCCCTACTGAAACAATTCTGGAAGATTTTAATATTGTTAGTACAGTTGGTGTGTACTTGAATCATATTGAAACAGTTGAAGACCCGAATATAGATTTTTTAGTATGTTAAAGGTCATCATGACACGTCAATGTGCCCGTCGTCTTTTTATTTAAATGACTTAAGACGATAGGAACCACATTCCTACCCTTAAAACAGCCTATGAGTTAAATTCAGTAAACTATATTTTTATTTATGTATCTTTATAGATTTTTACTAAATGTGATGTATCTTTATAATTAAACGACAAATGAAAATATAAATAGTTATAAATTAATCATATATTTTAAAGTAACTGCGTTCCTGGAACTAATATACATTGTAATATATACCAGAACAAGTATTACTGTAATGACTGGAAAACATTTCTTTTGCCATATGAAACATAGAATATTAAAATTACTCATAGACAGTATTCTTGAATAATAAATCATGGTTTTCTTCATTATTAAACACATACATTTATTATATATGTACCTTCTATTTCAAAGTGATTGATTCCCAAACAATATATTTTCAAAATGGGTCATTCAATGAGATGCAATGTAGTACTTTTTAATCGGGTAATGTCTGTGTATATGAAATATAAAACATAATTTACATTGAAGCATATCGAAAATGGAGATCATATGAATATTTTCAAATGAACAATTAAACAAAAATAAGAATTTAATCTAATATGTTCACATCAATTACACATAAAGTATGGAAAAAGGTGGATTTTGCGGTAATAAAATGTGTTTGATTTAACTAAGGAGAAAGTCTTATGATAACGCTGTGTAATATATTAGGACATTATTGTTCTATATCACGAATTTACCAGGTATATTGGTTAAGTATTATATCGATTGTATAATGATCGCGTAAAGAAATGATGTAATCTGGATCTTAAGGTGTAAATCTGAAAGAAATTGATTATTGATACTGTAAAACTTTCATTGATTGTATTAAAAGAGCTCTCGTCATATATAATATGTAATTGTATAAAATGATAGCTCATATTGTCTCATACAGTAGTGCAATTTTAGCGAATAATCTATTTTAACCAGTTGGATAATCTAATTAAAGGTCATAAAATCGACCTTACAATTAAGTTTCTGTTTAAAATTTAAATGGTACTTATACAATATAAACGATTGGTATACATGCATTTCCATAGCAAAAGGCCAGGACGTTAAACCTAAAAATAGTCCCGGGGCAAAGTACATTTTAGACAATATGACTATACAATCATAACTCGATTCATGCCGATTGTATCACAGAAAACGATTTTATTATTTTATTTGTTATGCTCTATTCGTTATAATTAGTCACAATGTAGGCATACATATATATTATTAAATTGGTATTTGAGCAAATATAGGTAATCTGATCCAAATGAATATCTTTGTACCTTAATGTATGTCATTAAATGGAACATTTGCTAAATTTACGTAATAAACATAATCTGTACTAACTGGGTGTAGTACATATAACATGTTCTTTTGAATAATAATTTTTTTGATTTTTTAAATACTAACATTCTTTAAAGGACTAAGATATTACCACTACATATATCAATTTACGTTTTCACCAGACCTCAAGTTATTATTATTAAAAGGTTCCCGGCTTTCACACAAATCGTATTCTTACGTTTTGTTAGTTCACTTATGATTAATGCCCCATCGACAGTATTACAATTATTTGAGGATGTTCGTTTACACAAAACAGATTATACAGACTCAATACTTATCACGTGACATAAATAACCTATATTTGATTTTCAAAATTCGCTGATTATTGCTTTATTTTCAGAAACATATTTTATAAAGGATATTTTGTAATATTTGATCGTCTACTCAATTATTCATGTACATTAGTATCTACAGAAATATTCTTTATTGAACGTGTCACTGTATAATGCACAACGATGGGGACATTGGTATATTGAAGTAATAGTCAATAACATAATGTGAGAGTAGTGAACGATCCATGGTATGCATCCTATATTTCTTAATATTTTCCACAACGAAAACCGAAGAAATGCGTAGTTATTTGAATCATCTGTTAGCCCGACTAAATCTAATCAAAGATTTTCCCAGTCTTAATTGAACAGATTGGGGATATGTTGATACCATTAAATGCAGTCGTAAGATGAATATTTGAATTATTTTGTGGTATATTTGAAGACGGTGGTAGCCTTTATTGGACTGTGACAAAGGTCGTTGTAAACAACAATTTGTCGATCGTGATGTTATAAGAGTAGTTTAACAGGATGAAATCTCGAGAACCCGATTTCATTAAAATCAGATTCAGTATATTTATTGGATCTGACCACATCGTATAGAGCGTCGTCTCAGATTGACCTTTGTATACACCAATCGAATCTGAGGCTACAGAATGGTTCGGTATATCGGGGGAAGTAACCGCATCAATCTCACGATAGGGTAGAAAGATGTCTAAGTAGCCGGGTATCTCATTCGTTAGAGCGGTAGCTCATCCAGTAGATCATTCGCTCTGTAAGCAAAAGGTCCAGGGTTCGAATTCCGGTCAAGATGCACATTTTTCTCACCTTGTGAAAAATGTTTTGTGACCCCTAATGCCATATTGTCAGATCCTAATCGCGGATAGTAGAGGAGTGCAAATTAGGATATGATTTTAATGAGGTTTTCTAGAAACATACCCGATACATACATATTCATAAATCACATATATTCATATACATGTACACTTTTTTCTCCAAATTCATTTGTTTATGAATGGTAATCGCTGGATTCTATAAAACATCATCTTAAATGTATGCGTATAATTTATATACAGAATGATTTGTGCCTATAAAGACATACATTCACAGATAATCAATCTTATCTTATATGCAAAGCCCATATGCATCTATTTCATATTATTAGGTCGCTATCATTGCATGATGTCACATACCAAAACCAGGTAGATGTTTTCTGGGGAACTATTTTGGGAAAGGAAGAATTTCATACTTGCCAGGAATTGGTGAAACAGAGGAAACAATGCCGTTATCAGAAGAGTGTGATTTTTTCACAGAAGCTTTAAGTGTCGGAGAGTTAGACCGAGATAACTTTTATTGGCATATAATTAAATATTTGTAAATTCATTGTGTATTTAAATGAATGCGTAATAAAATAATAACGAGCATTTCTGTTATGGGTCAAAAGGCGTTTATTGTGCAAACTGAATTATAGAACAAATGCTCTTTGTAGCAAGTACACAAAGTTATCGAGAAAAATATCACTTTTTCTATATATTTTTAAAGCATGTTATATGTTGTATGTTAAATTTCTTATTAAAATGATTGTTTCCCGAATAACATATACTTAAAATGTGACTTGCAATGGTTACAACGCATTTTATGTAGAATTTAGGATACAATGCTTCATGGTAGCATACCACACAGAAAAACATCGGAGATTGAAATACCTTCAAATGAACAATTACATGAAAGGACGATATTTTGTTGTCTTAAGTGTTAATTCATTTTGAATTACATGATAGTACGGATTTATATTTATATAAAAGAATTTCGATTGCAGTAAATATATGTTCTCATATTTAGCAATGCAACTTTGTCAAGTTTTAGCAGCTGGTGCGGATAATCTAGACAAAATATTATAAAATTGATTTAATCATTTAGTTTCTGTTTTAAATGTGATGATAATTATGTATTTTTACAGACATTTTAAATAATCAGAGGAAAAATGTTTATTAAAAAATCGTATTAAAACATCTGAAACATGCTCATGAATGATACAATTTGATGTTATATAATAACAACGTATTCTTGAAGAATATAGTATAATGATATAATAAAAAAAAGAAAATAATCTTAATACAATGGTGTTCATTTGCGAGAAAAAAATATTGATTATGATATGTGTACACATTTCAAAATGAGTGATTTGAATATAGCAAAACAAATATAAAGTTACATTCAACTTCAGCTACACACAATCTTAATATCATTTAGTGCTATCCCATTAAAGCCATTTTATTTAAAGCAATATAAATTCAATTGAGAGGAAGACATTACCTATGATTTAAATTCATAGCGACGGTGTTAAGAATAGATACCAGATAGCAGAGTTTTTCCAATTATGTAATCTTCAATTTCAAGAGAGAACTATTGAGATAAAACACTAGTTTTTATTTGGAAACTAATATTCTTGTATTATATTTGCCATATTATCTGATATTGAATTCATGGTAACCACTTATTTTTATTTAATGTGTAATAAATTTAAACGGTAGAATGAAATTGAGCGAACAAAAGTTGGTCAATGTTAAATTGCCTGAAATAGGCGTTGTGGTAATTTAGTCACGTATTTTGCATGTAAATAGGCAGTTGCCTGTACAGATTCGCTAGATGATGTATTGTCTTGCAGAAAATTTATGCGTCTGAAAACACACCCAGTTACCAAAACGGTACTTTACTGTATTATTTCTAAACCATGTCCCACAAACCTTTGACACTGGTCTTTTATCTCATGCAATTTAAAATAAAGACTGTGAATTACAAACTATTTTGCAAACTCGTTGTTCTTTTATAAGTGAAATAATTAATTTTATTCCATTGTGAGAATTTTATCACTTGATCAATTTTCGACACTAGTAATAAAAAATAAAAGTTGGATTAATCGACTGGATATCTAGATTAGAGTGAGTACTCTTTGCTACGACTTTAAGCTCTTATTCACACAGTGACTTTGTTTGAAATGCATCTAAATCTCGATGAACAAACAAACTTTTAACAATTTTCTACATCCATCAGACACTATTTATATTAGCCAGATGGATGTTGAAGCCAAAATGGTGAACTTATTTTAAGTGTGTAGATTAGCCATCGTACGATTAAACGCTGAAATGTGCTCCATGCTGCAGAACAAACTTATTGACCAAACTGATTCAAAAACTTGTTTGGAAGATCTATGCAAAATGTCATTAAATGGACTAAATTATTTAGTTTCTGTATACCTCTGTATTTATAATGTTAAAAAAGATAAATTATTAGACAAAAAATAAAGTCGCATATTAATTATCAATTATTGTTAAAATCGTATCTTTAATTTGCCTTTAAAAGAAAGTGTATCAAATATGTTACAACTCTAACATAACATTAAAACGTTAATTTATAAATTATTGTAATCATAGTATCACCATTAATTTTACAATTGATTCCCCTTCTCTAAATAATTCGATATACTCGGCATGAACTAAGCATATAATTTCTTTATAGTACCTCGACAGCTATATATAACAATACGTATCATTGTGTCTATTCTTTTGAATATGTTTACATTACGATCAATGATTTGAGAGCTTTACTATTGCCATCTTCGTTTTGATATTTTATCAAGTGAAATCATAGTTTATGTTCATATTTTAAAACATAAACTCACCTTGAATATTATTTACGATTATTGTGGGGATTTTTATACGAATCCTTAATAATATATTATCAAATATAAAACAATACTTACTAGACAATTTTCATGGCATGTTAGATTGGGTGGCTTTAACATTCATAAACACTGTGCTTCAATCAATGATTCCTTGGATGTTAAATTCGAAATTGTGGTGTACGTCTGTATATTTAACACAATGAAACATTACTGGAACAATTTTCG
>CM037792.1:35061178-35103516 GCA_021229015.1 Solen grandis
GTATTCATGATTGAGTGGTTAGGGCTTCATCACTTTAACTGGAAGGTCAAATGTTCGCTCCTCGCGTCGTTGAAATGGTACTGGTGCATCTCTCATACGCTTGGTGCTCACCATATCAGAGTAGATCCACAACTGGTTGACCCAATGCCAGGGGGGTCTCATTCATGCGATATCGCAGTGAGGCTTCTTTATATCTCTCTCATGTAGTCAAACATCTCCAAATGAATGAAATACTGTCAGTGGGGGTTAATCCCATAGAAACAGACAAACACATTATATGCATATGTTCTGTATGAACACCGTAAACCTTATATGATTTTAAGTTGGTGTAAACATGTAATTGATCTCTCTGATGTAGATACCAAATACATTTTTTAAATTTACAATATGCTTTTTACAATCATATTTCTGTTTTATTTAAAGGTTTCATTGCGATTTAAAATACACGTCTGTTCCGTTAAGCAAAGTATGCCTCATATATGATCTTTGGAAAGTAGAAGCGTTTTGTGTTGTATATTATTATGTTGCATTATATTATTTTACTACATCCAGAAGGTAGGTGTTTATTCGGTCATGTACTTTAGGTAATTATTTTGAAGAATGGAATACACCAAATCAACTACATATCCACATAAACTACTACTACGTTCGACAAGTAGCAAATATAGCGCCGGACTCATAATTTGATTTATTTTTGTTTGATCGTTATAGACTAATTATTCCTCACTTGGATTCCTATTCTGGTTAAGGGGCTAGTATGTCTCCTACTGAACAAGGTCCTTTCATATTTTATCTAATCATGATATCTTACATATGCGGATATTTATAATTAAAATATGTTCATTTGACATAACTGTTTTAGATTTTTATCAATGTAAAACACTATTTTATTATCTCAATATTGATTGCTTGGTCTGCACATATCAACTGTCAGTAAATCAAGTTCAGCAGTATATTTATACAATTATTTGAACAATGCATACTGTTATCGTTATATTCACAGTGCGGAAAAAACAACTACATTTAACATTCTAAAAGAAAACAGATAAAGATAAAATGTCTGGTAAGAGACAATGTGCATGTCATAAAACGGTAAATTAATGGATTACACAGACTACTTACATAAATAATATGTGATCATGGCCATGTTTTTTCTTACATTTACCACTGATCACTACATAAATCAAAAAACAAAATGCGAGTATGCGTTTTATTTTATTTTTATCAAGACAATTTATAGTTATTGTCTTTTGAAATGATTAAAATTGGTAATTAGGATACATTTATATTTCAAAGCATATGTATTGTCGATTGAAATTTAAATAAATAATATTATTTTTTGATTGGGAAATTCATATTGTATGTACCTTTGGGAAAATAATGGCATTGTTATTCGCTAAGGTAATGTAGTAAAGACTTGTGTATAATGGGTGGGATTTTAGTTCTCGTCACCTTAAATCACTTGAATACGAAGACAACGGGCGCATTTACGAGTCAGGACGACCTTTGTCACAACCAAAAAGGCTACTCAGGTATTCAAATGTTTCAATATATTCAAATACATCCTAACTGTACTGACAATACACAAAAAAGTCTGAATTGTTCAGAAGGGCCTAAACAAAACGACAAATAATGCTATCGGAGACATAAGAATATATAATGCATTTTGTGTTATATTGTAATTCATTATGTTGTATATCTTTAAGCTCGGCGATGTTTATTTCTCTGTATAGTATGTTTATCATAGTCAAAAAGAAGAAATGTATAGAGGATCAAAATTGTGTTAATACTCATATCAGTGTATTCCTAAGAACATTCTTAACTAAAGACATAATTAGATAATCAAAATATTTATAATAACAATATGTTCTAGGAAATGTCGGTAAGAATTCAAAATGTGTTTCAATATAAGATATTTTGTTTTTAATATTCAGTCGAATGCCACAATTGGGAGTTTAATATTTAATAATTCATTGATAGACGCACATTTTTTTCCGAATGCTAGAATCATACAATCCAACATGCCTTGAAATATGAGTAGTACATTTCAATAACGTTTCATATCCCACAATACATAATTTGTAATGAAGGTTCAGACATGTTTTATATAGTATAAAATGTGAATCTGTTTTTTTTTTGAGGGGGGGGGGGGGTTTAACGTCCCACCGACAGTATTTCAGTCATTTGAAGATGATTCCTACTTGAGACAGATATAGTGCTGCCACACTGCAGTATCACGCTGTAGACATGTGGCATGATACCTCACTCAGTCAAATTATCTTGACACCGTGTTAACCTGTCCTGCAAATACCTTTATATGCTGAACGCCAAGTAAGACAGCTATAACAAGGCCATTTTTTACGACTTTGGTATGCCGCGACCAGGGATCAAACCCAAGATATCCAGTTCCCGAGGCGGACGCTCTAAACAATCGGCCACCGGGAACGTCGCAATGTGAGATAATACTATACCATAAAGTATCCTCATTAAAACGTTAAGGTATTTCTTAAAGAGAACTCAAGACCATTGACCATAATATACATACTACTGTGAACGCTCCATTAAGGAAGCAATGTCAACCAAACAGATAAAACACTCATTTTGAATATTCCCTCAAAGAGCTTTATCAAAACCCATAAAGAATACAAAACGCTTAATTAACGCTTTTTAACCAAAAACAAGATGACATAATGTATACATACGCAGGACGTGATTATATACATATGCTTTGTTTTCCAGTACAGTTTTTGCACAATCATGTATAACGTCATTTCCTATGTATATATACATTATGCCATATTGTTTTAGTTTTTTTTTTGTATTTTTTATCTGTGCGGTTGACCTTGCTCCCTTTATAGGGCGTGTATGGTTGTATATCCATAAAAGTCAATGTAAATTTATACAAGAAATAACCATATTGTACACATTCATATTCATATTGTTCTAGATCTAATAAAAAATAATATTACTTAAAGCGGAGAATATCGAGTAATTTTGAAGCAGGAAACTGATTTTGAATTCAGGGGTGATACTGAATTTATTTTTTATAATTATATTGAAGATGTGACATACTGAAACAGTATCTTGTGATGTCAAATACATTTAGGCCATATGCGCCTTTATTATGTCGCCTTCGAAATAAACTTGATTATTTTGCTACAATTCAACTATTTATATAGCAAAATATATAAAAGAGGTTTCCGTTTTCCTCCTGAGATAAGGATAACTGTTAAGATATTTCTGTTCAGAAAGACTAGCCAATTTAATTTTAAAATCCATTTTGTCTCAAAGTAAATGCAATTAAAATTAAAAAAAAAATAGTGCTGCCTCAAATACAATTAATTGCTCATTTTATTGTATATTTCGTACATTTATAAATTCAGGTCAATTAGAAATTTGATATGAGATGGAAATGCAAATATCAGTCTATGTTTTATATATTGTTTTGAAGATCTACGTTTTGTAAAATAATATAATACAAAACTGTCGAACTTTTAGGAACATCTTATTTTAACGTACATCAGTGGTGATATATTTAGAGCATTCACAACATTGGAGGACAGTTTTGAATACTTAGTATATATTGTTAGATAATGTACTATTATATTGACATGTCTTTTTATCAAAGAAACCACTTCTCCACCAATGGTACTTTTACAGTGTTAGTAAACTGTCCAACTTACAGAATTCATAAATTCACACCCTAGCCGCCTTTTACCAAAGTCATATATATATATCTTCCATGCGTTTGACATTAATTATAATTATATAATGAAAATGCATGGACTTGCTGACCCAGGGCAAGAACATTTAAACAGACAGATCTGTAATTGATATAGGAACAGTGCCGATGATATCAGCATGTTATGAATTAAAAGAAAAAAGCAGAAATAAAAACGTGTTTGTCCATAAAAATTGATGAAGGATCATACGAGTAGGTATAGATATATTTAAGCCATTCATGATCACGTTTTAGAAATCAACGCTGAACAATGATATGAATCGTTTAAAAAAGTACTTACTCATCGAGGTTTGATTGCATTTCCACAAAACTAAATATTCTGGAAAGAAATTTCAATTCAATTCTAATCCGCTCCTACATAAAAATATTCATTAAACTGTATTACAGCTAAATCAATCATCCATGTTTCGTACGTCAATCGTAACATTACAAGTCAACTATACAAAACAAATGCCCCGTTATCAATCTTGTAGAGTCCGTCTGTATTGATATTGAGAGCTAAAATTTAATAATTTACGTCGATTTTGAAACACTTATACTAATCCCTCTGGACGTTTTTTTTATTGGACCAGAATTTTGCGTCTTGCAAAGCAATGAAAAATCCTTTCCCACAACGGGGTTCGAACCCACAGCTTTCTGATCCGCAGCCGCGTATGTTACCGCTGGACCAAGGCGCTATGGTATTTATCATTAATCATTTACTGCTTCAATAGGTAACAGATCTGATCGGCAATGTAATGAGTTTTCACTTAAGAGATGAACTGCTGTTTTCACATAACTCTTGCCTTAATTCATAATTTTCTATTAATGTTGCAAAAACATTTAAACATACTAATCTTAACTCATTATAGATAGTCGTGTCTTTACAACTATATAGTATCCAAATATTTATTAATATTTGCAGGATACTTGCTATATAGATAATTAGATATCACTCTGTCAAATAAATAGATAGAAACTATCAATGTTATCTTTTAAATTGTTTAATTACTCTGCAAAACACTGCTGTTCATGCGAAATACGCACACGTAAGTTATTGGGGTCCACAGTGTTATATCGTTTGAGACGCAAAACTAATCCTACAATGTGATCTGATCTAGTCAATAGGGATGCAATCACTCGTTTAAGTTAAATTTCATTATTTTTATCATACCGAGTTTCTCATAAACCAATGAAAATGTGTTCTTTCTGGTTTTCATGCGCGTCACAATGCATACTGTATATTTGTTAAACACAGGGATCTAATCAATCCGATTAAGAACTACTTTTTCTGAATACCTATTACGAGTAGATTCTGGTTGCTTCTTTATGAATATCCCACAATCTTGCTTTAGAGAAGGTATGTACTCCTATTCACACATACATATTTTGTTTTATTAAACAACTCATCCATCTAAACCACCAACGAGTTATGGAACACTAGAATAACGGGGTGACAAATTGTTCTATAAGGTGACATCTAGCACCATCTATTTAAAGTTATCAAATTTTTATGTATGCAACACAATGCTTTAAATGTTCTCTATTAATATGCACTTGATATTATAAACGTAATCCCAATACTTATAAAATAAGCCAAATACTCTGCATAAACCTCTGACAAATAAAGACCACTCTAAGATTGTTAAGTATCTTCCATGCGCCACATTTCTATAGATTATGAATTGGCCATTTCTTCAGTGATGAATGTCCTACGGCTTGATATTCCAAAAAGAAAATATCAAAATCTAAATCTTAATTTCGAGCTTTCAAAAACAAATTTTAATAGAAAAAAATTTATATTCGGAACCTTTAATAATAACAATGGCTATTTTAGCACAAAATGATACGTATAAAAGATGATAATTTTCTATTTTGCTTAAGTAAAATGTTGGTGATTAGCGACCTTTGAACTGTGTATTATCTCTGTTTTCTCTGAAAAAAGATGGTGTTCACTTGTAATATATCGTAGACTGTTCTTCCAATGTATTGTTGTCTATTTTTCATGTTTCTTGATGCTCATAATACTCAGAATTAAAGGGATAAATGATAACGAATATATTTCTGAGTATGGCAGTAATGAACGTTTTCTTATGAACTGTCTCAAGTTGGTCTTAGTGTATATGTCAATATGAATATGATAAATAATACATCTAGTCATTGAAAATACGATTAATTGTTCCAGTAATGTTTCACTGTGTTAAATATACAGACGTACTCCACAATTTCGAATTTAACATTCAATTGAAGCACAGTGTTTCTGAACGTTAAAGCCATCCAATCCAACATGCCATGAAAATTGTCTAGTATGTATTGTTTTATCTGACAATATTAATGATTCGTATAAACATCCCAACAATAATCGTAAACAATATGCAAATTGAGTTTATATTTTAAAATATGAACATCTGATAAAATATCAAAACGAAAAAGATGGCAATGGTAAAGATCACAAAATCAATGATCTTAATGTAAACATATTCAAAGGAATAGACACAATGATACATATTGTTATGTATAGCTGTCGAGGTACCATAAAGAAATTAAACGCTTAGTTTATGCCGAGTATATCGAGTTATTTAGAAAAAGGGAACCGACTGTAAAATATGTGGTGATAATATGATTACAATGATTTATAAATTAACTTTTGATTGTTATGTTAGAGTTGTAACATATTTGATACACTTTCTCTTAAAGACAAATTAAACATACGTTTTTAACAATAATTGATAATTTATATGCGTTTTTATTTTTTGTCTAATAATTTATCGCCAATGGATAAAAAAAATCTCTTTCAACATAAATACAGAGATATCGTGGTTTGTCCAATTCCTATTGAGCTGTGGTATATGCTCAGACTGTTTTTGCTAAAAGAAATGCTGTTTTTCTTTTAAATGTTCTCATTTCACAATGGTATTGGAATTAAAATGTCCAAAATACAAATAATTACTTTTTATAAGTATCAAGAAACTCCCCCTATAAAGTATACGTCCCTTAACAAGGAGATTGTATGTTCACTCCTCAGCCTCGCCATACCAATGTTATTAAAATGGTACAGGTATAAACAAGACCGATTTATGTTTTATAAATAAGCTCTTGTGTTTGTTTTTTTTTCCTCATAAATTTGGATAAGGAACAATGTACATGGCATTTATTTGATTAACAGACGAAAAAAAAAGATAACATAACATAACATAACATAAATTAATAATGGGTAATGTATTCCTCTCAGTTGAATTTATATTGCTATGAATAAAATGGCTTTAATGGTATTGTGCTATATGAAATTAAGATTTTGTAGCTCAAGTTGTGTGAAGTTGAACATACCTTCATATTTGTTTTGTTTTTTCAAATCACTCATCTCATTTCAAAATGTGTACACATATCATATACTCATATCATATACTCATTTTAAACATTTAATTTTTTTCCTTGCAAATGAACACCATTGTATTAAGATTTTTTTTCTTTTTTTTATTATGTCATTGTATTATATACTTTAAGAATACGTTATTATTATATAACATCGAATTGTATCATTCATGAGCATGTTTTAATACTATTTTTGAATAAACAATTTTTTTCTGGCTATCTAAAGTGTTCTGTAGAAATACATAATTATCATGACATTTAAAACATAAACTAAATAATTAAATCGATTTTATATTTTTTTTTAGATTATCCGCACCATATGCTCGAACTTGATGAAGTTGCATTGCTGAATATTAAAATTTATATTTACTGCGATCGAAAACATATTTATATAAATATAAATCCGTACCATCATCGAAAACAAAATGAAATCACACTTAAGACAATAACATATCGTCCTTTCATGTAATTGTTCATTTGAAGGTACTTTTAATCTCCGCTGGTTCACTGTGTGTTATGATACCATGAAACATTATGTCCTAAAATCTTCATAAAATGAGTTGTAACTATTGCAAGTCATATTTTAAGTATATGCTATTCGTGAGTCAAACATTTCTTTTAATAAGAAAGTAAACATACAATATATAATATGCTTTAAAAATATATAGAAACAAAATGATATTTTTTTCTCGATAACTATGTGTACTTGCTACAAAGAACATTTGATTCTATATTTCAGTTTGCACAATAACCGCCCTTTGAACCATAACAGTAATGCTCGTTATTTATATTTATAACGCATTCATTTAAAATACGATAAATTTACAACCGTTTAATTATATGCAATTAAAAGTTATATTGCTCTAACTCTCCTACACGTAAAGCTTCTGTAAAAAATCACAACATTGTGTTAACGGCTTTGTTTCCTTTGTTTCACCAATTCCTGGCAAGAATGAAATTCTTCCTTTCCCAAAAAAGTTCCCAAAAAACATCTACCTGGTTTTGGTATGTGATATCATGCATAGACAGCGACCTAATAATATCACATAGATGCATAGTGTGGCTTTTGCATATTAGATAAGGTAGATTATCTGTGAAAGTATGTTTTTATAATCACAAATCATTCTGTACATAAGTTATACGCATGCATTTAAGTTGATGTGTTATAGAATCCAGCGATTACCCTTCATAAACAAAGGAATTTGGAGAAAAAAGACATACATGTATATGAATATATGTGATTTATGAATATGTATAGTTCTCGAAAGTCTCATTTAAATTAATCCTAATTTGCACTCCTCTACTATCCGCGATTTGAATCTGAAAACATCGCATTAGGAGCCACGTCAGATTGATCTATAGTAACAGTAGTATAGTATAGTATAGTTATCTATATGCAAAAAAAGTGTTTAAACCAATTAAATAGCGCGTTTCTAACTGACTTCGGTAACACATTTTTCACAAGTTTCGAACACGGGATCTTTTGCTTACAGGGCGAATGCTTTACCTTATGAGCTACCGCTCTACCTAATAAGATACCCGGCCGCTTAGACATCTTTCTACCCTTTTGTGAGATTGATGCGGTTACTTCCCCCTGATATACCGAACGATTCTGTAACCACCGATTTGATTGGCGTATACAAAGGTCAATATGAGACGACCCTCTATACGATGTGGTCTGACCGAAATAGCATACTGAATCTTATTTTAATGAGATTGGGTTCTCGAGATCTCATCGTGTTAAAATACTCTTATAACATCACCATCGACGATTTGTTTTTTAAAACGACCTTTATCACAGTCCAATAAAGGCTCCCACCGTCTTCAAATATGCCTCAAAATAATTCAAATATTCATCTTACGACTGCATTTAATAGTATCAATATATTCTTCAAACTGTTCAATTAAGATTACGAAATATTTGATTTGATGTAGTCGGGCTAACAGATGATTCAAAAAACTTTTAAATACGAATTTCTTCCTTCGGTAGTCATTGTGGAAAATATTCAGAAAGTTGGTATGCTTACAATGGACCGTTCACCAATCTCACGTTATTAACTATTACTTCAATAAACCAATGTCCCCATCGTTGTGCATTATACAGTGACACGTTCAATAAAGAATATATATGTAGTTACTAATGCACATAAATAATTGGGTAGACGATCAAATGATACAATGTATCCTTTATAAAATATATTTTTGAATATAAAGCAATGATCAACGAGTTTTGAAAATCACATATAGGTTATTTATTTCACGTGACATTTATTGAGTCAGTATGATATGTTTTCTTTAAACAAATATTCTCAAATAATTGAAATACTGTCGATGGGGCATTCATCATAAGCGAACTAACAAAACGTTAATCATCAGTGAAAAATAAAACGTAAGAATACGATCTGTGTGAAAACCAGAATAAACCTTGTAATAATAATAATTTGAAGTTGAAAACTTAAATTGATATATGTAATGACTGTATCATATTCCTTTAAAATTAACTATAATGCCTAATTTAAAGCAATTTCATTTCTCTTTTTTTCTGTGTTTGATATTATAAATTACATTCCCAATGGATTCATAATAATTCCTGCATATCCTGTTCATTGGCAATGGATCGTAGACTAATCTCTTAAAATATTGTGGTCTATTTTTCATCTTTCGTAATGCACATACTGCTAAGGAATAATTGGATAAATGATAACAAATATTTTAAAACAATAAAAACTTTCTGAGTATATCAGGAATGAACGTTTTCTGGTGAACTGTCTTAAGTTGGACTTAGTCTATATGCCTAAATGAATATGATAAATAAACCCTCTAGTCATAAAGAATATGAATACTTGTTCCAGTAATGTATCATTGTATTAAATAAACAGACGCATTATGCAATTTCTAATTTAACATTCAAGGAATGAGTGAAGCACATTGTTTCTGAATGATAAAGTCATCCAATCCAACATGCCATTAAAATATGAACACAAACTATTATTTCACCTGATAAAATATCAAAACGAAAAAAAAAAGAAAAGTTAAAGGCAAATTAAAATATACGTTTTAACAATAGTTGATAATTTATATGCGACTTTATTTTTCGTCCAACAATTTATCGCCAATGGATCAAAAAAATATTTTTCAACATTTAGAGCAAGGATATCGATAATTTACCTATTCCTCTTGAGCTGTGGTATATGATCAGATTGTTTTTGCTAAAAAGAAATGCTGTTTTTCTTTTAAATGTTCTAATATCACAATTTCACAATATAATTGGAATTAAAATGTCCAAAATATAAATATCTACTTTTTATATTTATCAAGAAACTCCCCCTATAAAGTGTGCTTCCACTAACAAGGAGCTCGTGGGTTCACTCCTCAGCCTTGCCATACGAATGTTATTAAATAGGTACAGGTATATATAAGACCGATTTATGTTTTATAAAATAAGCTCGTTTTTCCTCATAGGTTCGGATAAGGAACAATGTGCATGGAAGTTTTTTTATTAACAGAAGAAAAAAAAACAACATAAGATTATATAACATAATATAAGATAAGATGTGTAGCTCAAGTTGTGTGAAGTTGAACACATATTTTTCTCTGGTTATCTAAAGTGTTCTGTAGAAATACATAATTATCATGACATTTAAAACAGCAACTAAATTATTTAATCAATTTCATTATATTTTGTCTAGATTATCCGCACCAGCTGCTAAAACTTGATAAAGTTGCATTGCTGAATATGAGAATCTATATTTACTGCGATCGAAAACATTTTTATTTAAATATGAATCTGTACTATCATGTAATACAAAATGAAATCACGCTTAAGACAAAAAAATATAGTCCTTTCATGTAATTGTTCATTTGAAGGTATTTTCAATCTCCGCTGTTTCATTGTGTGGTATGCTACCATGAAGCATTGTATCCTAAAGTCTACATAAAATGCGTTGTAAACATTGCAAATCACATTTTAAGTATATGCTGTTCGGGAATCAATGATTTTTTTTAATAAGAAAGTAAACATACAATATATAACATGCTTTAAAAATATAAAGAAAAAAATGTATTTTTTTATAACTATGTGTACTTTCTACAAAGAGCATTTTATTCTATAATTCAGTTTGCATAATAAACGCCCTTTAATCCATAACAGAATGCTCGTTATTTATTTTTATAACGCATTCATTTTAAACACGATGAATTTACAACTGTTTAATTATATGCAAATAAAAGTTATATTGGTCTAACTTTCTGACACTTAAAGCTTCTATAAAAAATCACAAGGTCCTGATAACGGCTTTGTTTCCTGTCACCAATTCCTGGCAAGAATGAAATTCTTCCTTTCCCAAAATAGTTCCCGAAATAACATCTACCTGGTTTTGGTATGTGATATCGTGCAAAGACAGCGACCTAATAATATCACATAGATGTATATTGTGGCTATTATGATGAGCACGTATATATTATGTATATTCTCATCGCATTAAAACACTTGAATAAACGATTGACAAATTGTTCTGTTAAGCACCACATTTCACATATTGATGTGAACTTTCATGCCCCACAAATGTATCGAAAATGAAATCGCCATTACTTTCAGATCCGTCCGATACATACACAAATATTTAAAATCTCAATTTCGAGGTTTTAATAACCACATTTTCATTATGAAATGACAGTATTATTTCAACAATTTTCAAATCATTTTCATTCAATGATGAAAAATTCAATCCTCTCTTGTAAAATATAGAGTTGCATTTCCAATTCAAAATGAGTATTTATTGTGTCTTATCATTTGTAAATGTTTATTTTGACCCACCTTGTCTTATCAACTAATGACTTCAATAACCTTTAATAAGTGTCTTATAGACTTATAATAATACCATTGTCTATTTAAGCACAAAATTGATACGTTCAAAAGATGGAACATATGTTATTTTGTTGTGTATATTATTGCTCCCTAGCAACCTTTGAGCTGCACATTATCTCTAGTTTCTCTCTCGCGTGAATTTAGAAAATAGTTCATTGGCAATGGAATGTTGAGTAATTTCCTAGCGTATTTTGGTCATTTATTTAGTTTCTTGATGCACATAAAGCTCGGGAATAATGGAAAAATGATAACAAATTGCATATTTTCTTCAAAACTATATCTTTCTGAATATGTATAGCAGACGTGAACGATTCCTTCTGAACTCGCTGAAGTTAGACTTAAGTTTATATGTCTATGTGAACATGATAAAAACATGCTTTAGTCAATAACATTAAGAATAATCATTAAAGGTAAGTTTCATTATATTTAGTATACTAACGAATTAAACATTTAAGAAATTATTGATTAAAGAACAGCGTTTCTGAATGTAAAAGTCACCCAATTTAACATGCTCTGAATTTGTGTAGTATGTAATGTTGCAAATTTCGAACTATATCAAACATGATAAGAACATGTGATAAGGAAGAAAAATAAAATAAAATAAAATAAACTTCCCCAAACGCACACACACACACACACACACACACACATTTTTTATCAGTATCAGGAAACTTACTTTACTGGATAAAGCGCAAGTCCCTTGATGTGGAGACCATATCAGTGTTGTTAAAATGGCACTGGTTTATATTTCATACGTTTGGCTTCTCTACAATATCAGGGTAATGCCAGGACTTGTTGACCAAGTGTCACGTGAGGTATTATGTCAGGTGATATCGCACTGTGGCAGCACTCTATCATTTTCGTGTAATCAAACGTCAGCAAATGACTGAACAATTGTAATTAGAAAGATAAATCAGTACAGAGAAACAAAATGAATATGTGAACATGTTCAGAGAGAGAGAGAGAGAGAGAAAGAAACTTTGTTATGATAATTAATTTATGTTGGTTCCGTAAATAGCATAAACACTTAAAATGGAAGTTAAATTATTTTTATTTACTATTATTTTTGATTTATTGACACGTTTTATTGAAATGCACACATATTCAACTATGCAAATAATGTCTCTCATAGAATTATTTAATGATAGAAATATGTCTTTTGACCACATCAAGTTGGTACGTTGGTATATACATTTGATAGACATTTTGAAAAATGAAATACACCAAATACATTTCCCTCTTTAAGTTACTACTTTCCTTTTCCAATTATCGTTTAATTCCATTTTCTGTCATTGTTGTGGTTAAATTTATAGTGATTATTTTCTTATCGGTATACTTTTATGTGAATCTAGCTAGATATGTTTAATCATGATGGATTGAAGACTTTGATTGAGATTGAGATTGTAGTTACCTATATTTCAAATAGTTCGTGCGCATTTCAATTACTCTGTTGGGGCTGCAAATATAAATCATTAACATTATATCATATCATCACAATTATATAAGACTTTCAATTATTCATGCCGTTATTGACATAGAAACAATGAGATAGACATCTCCATGTAAATATTCTCAAGGAAGTTTAGATTTAAAAACATAATTACTTTTCTTTAGTGTTTCCTTATAAAATAATAATTAGAAACAATGCGCACGTCCCGGTAAGCAGGTATATTGACTACACAGAAAGAACATGAAGAATATCTTCATATCGTAGTGTTCTTCTCCCATTTCAGATAATTGTTGTCTTTACAGCTACACAGTATTAAGATAATAGTGCATACTTTCCAAATATTTGCCGCATAAATGATTACTATCACACTATCAAACAGATCTATAAATTAAATTGAATATTATATTACAGTAGAACCTCGCCAAACCGAACATCATTAAACCGAATTCCTCGCCATTTCGAAGTTTATTTTCGGTCCCGATTTCTTCTCTTCTTATTTTAACTAAAAAAAATGTTTATCCGAATTTCGCTATTTCGTATTTCTAGCTACTTTGAAGTAAAAATCCGGTCCCGAGGTCGCAATTCATGTACATTTTTTTTATTTTTTATTTCATAAATTTTCGTGAACCAATTATCGAACTTATTATAATTCGTATCCGGGTCAGTAACCAAGTTTATTTTGCGGATGCACCTAGAGTGATGGCTCAGGAAAGTTTTTCACACCTTTTTTTTCGAGATTGGGATGGGCAACGTGTGTCCCACCGGAAATGTTGATTATTGCTAATCGATGTCTGACAGGTTGCATAATATGCACGTGCCAGCAGATAAACCAAGGTGTCAGATCATTAGTACATTCCATATCATCGCGTTCGTCACCGGCATGCGACGCTACCTGAAACAGCAGATCGACGGTAAAAATATGTATCATTGCTTGACATGGTAGAATGATTATGTTCATCAGAAGCATATAAGTAGATCATGATATATTTTCATTACTTTTCATAATTTGCAAATAGCATATACGTACACCTAATAGGTGGTTTTCACGGCATAACGATTTCCACAATATGCACCGGTAATGAAAACGCACACATGCACGCTTACAAACTGAAATTTCCATCAGATTTTTAATCCGAATAATCGTTATTTCGAAGTTTTCAGCTTTGTCCCAAGGACTTCGATTTAACGAGGTTCTACTGTAGTTTGCGAAACACCTATGTTCATGCCAAATAAGTTATTTATTATTACGATAATGTATGGTTGAAATGTATGTCATATATTTCTATATGAAATGGTTTTATCAGGCAAAATAATCCTACAATGTTTCTGATAAAATCTGATAATCTGGTAATCTCAACACTTCGTAATAAATTTGATCTAGTGCTATTTTGTTCTTCTCAGTGTGAAGTCATACTGATGTGATACGTAGTGTTATAAGAAAATGGTCCTAAGCTATCACACATAAGCAATCTAAGATTGAATAGCACGCGTTTAGATTGTATCATCTGTTCACCAGTTTTATATTATTGGGTTTTGTTCAAATTATTCATTTAAAATGTGAGCATTAGTGTCAATATTGAGACAATAAAATTAATTACTAAATATTTATCAAAGAGGCGCTAGAGCTACCAATTAAGTCATTATATAAAAACTCGCGGTACTGCAACCGGAATAAAGTTATATCTAAACAGAAAAATATAAATGTACACCACAATATTCATATTTTTATTTGCGTCTTTAATCATCATGCTATGTTTATCAGGATATGAGAACAGTATTTTTTAGAAAATTAAAAAATAAAATGTTTCCTAAATCCTAAACATGTTTCAAAGAGTTGATATTTGAAATAAGACTATTTGATATTTTTTATGATATAAGATAAAGTTTTGTAAATGACTATTTACTATTTTTTATTGTTTTTGTTTCAGCAGTGATTTGTAAGTATAAACAATTATTCTATGCCCCTGTTTCCATGCACAGTATAAACAACCCCGATTTATGTTTTCTAAAAAAAAAAAATTCTCATAGATTTGGATAAGGAACAATCTACATTGCAGGTATATTGACTACTCAGAAAAACAAATATTAAGATATGTCTTGATATCATCCATGCTCCTCTTACATGGACCGCTGGCAGTTAACATATATAATTTGCATTCATGTATGTTTCTGATGAAGCAATTCAAGTTAAATTTTGAAATTGAGACATTGTAAATATTCGTTTATTTATATATAAGACCGATCTATGTTTTATAAAATAGGCTCTTTTTCCTCATAGATTTAGATAAGGAACAATGTGCATGGCGGGTATATTTACTACACAGAAATATAAGTATAAGATATGCCTTGTTCCTCTTCCATCGACCGCTGGCAGTTAATTGATAAAACATACCTGTGTGTAATTTCCTGCTTAAACAATTCAAGATATAATTTTTGAATTTGAGACATTGTAAATATTGCTTTCTTGAAAAAATATGCCTACTGGTCATTTAACACTGAGTCAGAAACTAAATAATTTAGTCCATTTAATGATATTTTCCTTAGATCTTCCAAACCAGTTTTGGAATCAGTTTAGTCAACCACCATTTTTGCTTCAACATTCACCTGGTTAACATATATAGTCTCTGATGGATGTTTCAAAAACTAAGTCTTAAATTAGAAGAAAAGTGTACTCATTCTAATCTACATATAAAATTCTGGTTAAATTTGATTACAACTAGATGGATCCCCAGTAGTTTGTAAGACAACCAAAATAATGTTGATGTCCAAAAATGTCGATTAAAATAAACTTTTATATCTTATTAGTAGTGTCGAAATGTGATAAAGTGATATAATTCTGGAAATGAAATATGAAATATGATAAGATACTATACTTATACTTAAACAAAGAACAAAGAATTTGTGCGAGTACGTCAGAGTTTTTATTGTACCCATATCAAAATCAATAACATTTTGTTTTTTCAAATGAACACCCTTGTATTAAGATTATGATGTGTATTTATTATATGATACTATATTCAGTTAAAATATGTTAATATTATAAAAAATAGAATTCCATCATTGCTGAACATGTTTTAGAATGTTTTAACAAGATTTTAGGATAAATTAATCTCTTCTGATTGATAAAAAGTTGTGTATAAATACACAATTATCATTGTGAGTAATTCGATTTTATGACAGTTTGTCTAGATTATCCGCACCAGATGCTCAAACTAGATAAAGTTGCATTTCTGTATATGAGAACTGATATTTAAGGCGAACTAAACGATTCTTACATGAATAAAAATTCGTACTATCGTAATCCAAAATGAAAAAAAAAAAAAAAAAAAACTGTATCGTCCTATCATGGACTTAAGGTATCTTCCATCTTGATTGTTATTGTGTGTATGCTTCCATGAAACATCATGGCATTTCTTAAAATACAGGAATAAAACCTATACAAACATCATTTCATGTGATATCGCAGTGAGGTTTGATATATTTATATAATTATTTGAAACTGGCTGTAAACATGGAATTTCTGATGTAGATACCAAATACATTTAATATAAATACAAAATGTTGCATTGAATGTAATCTACTTTCTGTTTTCTTATATTGCGATTTAAAATACACGTTTGTTCGGTTAAGCAAAGTATGCCTCATATATGATCTTTGGAAGGTAGAAGCGTTTTGTGCTATATATAATTATGTTACATTATATTGTTTTACTTCATCCAGAAGGTAGGTGTTTATTCGGTCATGTACTTTAAGTAATTATTTCCAAGAATGGAATACACCAAAGTAAATACATATCCATATAAACTACATTTCTTTGATTTCTCAATAATGTTTCAAAAAATTCATATACTTCTCATTGTTGCGATCACATGTCATTTGTTTTTTATAGAAATGTTTTATGTGCTACGTTCGACAAGTAACAAATATTACCCATGATTTATTTTTGTTTGATCATTGATTAATTATTCCTCACTTGGATTCCTATTATGTTAAGGGTCAGTATGTCTCCTAGTGAACAAGGTCCTTTATTATTTTATCAAATCATGATATCATACATATACGGATATTTATAATTAAAATATAAAATATATTTGACAGCATTATTTTAGAATTTTATCAATGTAAAACACTATTTTATTATCTCAACATTGATTGTTTTGGTATGCACATATCAACTGTCAATAAATCAATTTCAGCAGTATTTGAACAATGCATACTGTTATCGTTATATTCACAATACGAAAAAAAAAAAAAAACTACATGTTCACATTCTAAAAGAAAATCAGATAAAAATAAAATGTCTGGTGAGAGACAAAGTGCATGTCATTACATGATAGTTTAATTGATTACAAAGACTACTTACATAAATGATATATGATCACACTCATGGTTTTCTTACATTTGTTACTGAGCAGTACATATATCAAAAAAAAAATCTGCGAGTAGGCATTTTATTTTATTTCTAAGATAGTTTTTTTCTTTTGAAATAATGGCATTGGTAATTAAAATGCATTCGTATTTCAAGTCATGCGATTTTTTTTAAAATTTAAATAGAAAGTATTATTTCCAGATTCAAGGAATAGATTGCTAATAAGCTAACGTATTTATGAGTTAGCATTTGTATGCACATTTGGAATAATAATGGCATTGTTATTGGCCTAAGGTAATGTATTGCAGACTTGTGTATAATGGGTGGGATTTTAGTTCCCATCGTCTTAAATCACTTGAATAAGAAAACGACGGACACATTGACGTGGCAGGACGACTTTTGAAACAATCAAAAAGGCTACCCAGCTCTTCAACAGTTTCAATTTTATTCAAATACATCCTGACTGTACTGGCAATACAAAAGTTAATTCAGAATTGTTTCAGAAGTGCCAATACATTCGATAAATAACACTATCGGAGGAATAAGAAGATACCTAATGCATTTTGTGTTGTTTTGTAACTCATTATGTTGTATATCTTAATCAAAAGGAAGAAATGTATAGAGGATCATAATTATTACACAAATCGGCGTATTGCTAAGAACAATCTTACATAAAGACATAAGTAGATAATCAAAATAGATATAATGACAATATGTTCTAGGAAATACCGGTAAAAATTCAAAATATGTTTCAATAAAATATTTATTGTTTTTAATATTCAGTCGAATGCCGCAATTGTGAGTTTGATTTTTAAAAAATCATTGATAGACGCACCACAGATTTTCAGAATATTAGAATCATACAATTCCACATGCCCTGACACATCAGTAGTTTATGTAAATAACGTTTCATATCCCACACTACATATTTTGTAATAAAGGTTCAAACATGTTTTATATAGTATAGTACTTGAGACAGATAAAGTGCTGCCACTATACAGGATCATGCCGTAGACATATGGCATGATTCCACACCCAGTCACATGATCTTGACTTCGGGCCAACCAGTCCTGCAACTACCCTTATATGCTGAACGCCATACATTATGAGATGAAAATGCAAATATCAGTCTATGTCTTACATATTGTTTACAGTACAAAACTGTTGAACTTTTAGGAAAATCTTATAGTCTAAAACACAAGCATTGTCCAACTGGTAACTGAAATTCAAGACGTCGTCTTACAGTATACTTGAGAATATATATTTTATAATAAACAGTCAAAGTCTGACTATCCCCCGTTGTATTTGTTTGATTGAAGGATTTATTGATTTGAGGTTTAACATCTTTCAAAAAGTCTGTGTCCGATGAAGCATATTTAATACTGAAGTTATTTTAACGTACATCAGTGGTGAGATATTTAGAACATTCACAACGAAGGAGGACAGTTTCGAATACTTAATATATATTGTTCGAAAATGTACTATTATATTGACATGCTGGCATTTATGAGGGTGATTGGAATCCCCGCATTGGATATTATCTTTAAATACAGTTTCAGTTTAAGGTATGAGCACTATTTTTTACACTGATGGCAAACCAAGTTATCACAGCTTGATATTTTTTCGGGGATGCAGTCTGAATCTAGGGTAAAATCGAGTTTGTTGTCTGCTATGAAATAATAATGCATCACCAACTAGTAGGATCCGTATAGAACTTCAGGCTCATATACAAGTCAACTTGTCTTATATATTGTTACATTTGAACTGATGCACTCAGAAATTCTTTCCACAAGCAATTGTAATTTCCGATCAGTGAAGTAGAATTGCGATGAATATTCAAACAGGTTAAGAGGCATTTAGAATTGTAAAAGAATTTCCCTACTTCATACCCCCAATGCTTTCGTTAGTTTCTGAAATACATGTTTAATGCCTTAAGCAATGGAAATATATTAAATGAACAAATGATATGTTGCCTTAAGTAATTTTTGTAAGTCAAATATTTTTCTTTCTTTTTCGTATTAACCAAATTCAAGTACATTTTTCCAAAGCAGTGGTATTTACCTTTGACATTATACATTTGTTTTGATATGATTCTGATGAAGCGTTTTAATTCATGTATCTTTAGTAACCAGAAATATATCAGAACAGTTATTCTAAATGCAGCAGGGGACTGTTTTAGTTCCCGAATAAAACGTGTCTCACCCAAAATATAGCTACAATTAATCAACATAGGCTGCGACATATTTCCGACATATTCTATGGTCTATGGAAGCCTTTCACTTACCAACCAACTACACATTGTGTATATTTTGATATTTTCCTTTTAAAAATCAAAACATATTATTTTTTTATCAAAGAAACCACATCTCCACCAATGATACTTTCACACTGTTAGTAATCTGTCCCACTTACAAAAATGGTTTCACGCCCTTGTCGCCTTGTACCAAAGTCAGTCGTAAAGATGGTTTTATATATATCTCCCATGCGTTTGACATAAATCATATCATAATAATGCATGGACTTGCTGACCCAGGTCAAGAAAATTTAAACAGACAAATCTGTAATTGATATAGGAACAGTGCGGAAGATATCATCATGTTATGAATTAAAAGGGAAATCCGCATAAGAAAAACATGTTTATCCATAAAGATTGATGAAGGATCATAAGAGTATGTATAGATATGTTTAAGCAATTCATGATAACATTGATATGAATCTTTAAATTTTATTACTCACGAGGTTTGATTGTATTTCAACAAACTCATTGTATAGAACATGGCTGGAAACAAATTTCAATTCTTATCCGCTCCTACATAAAAAAAATATATTAAACTGTATTACAGCTAGATCTATCCTCCATATTTCGTCCGTCGATCGCAACAATACTAGTCAACTATACCAAACAACTGCACCGTTATCAATCTTGTAGAGTCCGTCTGCATTGATATTGATAGCTTAAATTTAACAATTGACGTCGATTTGGAAACACTTATACCAATCCCTCTGGACGGTTCCTTGATTGGAACAGAACTTTGCGTCTTGCAAGGCAATGAAAAATCCTTTCCCACAACGGGGTTCGAACCCACAGCTTTCAGATCCGCAGCCGTGTATGTTTCCACTGGACCAAGGCGGCATGGTAATTATTTAAATGTTTTTTATACTGCAATAGAGATGAACTATTGTTTTCACATAACGGTTGCCTTAATTCAGAAGTTTCTTTTAATGATGCAAAGAACATATGAACATAGTATTCTTCACTAATTATAGATAATCGTGTCCTTACAACTATATAGTATCCAAACATTTAATAATATTTGCAGGATACCTGCTGTATAGATGATTAGATATCACACTGTCGAACAAATTAATGGAAACTATCAAAGTTATCTTTATAAAGTATTCAATTACTCAGCAAAAACTGATGTTCATTCGAGATAAGCTATTCATTATTACCGTGATAGAAATATAGATGCATGAATTCTAATATATAAAGACAATGTTTCCCTACTGTTTTAAAGTTATATCTTTAATGACATATTAAATGCAAATCGCAAACGTATGTTACTAGGGTCAACAGTGGTATATCGTTTGAGACGCAAAACTTATCCTTCAATATGATCTGATCTAATTAGTAGAAATGCAATCACTCGTTTAAGTAAAGGTTCATTGTTTTTATCATACCGAGTTTCTTATAAGTCAATTAAAATGTGTTCTTCCTGGTTTTCATGCGCGTCACAATGCATACTGTATATCTGTTAAACACACGGGTCTAATCCGAATAAGAACTACTTTTTCTGATTACCTTTTACGGCTAGATACTGGTTGCTTCTTTAAGAATGTCCCACAATCATGCTATACAGTATGTATTTATAGTTTTATTTCAAAGAGCCAGAAGGTCGTCCGACCCATGCGGCAAACATAAAATTACATAATATGAACATGACGGTAATGTACAAATGTATAAACGCATGTAGAACATAAACATAGTACAAAAACATAAATATAGACTTTCACATCAAATGCAACACAATACATGTGTCCCCTTTGGGAAAAAAAAAAAAAATAAAGTGAACTAAAACAACACAGATAGTGTAAATAAATATTGGACTAGGATTGTGAATATGAGGTAAATCAATTTACGTACTCTCCGGAATAACCAATTATCTGAAAATGGACGTATTTGTAATAGTTGAATGTCTATAAAGCAACAAGGGTGACGCCATATTCAACCACGATACACATTATTATGTAACATATGTTGATTCAATGAACTAAAAAGCGGACGGGTCATCGCAAATTTTTCGAAAAGTATACTGCAAAACAAAAGAATGCAATCCAATACAAAAATAACAGCAATAACGAAGTTAAAATATCCACTGCCAGATTCCGATAACGAAGAAGAAAAAAAACGTAAAAGGGAGCTTAGCAGCGTAAGCAGCCAAAGCGAGCTTGACTCTAGCATCAAGGAAACTGATAACAAATCTAAAACAGACAAACAAAAGAAAAAGAAAACAAAGGGTAGTGAAGTCATTTCAACAACCATCGACATGGAGTTTCTGAAAAGCGAACTCGGTGCAATAAACAGAAAACTAGAAAACGTTGTTACTAAAGACGACAGCTTTTTGAAGTCAATGATCAGAGAAACTATCAGTGAAATGAAGGAAGACATCATGACATCAATTGAGAAGAGAATTGGTGTTTTAGAAAGTACACTGTATGAAAAACAGCTAGAGAATGATAGTTTGAAAAGAAACTAGCTGACAGAGATGAATCAATAAACAAAATAGAGCAATACAGCAGACGCAATAATTATGGCATACCAGATACTATGAGTCTGCGGAAGAAACAATTAAAAAGGTCACTGATAAACTGAACGAGAAGATACCTAACCTCAGCTTGTCAGAATATGATTTTGATATTGCTCATCGGCTAGGTCAGTATAAAGCCGACAGAAAACGGAGCATAATCGTGAAGTTCCAGTCCCGTGTGAAAAAGATGCAGATAATTAGAAACAAGAAAACATTGAAGACTGATAAACTATATGTTAGCGAAGATCTAACCAAACTGAATCACAGTGTTTTCACAAGTGTGCGCGTAAAACAAAGAGATATCGTTACATCGACATGGACGCGGGAGGGTACGATCTTCTATAGAGACGTCAATGGTGCAGTTCACGAAGTTACACCGAAATACTATGACTACTGGTTGAACCTAGACTGGCCCAGTAAGTGACAAATTGTGCCGCGATTTCTTTTTCAGGGAGTGTAATTCAATCACGCGGTTTTCACAGCGGACACTGGTTTATGTTTATGTAAAACTGACTCAATCACGTGCAGTACTGTTTTACTACACATCCAGTAATACACCATTTATAACTGATGTATATCACCTTGTATATGATGATACCCCGTTCTCTTTTAATCATATTGTTCGCGATTTAGTTGAACCTAGTATATTAAAACTGGTGGTACATGCTATACCGTGTTTGAATATTTAAGTAATTTTTTTGATCATTACGTTACAGATACGTATCGTACTTTTTAACACTGACTGTAAATGTGAACAAGACTACAGGTTTCTGCTTTTGTTTTCAAACCAAATGTAATGCTTAGATATTTAACATCTTGGTAACTATCGATTGTGTTATGTTGCACTTGTATCTATCACTCTGTCAAATAATCATTAGTGCAGCAATTGAATTGTATAGTTAAACTATGTTATACTAGAATACATGCATCTGTGAATTAGATTGATTTAACATATAGTATACAATCGATTGTATAATGGTGCACGTTAACCACAACTAAGTATTAGTCAAACAAATGGACAATATAAACACTTAGGACTTCCTAATATTTGTTTTTGTTAAACCAAGTTCATGAATATTTGTAATACATTTTAACATACACGGGGGTTGAATATTGATATACACGTAATTACCTAAACATTATGTTAGAGATACATATGATATTCTTTAGATTTTAATGTAAATTTGCATAAGACTACAAGTGTTTAATTTTGTTTTCAAATATATATGTTTATATATTTACTTTTCTGACACAGTGTACTATAAAATTGAAAATATGCAACATGTTGTATACAACCGATTGTGTAATGTTGCACATGTACCGAACACTCTGTCAAATAATAATTAGTCTAGCAATTGAACTATATAGTAGAACTTTATGGCGGTATTATATATTTTATACTAGAATACATATGTCTGTGAAATAGACTACATCGAATAAGCAATTGTGGGAGAGTGAGACTTGTAAATATTTTTGGGATTGACTTTTTGGTTTAAACTTGCTTATTATAAGTGTTATATACGTTATACCATGGTTAAATACTTGAGTACAAGTAACATTATAAATACTTATCGTATATTTTTGTTCTTATTGATCATTTGCATAAGACAACAAGTGTCCGTTTTTGTTTTTGTTTTTGTGATAATTAAATCACTTGCAATACATGACTTTGAAAGGTTAAATTATACGAAATTCAGTCAAAATTAACCAGACCCGAATGCTGTCGTGGTAATGTGTGGCTAGCCCGTCTTACTTTTTTGCTTTTCAAATACGATTATTATGAATATATCTCTATCTTTTTTGTCTCAAGAACGTACACTCTGGTTAACAAACATATCTTTTAAACTGGAATTTTCAATATCATAGTATGTCTGAATTAAAGATCTTATCTATGAACGTCTGGGGTTTGTGCCAAAATCTTAAAAGAACTCAAGTATTTCAATGGCTAAAAAACCAAAATGCAGATATATACTTTCTGCAAGAAACTCACTTAACTGAAACTATAAAGAGTCAACTAAAACATGAATGGGGAGGACAATGTGTGCTTAATGGTATCTTTCGGAACAAGGAAGGTACAGCAATTTTAATAAATCCACGAAGCAATATAGTTGTAGAAAATCAATACATAATAGTCCAAAACAGAATACACGCGGTTGATATCAATATTAATGATTCAATATTAACACTTATAAACATATATGGACCGAACGCTGATGAGAACTCCGTTTTTGAGAAATTAGAATTATTTTTACAAAACCATACTAATATACAATTCATCATTGGAGGAGACTTTAATACCATTCTTAATACACAAATTGACAAAAAGAACGGACTAAAAGACTCGCACTCAAAATGTAGAAAATCATTACAATCATTAATAGAATCACATTCCCTATCAGATATATGGCGCGTCAAACATCCAAATACCAAACGGTTCACTTGGCATAGCTCAATTAAACCAATTGTCTTCAGTCGTCTTGATTATTTTCTAATATCAAATTCATTGACAAATTCTGTGAAAAGTACGAAGATTTATACTGGTTATAAAACTGACCACTCTTGTATCTCAACCACAATAGATTTTACAAAGAGTACAAAAGGACCAGGATATTTTAAACTTAATAATAGTCTTATCTTAAATAACGAGTATCAAAATTCTATTAGGAAATGTATAACAGACACCGTAGAAATAAACAATAACACTAATCCTAACACATTATGGGAAATAATAAAAGGGAACATAAGGAATGAAACTATCAAATTTGCATCCTATCAAAAAAGAAGAGATACATTAGAAGAAAAGACATTAACAAATAAAATAAATGCTCTTGAAAAACTAATATCTATCAATAACAATCAAATACAAATCGAACAGATGAAAAATGAACTCGATGAACTAACAAATATCATAATGACAAACATATAAATGGACTATTAATACGATCTAAAGCTGAACAAATTGAGAACACTGATAAAAATACTAAATATTTTGCAAATATTGAAAAAAGAAATTTTGATACAAAAACAATTAAACGACTTATAGTAAATGGAGCCGAAATTAATAACCAGAATGATATATTAAACGCAGAAAAAGACTATTATGAAAAACTTTATAAGAAACAAACAGAACCTGAAAGTGAAAATAACTCCTTTTTTGACATTCCTATCACCAAACTCTCTGAAGAACAAAAACGTGAAATGGAAGGCATAATTACGGAAAGAGAAGTACAGACATCACTTAAAGAGATGAAAAATTGCAAAAGTCCCGGCTCTGACGGAATAACTGTAGAATTTTATAAAATATTTTGGAATGACTTAAAAAAATATTATCTTGACTCGATTAATTTCTCGTACACTCATGGCTCTCTCACTGAACTTCAGCGACAGAGTGTTATTACCCTTCTTCCAAAACATAATAAAGATACTACTATCTTATCGAATTGGCGACCAATTAGCTTACTAAATGTCGACTACAAATTAGCATCTAAGTCCATCGCAAACAGAATAAAAAAACACATAAAATCTATAATACACGAAACACAAACAGGATTTATAAAAGGTAGATATATTGGTGAAAATGTAAGACTACTATTTGATACTATTGAGTATTTAAATAATTCAGACAAAGATGGCATAATAATCTTTTTTAAAAGGCATTTGATAGCCTATCCCATAATTTTTATAAAATGCTTAAGCATTTAATTTTAGTACAATCTTATACAATGGATTAATTTCCTCATATTTTTTCATAATATTGAAATTTATCAAATGCAGTAAAACACAATAAAGACATAAAAGGTATAATTATAAACGATACTGAAATCAAACAAACTATGTTTGCAGATGACGCTACTTTTATAACGGATGGCACTGAGCAATCTTTTAACACTTTAATAGAAACTATAGGTAAATTTGGCATAATCTCCGGATTAAAGTTAAATGCAAACAAAACCACCGTACTAAGAGTAGGTTCACTAAAATATACGGATATTGTCTACAAGAAAAGAAAAAAAATGATTTGGACATCTAAATCTGCAAAGGCCCTTGGGATGGTATTCACAAATTCAACAACAGATAATATACATCTGAACTATGTTAATAAAATAAAAGAATTTTACAATTGTTTAAATAATTGGAAAAAGAGGAAATTATCAATAATGGGTAAAATAACCGTAATTAAAACATTTGCACTGCCTAAACTTGTTTATCCATTTACAGTCCTACCTAATCCTTCTAACGAAACTCTAAAAGAAATTGAATCCGAAATGTATAAATTTATTTGGAACAATAAACCGGATAAAATTAAAAGAAACACACTTAAACAAAGCTATATCAATGGTGGATTAAAAATGGTTGATTTGACATTATTCCTAAGATCTATTAAAGCAAGTTGGGTCAAAAGAATGCTTTCGAATAACAACATCAGTTGGAAAAGTTTTATAGAAATGCAACTAAAACCATATGGAGGGACTCTTGTATTTCAATGTACGCCAAATAAACAAGATGTCGAATATATATGTCAATCAAACTTATTTCTATTAGATATCATGCAGGCATGGTTCGATATTAAACAGATATCAGATAAAGAATACTTTGGAAAATCAATTATATGGAATAACCAGAATATTAAAGTGGACAAAACAATAATATACTATAAAGAATGGCACAACAAAGGAATCACATTTCTAGAACACCTATTTGATTATAGAACAAACAGATTTTATACATTCGAAGAATTCAAAACATTATACAATATCAACCAACAAGACTTCTTTAAATATTTTCAACTCATCTCACATATATCTAAAACCTTTAAACAGTCACTTATCGATGAAGGCACCATATATAATAGAGACGCATGTCTACATGATATTATCTTAAAATCAAAATATGCGAATAAATTCTTGTATAATATACAACTTAACATAATAAAACATAAAACCCAAACTCATTCGTCTCAAAATAAATGGGAATTAATATTACAAAAACAACTTAACTGGGAAACATTAAACATAATCCCATTTCAAACAACATGCGACAATTACTTACGAAGTTTCCAATATAAAATAATAACAAGAATCATACCAACAAATACGCTTCTCTATAAACAAAAATTAACAAACTCAAACCTATGCGATTTTTGCAGCATGAATTATGAAACTATAGAACACTTATTCTGGGAATGTCCCCATGTGACAAAACTCTGGTTTAAAGTTGCAAATTACATGAAACAAAAACAAATACCGATACAACTAACCATGCAAGTTATTCTGTTTGGTCTACAACTAAAAAATAACCAAGGCGTCTGCATAAACTACATAATTATTTTAGTGAAGTATTTCATATTTAGTATGAAATATAAACAAAAACAACCAATATTTAATCATTTTATCCGTTATTTCGAACACAGATTAATTCTAGAAAAACAAATTGCACTTAATAACGATAGAATCCAAACATTTAGAGATACCTGGATTAATTTTTTGGAATATTAAAATATTCTACATAATTAACGTATGTGATTTGGCCAGAGTGTTCGCGTTTCTTCTTCTTTTTCCATCTTTATCCCTTTCTTTCTTGTTTCTTTATTTAATCTTTATTTTAATATAATTTAAATCTTCTATAAAAACACAAGGGGAGACAAACAACAAAAAGACAATGATATTTATCAACATGATAGTATGAATTTATGTATGTTTTATACCATATATATCTATATACATATATGAATGTTTAACCATGTAAATATCATGAAGAAATAAATGATAAAAAAACACAATACATGTACAAATCGATACAAACGTATATAGATCACATAACATAACATACTTGATTGATTAAAGAATTAATTAAATGAATTAATCCGGGACCGGAATGTATGCACCTCCTATTCACATGTAGATAATTTGTTTTATTAAACAACTCATTCATAGACCTCCAACGCGTTATGGACCACTAGAATAACGGGATGACAAATTGTTCTATAAGGCGACATCTAGCACCATCCATTTCAAGTTAACAAATCTTTATGTATTCAACACATTGCTTGAATTGTTTTCTATAAGTCTGCACTAGGTAGTATGAACTTATACCCAAAACTTACAAAATAAGCCAAATAGACCTTTTAAGTAAGTTCAAACCACTCTGCAAAAACCTCTGACATATATGGACTTCTTAAATTATACTCCGATTTGCTAAGTATATTCCATGAATCACATTCGTATTGAAAATGAAATGACCATACTTCTGTTGGCTTGATATGCCCAAAACAAAAATCTCAAAATCTTAAATCTCAATTTTGATGTTTCAAAAATCGCATTTTTATAGAAAAAAAAACTATTTACATAATTTTCAATGCAGTTAATGTTTATTTGGACCACTGATCTTAACAATTAAATAAGCTTATTATCAGGAAACGTTTTAAAAAAAATTATATTTTATGTTTAAGTATACTATTGGTGCTTAGCGACCTTTAAATTGTATATAATCTCTGTTTTCTCTGTCACATGAATTTAGAAAATAATTCCTGCATATCGTGTTCATTGGCAATGGATCGTAGACTAATTTCTTAAAATATTGTGGTCTATTTTTCATCTTTCGTAATGCACATACTGCTCAGGAATAATTGGATAAATGATAACAAATATTTTAAAACAATATATTTCTGAGTATATCAGGAATGAACGTTTTCTTGTGAACTGTCTTAAGTTGGACTTAGTCTATATGCCTAAATGAATATGATAAATAAACCCTCTAGTCATTAAGAATATGAATACTTGTTCCAGTAATGTATCATTGTGTTAAATAAACAGACGTATTATGCAATTTTCTAATTTAACATTCAAGGAATGAGTGAGGCACATTGTTTTTGAATGTTAAAGTCATCCAATCTAACATGCCATGAAAATATTCTAGTATGTATTGTTTTATATCTGACAATATATTCTTAATGATTCGTATAAAAATCCCCAAAATAACGTAAATAAATAAAAGTATTTATATCTTAAAATATAAACACAAATTATGCTTTCACCTGATAAAATATCAAAAAAAAAAAAAAAAAAAAAAAAAAAACTGGCAATGGTAAAGATCTCACAATGATCTTAATGTAAACATATTCAAATAATAGACACAATGATACATATTGTTATATATAGGTGTCGAGGTACCATAAAAATTATATGCTTAGTTCATGCCGAGTATATCGAGTTATTTAGGAAAAAGGAACCGATTGTAGAATTAGTAGTGATACTAGGCTTACAATGATTTATAAATAAACTTTTGATTAATATGTTAGAGTTTTAATATATTTGAAACACTTTCTGTTAAAGGCAAAATTTTTAACAATAATTGATAATTTATATGCGACTTTATTTTTCGTCCATTAATTTATCGCCAATGGATAAAAAATTCTTTTTCAACATTCTAAATGCAAGGATATCGAGAATTTACCTATTCCTCTTGAGCTGTGGTATATGCTCAGACTGTTGCTAAAAAGAAATGCTGTTTTTCTTTTGAATGTTCTAATATCACAATAGAATTGGAATTAAAATGTCAAAAATATAAATATTTACTTTTTTATATTTATCAAGAAACTCCCCCTATAAAGTGTGCGTCCCCAAACAATGGGCTCATGGGTTCACTCCTCAGCCTCGCCATAGGAATGTTGTTAAATAGGTACAGGTATATACAAGACCGATTTATGTTTAATAAAATAATCTCTTGTGTTTGTTTTTCCTCATAGATTTGGATAAGGAACAATGTGCATGGCAAGTTTTTTGATTAACAGAAGAAGAAAAGAACACATACGATTATATAACATATGATACCTGCATATTTTTTTTTTCAAATCACTCATCTTAAAATGTGTACACATATCATAGTCAATAACTTTTTTTCTTGCAAATGAACACCACTGTATTAAGATTATTTTCTTTTTTCATTATATCATTATACTATATTCTTTAAGACTACGTTATTATTATATAACATCAAATTGTATCATTCATGAGCCAGTATCAGTTGTTTTAATACGATTTTTGAATACATATTTTTCTCTGGTTATCTAAAGTGTTCTGTAGAAAAACATAATTATCATGGCATTTAAAACAGAAACTAAATTATTTAATCAATTTTATTATATTTTGTCTAGATTATCCACACGAGTTGCTCAAACTTGGTAAATTGCATTGTTGAATATGAGAATCTATATTTACTGCGATCAAAAACAGTTCTATTTAAATATGAATATGTACTATCATGTAATACAAAATGAAATCACACTTAAGACAAGAAAATATTGTCCTTTCATGTAATCGTTCATTTGAAGGTATTTTCAATCTTCGCTGTTTCACTGTGTGGTATACTACCATGAAGCATTGTATTCTAAATTCTACAAAAAATGCGTTGTAACCATTGCAAATCACATTTTCAGTATATGCTGTTCGGGAATCATTGATTTTTTAATAAGAAAGTAAACATACAATATATAACATGCTTTAAAAATATAAAAAGCATTTGATTCTATAATTCAGTTTACACAATAAACGCCCATCGAACCATAACAGTAATGCTCGTTATTTATTTTTATAACGCATTCATTTTAAACACGATGAATTTACAACTGTTTAATTATATGCAAATAAAAGTTATATTGGTCTAACTTTCTGACACTTAAAGATTCTGTAAAAAATCACAAGCTTCTGATAACGGCTTTGTTTCCTTTCACCAATTCCTGGCAAGAATGAAATTCTTCCTTCCCCAAAATAGTTCCCGAAATAACATCTACCTGGTTTTGGTATGTGATATCATGCAAAGACAGCGACCTAATAATATCACATAGATGTATATTGTGGCTTTTGCATATTAGATAAGGTAGATTATCTGTGAATGTATGTTTTTCTAGGCACAAATCATTCTGTACATAAGTTATACGCATACATTTAAGTTCATCTTTTATAGAATCCAGCGATTACCCTTTCATAAACAAAGGAATTTGGAGAAAAAGCGTGTGCATGTAAACGAATATATGTGATTAATGAATATATATGTATCGGGTATAGTTTTCGAAAATCTAATTAAAGTCATATCCTAATTTGCACTTCTCTATTATCCGTGATTAGGATCTGACAACATCGCATTAGAAGTCTCGTCAGATTGATCTTTTAAGTAATGTATATGCATAAATAAGTGTTCGATTTTAAACCAGTCAAATAACGCGTTTCTAACTGACTTCGGTAAAACAGTTTTACCCGGAATCCTTTGCTTACAGGGCGAATGCTCTACCGAATGGGCTACCGCTCTACCGAATAAGATACCCGGCCGCTTAGACATCTTTCTGTCATATTGTGATATTGATGCGGTTACTTCCTCCTGATATTCCGAACGATTCTGAAGCCGCCTATTTGATTGGCGTATACAAAGGTCAATCTGAGACGACCCTCAATACGATGTGGTCTGACCCAGTTAGCATACTGAATCTGATTTTAATGAGATTGGGTTCTCGAGATCTCATCCTGTTAAAATACTCTAATAACGTCACGATCGACGAATTGTTGTTCAAAACGACCTTTGTCACAGTCCAATAAAGACTACCACCGTCTTCAAATATGCCACAAAATAATTCAAATATTCATCTTACGACTTCATTTAATGGTATCAACATATTCCCCAAACTGTTCAATTAAGACTAGGAAATCTTTGATTAGATTTAGTCGGGCCAACAGATGATTAAAAAAACTTTTAAATACGTATTTCTTCCTTCGGTTTTCATTGTGGAAAATATTCAGAAATATAGGATGCATACAATGGATCGTTCAGTACTCTCACATCATGTTATTGACTATAACTTCAATACACCAATGTCCCCATCGTTGTGCATTATACAGTGTTAAAAAAATTTCCCAAAATAATTTCATAAGAATTTTAAAATCAAATATAGGTTATTATTTCACGTGACATGTATTGAGTCAGTATGATCTGTTTTGTGTAAACGAACATCCTCAAATAATTGATATACTGTCGATGGGGCATTAATCATCAGTGAAAAACAAAACGTAAGAATATGATCTGTGTGAAAACCGGAAACCTTGTAATAATAATAATAATTTGAAGTTGAAAACTTAAATTGATATATGTAATGATTATATCATATTCCTTTTAATTAACTATAATGCCTAATTTAAAGCAATTTCATTTCTGTTTTTTCTATGTTTGATATTATAAATTACATTCCCAATGGATTCATAAAAAATAACCTCACATGTTATCATATTAAAATAGAAACGTATTATATGTACGTCATCTAGTTGGTGCGTGTTTTACCTTAACATCGTTTTTTTTTTTTGGATAGACCTATCTTGTCAAATTAATATTTACTGTGACTTTTACAAATTAAATAGTATTTTTCTCTGTGAATATATGCCTCTATAGGCAAAAATAAAACATTCTGTACATAAGTGGTATATACGGATCATTGGGGATAATATTTTATAGAAACCAGCGATTATTATTTATATATAGTTAATCAGCGGATTTTGGAGAAAATCAGGCATGGTTCTCGATCTCATCGTGCTAAACTACCCTAAAAACAGAACGATGGACGAATTGTTGTGGCAACTATATCCCCATCATTATGCATTGTACAATGACTCTTTCAGTAAAGAAAAATATGTAGATCCTAATTCACATAAATGGAAAAGACGATCAAATGTTACAAAAAAATCCTTTATAAAATGTTTGTAAATAAAGCAATGAACAGCGTAATTTGAAAATCAAATGGAAGTTATTCACTTCACGTGATATCGCATTGAGTCTGTGAGAGATCTGTCTAGAGAAGACAAACATACTCAAATAATTGAAATACTGTCAATGGGATATTAATCACAAACGAAAAAAAAAAAAGCCGGGGACCTTGTAATGATAATAATTTGAAGTTTGTGAAAAACTTAAATTGATATATGTAATGGTACTATAATATTCCTTTAAACGTGAATAAGTCATGCTGTTTTATATAAAACAATTTAATTTTTGTTTTTCTTATTTGATAGTTTAGAAATATATTACCAATGGGTTAAGAAAAAATAACATCACATGTTATTATTCAAAAGAAATATTTAATATGTACTACATCCAGTTGGTGCGTGTTCATGTTTTTTACGTAAATTTAGCAAATGTTCCATTTAATGACACCCATTAAGGTACAAAGATATTCATTTGGATCAGATTACCTATTTTAGGTCAAATACGAATATAGTAATATCTATGTATTCCTACACTGTGACTAAATATAACAAATAAAACATAACAAATAAGATAATGAAATTGTTTTCTTTGATATAATCGGCATGAATCGAGTTATGCTTTTATAGTTATATTGTCTAAAATGTACTTTGCCCAGGGACTATTTTTATGGCTAATGTACTGGCCTTCTGCTATGGAAACGTTTTCGTTTTTTTTTCAATAATGTATACTGATCGACTATAATGTTAAATAATCATTACATTTAAAGCAGAAACATCATGGCATTTTATGTAGATTATCCAGCTAGTTAAAATAGATTATTCGATAAAGTTGTACTGCTGTATGAAACGTTTATTACTTAAAGCGAACGTAAAGATTCTTACTCAAAAACAAACTCGGACTATCGTTTTACACAATATAAGCTATCAAGCTATCATTTAATACAATTACAAATTAAAGTTTTACAGTATCAAGTATTAATTTTTCAAATTTACACCTTAAGATTCAGATTATATCATTTCTTTACACAATCATTACCCAATCGATACAATATTTACACAATATGCCTTGTAAAATCGTGATAATGAACAATAAGGTTCTAATATATTACACAGCCTTATCATAACACTTTCTCCTAAATTAAATCAAACACATTTATTACCGCACCATCCACTTTTTTACCATACTTTATGTGTAATTTATGTGAAAAGGTAAACATAAATCTTCCTTTCATTTAATTGTTAATTTAAAAGTATTCATACGATTTGCATGTTTGGTAAGCTTCCATGCAAATTATGTTATATATTTCATATATACATATCTTATCCGATTACAAAAATACTTCATTGCAACTTATTTAAGGTCCCATTTTGAAAATATATTGCTTGGAAATCAATCAACTTGAAATAGAAGGTACATGTATAATGAATGTATGTGTTTAATGAAGAAGAAAACATGATTTATTCTTCAGGACTACTAATTTTTTTCCAGTCATTACAGTAATAACTGTTCTGGTATATAGTACAATGTATATTAGTTCCAGGAACTCAGTTACTTTGAAATATATGATGAGTTTATAACTATTTATTTTCATTTGTCGTTTAACTCATAGGCTATTTTAAGGGTATGAATTTCGTTCCGATCGTCTTAAATCGCTTGAATAAGAAACCGACGTGCAAATTGACGTGTCATGATGACCTTTCTCACGACTAAAAAGACTATCCATAACCTCACCTGTTTCAATATGATTCAAGTACACCGCAACTGTTCTAACAATGCTTAAATATTCCTGAATTGTTTCAGAAGGCCCAATATAAAAGTCACATAATATAATAACGGAATAAGAAGATACATAATGCATTTTTTGTTTTGTAGCATATGATGTTCATGTTCATGATGTTTGGCGGTGTCTGTTTCGCTGTTTAGTGACAGTTTGGTATAAAGAATGTTTGTGTAGATCATAGTCTACAAGATGAAATGAATAGATGATTATATGTTACTACACATTTCTTCCTGAAATAAAGATATAATCCGGATATTGATAAGAACATTCTTAAGTTAAGACAAAATTAGATATTCTAAATAGATATAAAATTATGCAAAAAAACAAAATAAATTGAATTTTATTGTTTTGAATATACAGTCTTATGGCACAAATTTGAATCTAATATTTAATAATAAACTGATAGACGCACATTGTTTCAGAATGTAAGATCACGTTTAAGTATGTCACAAGTTTGCGAGCGCGGTATGTAAACGGCTGATATATCTTTAGATATCTTATACATACTTGTCTCAACCGATTCAGGAAATACTTTTTTCGGAATATCTATAACAGGCAGGTACTGTTTGATCCTTTGTAAATATAAGATAACAAGCATATTGAAGCCGAGTTAGAGATTCGCCTGTATGTTAATGGGGTATAATCATGATATTGTGTATAGTGGGAATGATTCTCATCCCCGTTGTCTTAAAACATTTGATAACACATCAAGGAGAAAAATCATCATTTAGACTCCAACGAATTAAGGTTTCCAGGGTCTTTAAATATGTCAATATTGCAAATAATAAATACTGAAGATCGGATTTCGCTAAAGCATAAATAAGAATGTAATTTATTAATATTGGTCGCACGCCCTGTTGCTAGGCAATTTATCCAAGAATATAAATCTGAAAATAGTGCAATGATGTACGTATTCTTAAGTCAGTCTTATGATTGACTGAAATTATCGTACATGCATATGATAGATATATGTTTTTGTCAATGAGAATGCATTCACTCTATCAGTAAAGTTTCGTTTTCTTTTATCATACAGACATCCTTATATGTAAAATAAAACCTGTTTTCCCTGGTTTTAATGCGCGTCACGATGCATGGTTGAATATTTGTTAAACATACGGATCTAATTCGAATCAGATATGCTATTTCTGAGTACATATTAAGCGAGGATATGGATTGTTTCTTCATGAATATCTGTTTTTAGGAAACAATCCAGCTAAACAGAAGGTATGCCCCCAAGTACATGTGCATACTATGTAATTAAAAACAATTCATTCATTGGTAACATAGATGTTGACATATGAATATATATGAACAGGTGCGATATTGATGAGCGTGTGTATATTTGGCACAGTTCTCTTTCTCGTTGCATTGAACCGCTTGAATAATAGGATGGGACTAAACATGTAAAGTTATCCAAATCTTTGCATAAGCAATACAATTCTTCAAATACTCCCCTTAAACCGGCAGTAAATAGTATAAATGTATTCCCCAAACTTCCAAAACAAGTCAAAGACAACATCCATGCGCCACATTTGTCTGAAAATTGATATGATCATATGACAATAACTTCGAAATACATTTCAACCATCCTTTACATACCACATACCTACAATTTTAATATAATACAAAAATACATTGACCAATAAAAAATCTTTGAACAACTTGGTCTTTTCAATTAAATAACCTGATTACTAAAACTTATAATAAGTGCCCTATATATTCTTTACCATGGTCCATTTTAGTAAAAAAAAAAACTTAAAAAAAGAAAATAGGTTTAGCATATTATTAGAGCTTTTGACTATTTGAATATAACAAAACCAATACATTTTAGAAAAATTATTAAGATTTATTTACATAAGTTTAAGAGTTTCGCGACACTTTGCTACAGGGAGGGCTTTGACAAAGTGTCGCGAAACTCTTAAACTTATGTAAATAAATCTTAATAATTTTAGGTAAGTACTTTGAGAGGAGTAACTCCATAGACAAAGCAAGTGTATGAATTCCGGATTATGAAATTGGACGAACTATAAAGCGGATAAATATAACTTTGCAAACATAAAGCATTTCAAAACAATTGTTTTACAGAGGTGTTGACAATTATGGAAACTAAGATTACCCATTCGTTGAGGAAAATGCATAATATATTTTCACGTACATATTTTATGCCATACATGTTTAAAAAGTATAGAGGGTTATTAAAGAAATGTATTTCATCATAACCATATTTTTATGATAACCATATTTTTATGTACTAATACTAAATTCGATTTTTCTGTTAGAGACGTTTTCGTGTATTTACATATTCAAAAATATGGAGCTTTATTAAATAAATCTATTTTGTAATAACCATATTTATGATCCCGGAATTAATGTACTACATCTAAATTCGATTTTCTGTAGAGACGTGGCATTTTGTGTATTTACATATTCAAAAATATGGAGCTTTATGAACTAAATCTATTTCGTCAATACCATATTTAAATGATCCAACAATAGGATTTACGACATAACAAATTCGATCTCGTCGTATAAACCACTACCAGTTCTCGTTATGTTAGATAACTACCTAAGCTCCTAGAGATGATAGTTACATTATATCTATGTCTCAGTGTAGACTTGATATGCCCGCTAATAAAGTTTAGCGCAACATGTTTTGGAATTATATATCTCCTACAGTTTAAATTTAAATTTCAAGCCATATTTATTTACTCCGATGGCGAAATAAGTTCTTAAAATTCAAATACGGGTCATTCTCGATAATACATATAACAGATTATGTAGTTGTTACTTAAAAGGAGTTGTGAAAAACAATGTCTCAGGTACGGCAACTACCGTATCTTTTTCGCAAATACAATGTTAGGGATTGGACTGGGGAAACAATTGTTAGAAAGGATGCGCATTACCACGATGACGCATTAAATATTCGTAATAAACTGCTAAGTGAATTCCTTGAATTATGTCGTTTGTATATATACTTGTAAGGAATGGGTAAAGATAACGTTTAACGCCTGTCAACGCTTAAACGGTGTAGAACTTGTCATGGTACAGGCTATCTGTATTTAGGTTAAAATCAAGTTTGTTGCCTGCTATTGGATTATATTGCATTAAGAATATACCTGAACAATTCAGTATGTCAAATATATTTTAAACATGGCAATAGTTATTTTAATATCTATAAAAAATTTTGGTTGTATACGTCTTCATCCACCTGTATACTATCGCAGCGACGGTAAACGCAATACAACAACAACAAATCAAATTGATAGTTGGTATTTTAATTTCCGTGAATAAGGGAGTGATGAGGACAATGATTTGCTTGTTCTTTCAACAAATATGAATGTAAAGTTATATTTACTATTCAAACTGGTTTAGGAAATTAAGCATTTAGATGGGTACTGCAGTAGAGACTGATACAGCAGATATAAAGAGCATTGGGGAAGAGAAATATGTTAAGTTTATTGTTCACCGCAGGTTGATACATATTTATAGTTCACAACGCTGTATTGCAATTATGAAATATAGCGGAACTTATTTTCATTTGTCGTTTAACTCATGGGCTATTTTAAGGGTATGAATTTCGTTCCGATCGTCTTAAATCGCTTGAATAAGAAACCGACGTGCAAATTGACGTGTCATGATAACCTTTCTCACGACTAAAAAGACTATCCATAACCTCACCTGTTTCAATATGATTCAAGTACACCGCAACTGTTCTAACAATGCTTAAATATTCCTGAATTGTTTCAGAAGGCCCAATATAAAAGTCACATAATATAATAACGGAATAAGAAGATACATAATGCATTTTTTGTTTTGTAGCATATGATGTTCATGTTCATGATGTTTGGCGGTGTCTGTTTCGCTGTTTAGTGACAGTTTGGTATAAAGAATGTTTGTGTAGATCATAGTCTACAAGATGAAATGAATAGATGATATATGTACTACACATTTCTTCCTGAAATAAAGATATAATCCGGATATTGATAAGAACAATCTTAAGTTAAGACAAAATTAGATATTCTAAATAGATATAATAAATCTATGCTCTGGGAAAGAAGAATTTTCAGAATGTAACAGTTTAAAATTTGAGCGCGGTATGTAAACGGCTGATATATTTTAGTATCTTATACATACTTGTCTCAACCGATTCAGGAAATACTTTTTTCGGAATATCTATAACAGGCAGGTACTGTTTGATCCTTTGTAAATATAAGATAACAAGCATATTGAAGCCGAGTTAGAGATTCGCCTGTATGTTAATGGGGTATAATCATGATATTGTGTATAGTGGGAATGATTCTCATCCCCGTTGTCTTAAAACATTTGATAACACATCAAGGAGAAAAATCATCATTTAGACTCCAACGAATTAAGGTTTCCAGGGTCTTTAAATATGTCAATATTGCAAATAATAAATACTGAAGATCGGATTTCGCTAAAGCATAAATAAGAATGTAATTTATTAATATTGGTCGCACGCCCTGTTGCTAGGCAATTTATCAAGAATATAAATCTGAAAATAGTGCAATGATGTACGTATTCTTAAGTCAGTCTTATGATTGACGAAATTATCGTACATGCATATGATAATATATGTTTTTGTCAATGAGAATGCATTCACTCTATCAGTAAAGTTTCGTTTTCTTTTATCATACAGACATCCTTATATGTAAAATAAAACCTGTTTTCCCTGGTTTTAATGCGCGTCACGATGCATGGTTGAATATTTGTTAAACATACGGATCTAATTCGATTCAGATATGCTATTTCTGAGTACATATTAAGCGAGGATATGGATTGTTTCTTCATGAATATCTGTTTTTAGGAAACAATCCAGCTAAACAGAAGGTATGCCCCCAAGTACATGTGCATACTATGTAATTTAAAACAATTCATTCATTGGTAACATAGATGTTGACATATGAATATATATGAACAGGTGCGATATTGATGAGCGTGTGTATATTTGGCACAGTTCTCTTTCTCGTTGCATTGAACCGCTTGAATAATAGGATGGGACTAAACATGTAAAGTTATCCAAATCTTTGCATAAGCAATACAATTCTTCAAATACTCCCCTTAAACCGGCAGTAAATAGTATAAATGTATTCCCCAAACTTCCAAAACAAGTCAAAGACAACATCCATGCGCCACATTTGTCTGAAAATTGATATGATCATATGACAATAACTTACGAAATACATGTCCATACGGCTAGATATTTCACAACCATCCTTTACATACCACATACCTACAATTTTAATATAATACAAAAATACATTGACCAATAAAAAATCTTTGAACAACTTGGTCTTTTCAATTAAATAACCTGATTACTAAAACTTATAATAAGTGCCCTATATATTCTTTACCATGGTCCATTTTAGTACAAAAAAAAACTTAAAAAAAGAAAATAGGTTTAGCATATTATTAGAGCTTTTGACTATTTGAATATAACAAAACCAATACATTTTAAAAAATTTTTAAAAAAAAAATAGGTGCATTTTAGAAAAATTATTAAGATTTATTTACATAAGTTTAAGAGTTTCGCGACACTTTGCTACAGGGAGGGCTTTGACAAAGTGTCGCGAAACTCTTAAACTTATGTAAATAAATCTTAATAATTTTAGGTAAGTACTTTGAGAGGAGTAACTCCATAGACAAAGCAAGTGTATGAATTCCGGATTATGAAATTGGACGAACTATAAAGCGGATAAATATAACTTTGCAAACATAAAACATTTCAAAACAATTGTTTTACAGAGGTGTTGACAATTATGGAAACTAAGATTACCCATTCGTTGAGGAAAATGCATAATATATTTTCACGTACATATTTTATGCCATACATGTTTAAAAAGTATAGAGGGTTATTAAAGAAATGTATTTCATCATAACCATATTTTTATGATAACCATATTTTTATGATCCCGCATTAGCATGTACTACATACTAAATTCGATTTTTCTGTTAGAGACGTGGGCAGTTTTCGTGTATTTACATATTCAAAAATATGGAGCTTTATTAAATAAATCTATTTTGTAATAACCATATTTAATGATCCCGGAATTAAATGTACAACATGCTAAATTCGATTTTGCTGTAAGAGACGTGGACACATTTTGTGTATTTACATATTCAAAAATATGGAGCTTTATGAACTAAATCTATTTCGTCAATACCATATTTAAATGATCCAACAATAGGATTTACGAAATAACAAATTCGATCTCGTCGTAAAAACCACTACCAGTTCTCGTTATGTTAGATAACTACCTAAGCTGCTAGAGATGACAGTTACATTATATCTATGTCTCAGTGTAGACTTGATATGCCCGCTAATAAAGTTTAGCGCAACATGTTTTGGAATTATATATCTCCTACAGTTTAAATTTAAATTTTAAGCCACATTTATTTACTCCGATGGCGAATTAAGTTCTTAAAATTCAAATACGGGTCATTCTTGATAATACATATAACAGATTATGTAGTTGTTACTTAAAAGGTGTTGTGAAAAACAATGTCTCAGGTACGGCAACTACCGTATCTTTTTCGCAAATACAATGTTAGGGATTGGACTGGGGAAACAATTGTTAGAAAGGATGCGCATTACCACGATGACGCATTAAATATTCGTAATAAACTGCTAAGTGTATTCCCTGAATAATGTCGTTTGTATATATACTTGTAAGGGATGGGTAAAGATAACGTTTAACGCCTGTCAACGCTAAAACGGTGTAGAACTTGTCATGGTACAGGCTATCTGTATTTAGGTTAAAATCAAGTTTGTTGCCTGCTATGATTTTAAAAACCTGAACAATTAGTATGCAAATATATTTTAAACATGGCAATAGTTATTTTAATATTATCAAATTACAAATCAAATTTTGCGGTAGATTGGTGGTTCTACTCGGGTACATCTGTGTACTCAGGGTCTTCATCCACCTGTATACTATCGCAGCGACGGTAAACGCAATACAACAACAACAAATCAAATTGATAGTTGGTATTTTAATTTCCGTGAATAAGGGAGTGATGAGGACAATGATTTGCTTGTTCTTTCAACAAATATGAATGTAAAGTTATATTTACTATTCAAACTGGTTTAGGAAATTAAGCATTTAGATGGGTACTGCAGTAGAGACTGATACAGCAGATATAAAGAGCATTGGGGAAGAGAAATATGTTAAGTTTATTGTTCACCGCAGGTTGATACATATTTATAGTT
>CM037792.1:35103616-35126026 GCA_021229015.1 Solen grandis
GAGTATGTTTGTCTTCTCTAGACAGATCTCTCACTGACTCAATGCGATATCACGTAAAGTGAATAACTTCCATTTGATTTTCAAATTACGCTGTTCATTGCTTTATTTACAAACATTTTATAAAGGATTTTTTGTAACATTTGATCGTCTTTTCCATTTATGTGAATTAGGATCTACATATTTTTCTTTGCTGAAAGAGTCATTGTACAATGCATAATGATGGTGATATAGTTGCCACAACGATTCGTCTATCGTCCTGTTTTTAGGGTAGTTTAGCACGATGAGATCGAGAACCATGCCTGATTTTCTCCAAAATCCGCTGATTAACTATATATAAATAATAATCGCTGGTTTCTATAAAAGATTATCCCCAATGATCCGTATATACCACTTATGTACAGAATGTTTTGTTTTTTTAGCCTATAGAGGCATATATTCACAGAGAAAAAATACTATTTAATTTGTAAAAGTCACAGTAAATATTAATTTGACAAGATAAGGTCGCTAAAGGAAATATAACTTTGATTTACATATAATTAAATTATTGTAAATTCATCGTGGTTAAAATGAATGCGTTATAAAAATAAATAACGAGCATTACTGTTATGGTTCAATGGGCGTTTATTGTGCAAACTGAATTATAGAATCAAATGCTCTTTATATTTTTAAAGCATGTTATATATTGTATGTTTACTTTCTTATTAAAAAAATCATTGATTCCCGAACAGCATATACTTAAAATGTGATTTGCAATGGTTACAACGCATTTTATGTAGAATTTAGGATACAATGCTTCATGGTAGCATACCACACAGTGAATCAACGGAGATTGAAAAAACCTTCAAATGAACAATTACATGAAAGGACGATATTTTCTTGTCTTAAGTATGATATCAATTTGTATTACATGATAGTACAGATTCATATTTAAATAGAAATGTTTTTGATCGATATAGATTCTCATATTCAGCAATGCAACTTTATCAGGTTTGAGCAACTCGTGTGGATAATCTAGACAAAATATAATAAAATTGATTAAATTATTTAGTTTCTGTTTTAAATGTTATGATAATTATGTATTTCTACAGAATACTTTAGATAACCAGAGAAGATAATGTATTCAAAAATCGTATTAAAACAACTGATACAGGCTCATGAATGATACAATTTGATGTAATATAATAATAACGTAGTCTTAAAGAATATAGTATAATGATATAATGAAAAAGAAAATAATCTTTTGCAAAAAAAAGTTATTGACTATGATATGTGTACACAATTTAAAATGAGTGATTTGAAAAAAAAAAAATATGCAGGTATGTTCAACTTGAGCAGCACACAACTTGAGTTACACATCTTATCTTATATTATGTTATATAATCTTATGTGTTTTTCTTCTTCTGTTAATCAAAAAACTTGCCAGGCACATTGTTCCTTATCCAAATCTATGAAGAAAAACAAACACAAGAGCTTATTGTATTAAACATAAATCGGTCTTGTATATACCTGTACCTATTTAACAACATTCGTATCGCGAGGCTGAGGAGTGAACTCACGAGCTCCTTGTTTGGGGACGCACACTTTATCTGGGGAGTATCTTGATAAATATAAAAAAGTAAATATTTATATTTTTGAAATTTTAATTCCAATTCTATTGTGATATTAGAACATTCAAAAGAAAAACAGCATTTCTTTTTAGCAAAAACAGTCTGAGCATATACCACAGCTCAAGAGGAATAGGTAAATTCTCGATATCCTTGCATTTATAATGTTGAAAAAGAATTTTTTGATCCATTGGCGATAAATTAATGGACGAAAAATAAAGTCGCATATAAATTATCAATTATTGTTAAAAACGTATATTTTAATTTGCCTTTAACAGAAAGTGTTTCAAATATATTAAAACTCTAACATATTAATCAAAGGTTTATTTATAAGTCATTGTAAGCCTAGTATCACTACTAATTCTACAATCGGTTCCTTTTTCCTAAATAACTCTATATTCTCGGCATGAACTAAGCATATAATTTTTATGGTACCTCGACACCTATATATAACAATATGTATCATTGTGTCTATTATTTGAATATGTTTACATTAAGATCATTGATTTTGAGATCTTTACCATTGCCAGTTTTTTTTCGTTTTGATATTTTATCAGGTGAAAGCATAATTTGTGTTCATATTTTAAGATATAAACTCACTTTGTATATTATTTACGATTATTTTTGGGATTTTTATACGAATCATTAAGAATATATTGTCAGATATAAAACAGTACATACTAGAATATTTTCACGGCATGTTGGATTGGATGACTTTAACATTCAAAAACAATGTGCTTCACTCATTCCTTGAATGTTAAATTAGAAAATTGCATAATACGTCTGTTTATTTAACACAATGATACATTACTGGAACAAGTTTTCATATTCTTAATGACTAGAGGGTTTATTTATCATATTCATTTAGGCATATAGACTAAGTCCAACTTAAGACAGTTCACAAGAAAACGTTCATTCCTTATATACTCAGAAATATATTGTTTTAATTATTTGTTATCATTTATCCAATTATTCCTGAGCAGTATGTGTATTATGAAAGATGAAAAATAGACCACAATATTTTAAGAGATTAGTCTACGATCCATTGCCAATGAACACGATATGCAGGAATTATTTTCTAAATTCATGTGACAGAGAAAACAGAGATTATATACTATTTAACGGTCGCTAAGCACCAATAGTATACTTAAACATAAAATATAATTATTATCTTTTAAACGTATCATTTTTGTGCTTAAATAGACAATGTTATTATTAACGATTCCTGATAATAAGCTTATTTAATTGTTAAGACCAGTGGTCCAAATAAACATTAACTGCATTGAAAATTATGTAAATATTTTTTTCTATAAAAATGCGATTTTTGAAACATCAAAATTGAGATTTAAGATTTTGAGATTTTTGTTTTGGGCATATCAAGCCAACAGAAGTATGGTCATTTCATTTTAAATACGAATGTGATTCATGGAATATATTTAGCAAATCTGAGTATAATTTGAGAAGTCCATATATGTCAGAGGTTTTGGCAGAGTGGTTTGAACTTATTTAAAAGGTCTATTTGGCTTATTTTGTAAGTTTTCGGTATAAGTTCATACTACCTAGTGCAGACTTATAGAAAACAATTCAAGCAATGTGTTGCACACATAACGATTTGATAACTTGAAATGGATGGTGCTAGATGTCGCCTTATAGAACAATTTGTCATCCCGTTATTCTAGTGGTCCAAAACTCGTTGGCGGTCTATGAATGAGTTGTTTAATAAAACAAATTATCTACATGTGAATAGGAGGTGCATACATTCTCTTTAGCATGATTGTGGGACATTCATAAAGAAGCAACCAGTATCTAGCCGTAAAGGGTAATCAGAAAAAGTAGTTCTTATTCGGATTAGACCCGTGTGTTTAACAGATATACAGTATGCATTGTGACGCGCATGAAAACCAGGAAGAACACATTTTAATTGACTTATAAGAAACTCGGTATGATAAAAACAATGAACCTTTACTTAAACGAGTGATTGCATTTCTACTGACTAGATCAGATCATATTGAAGGATAAGTTTTGCGTCTCAAACGATATACCACTGTTGACCCTAGTAACATACGTTTGCGATTTGCATTTAATATGTCATTAAAGATATACATGTAATTTTAAAACAGTAGGGGAACATTGTCTTTATATATTAGAATTCATGCATCTATATTTCTATCACTGTAATAATGAATAGATTATCTCGAATGAACATCAGTTTTTGCTGAGTAATTGAACACTTTATAAAAAATAACTTTGATAGTTTCCATTAATTTGTTCGGCAGTGTGATATCTAATCATCTATACAGCAGGTATCCTGCAAATATTATTAAATGTTTGGATACTATATAGTTGTAAAGACACGATTATCTATAATTAGTGAAGAATACTATGTTCATATGTTCTTTGCATCATTAAAAGAAACTTCTGAATTAAGGCAACCGTTATGTGAAAGCAATAGTTCATCTCTATTGCAGTATAAAAAACGTTTAAATAATTACCATGCCGCCTTGGTCCAGTGGAAACATACACGGCTGTGGATCTGAAAGCCATGGGTTCGAACCCCGTTTTGGGAAAGGATTTTTCATTGCCTTGCAAGACGCAAAGTTCTGTTCCAATCAAGGAACCGTCCTGAGGGATTGGTATAAGTGTTTCCAAATCGACGTAAATTGTTAAATTTAAGCTATGAATATCAATGCAGACGGACTCTACAAGATTGATAACGGTGCATTTGTTTGGTATAGTTGACTAGTATTGTTGCGATTGACGGACGAAATATGGAGGATAGATCAAGCTGTAATACAATTTAATATATATGGGGTTTTTATGTAGGAGCGGATAAAAATTGAAATTTGTTTCCAGCCATGTTCTACACAATGAGTTTGTTGAATACAATCAAACCTCGATGAGTGAATAAACATTTAAACGATTCATATCAATGTTCAGTGTTGATATCTAGACACTTTATCATGAATTGCTTAAACATTACTATACATACTCTTATGATCCTTCATCAATCTTTATGGATAAACATGTTTTTCTTATTTGGATATCCCTTTTAATTCATAACATGATGATATCTTCCGCACTGTTCCAATATCAATTACAGATTTGTCTGTTTAAATTTTCTTGACCTGGGCCAGCATGTCCATGCATTATTATGATATGATTTATGTCAAACGCATGGAAGATATATATAAAACCATCTTTACGACTGACTTTGGTACAAGGCGACTAGGGCATGAAACCATTTTTGTAAGTGGGACAGATTACTAACACTGTGAAAGTATCATTGGTGGAGAAGTGGTTTCTTTGATAAAAAATAATATGTGTTGATTTTTAAAAGGAAAATATCAATATATACACAATGTGTAGTTGTTTGGTAAGTGAAAGGCTTCCATAGCCCATAGAATATGTCGGAAATATGTTGCAGCTTATGTTGATTAATTGTAGCTATATTTTGGATGATACACGTTTTATTCGGGAATTAAAACAGTCCCCTGCTGCATTTAGAATAACTGTTCTGATATATTTCTGGTTACTATAGATACATGATTTAAAACGCTTCATCAGAATCATATCAAAACAAATGTAAAATGTCAAAGATAAATACCACTGTCTTGGAAAAATGTAAATTTGATATAGCACTTGAAGTTGGTTAATACGAAAAATAAAGAAAAATATTTGACTCATAAAAAATTCTTAAAGCAACATATCATTTGTTCATTTAATATAATATATTTCCATTGCATAAGGCATTAAACATGTATTTCAGAAACTAAAGAAAGCATTGGGGTATGAAGTAGGGAGATTCTTTCATAATTTTAAATGCCTCTTAACCTGTTTGAATATTCATCGCAATTCTACTTCACTGATCGTAAAATTACAATTGCTTGTGGGAAGAATTTCTGAATGCATCAGTTTAAATGTAACAATATATAAGACAAGTTTACTTGTATATGAGCCTGAAGTTCTATACGGATTCCTCCTACTAGTTGGTGATGCATTATTATTTCATAGCAGACAACAAACTCGATTTTACCCTAGATTCAGACTGCATCCCCGAAAAAGCTGTGATAACTTGGTTTGCCATCAGTGTAAAAAATAGTGTTCATACCTTAAACTGAAACTGTATTCAAAGATAATATCCAATGCGGGGATTCTAATCACCCTCATAAATGTCAGACATGTCAATATAACAGTACATTTTCGAACAATATATACTAAGTATTCGAAACTGTCCTCCATCGTTGTGAATGTACTAAATATCTCACCACTGATGTACGTTAAAATAAGTTCAGTATTAAATATGCTTCATCGGACACAGACTTTTTGAAAGATGTTAAACCTCAAATCAATAAATCCTTCAATCAAACAAATACAACGGGGGATAGTCAGACTTTGACTGTTTATTATAAAATATATATTCTCCAGTATACTGTAAGACGACGTCTGGAATTTCAGTTACCAGTTGGACAATGCTTGTGTTTTAGATTATAAGATTTTCCTAAAAGTTCAACAGTTTTGTACTGTAAACAATATGTAAGACATAGACTGATATTTGCATTTTCATCTCATAATGTATGGCGTTCAGCATATAAGGGTAGTTGCAGGACTGGTTGGCCCGAAGTCAAGATCATGTGACTGGGTGTGGAATCATGCCACATGTCTACGGCATGATCCTGCATAGTGGCAGCACTTTATCTGTCTCAAGTACTATACTATATAAAACATGTTTGAACCTTTATTACAAAATATGTATTGTGGGATATGAAACGTTATTAACATAAACTACTGATGTGTCAGGGCATGTGGAATTGTATGTTCTAATATTCTGAAAATCTGTGGTGTGTCTATCAATGAATTTTTTTAAATCAAACTCACAATTGCGGCATTCGACTGAATATTAAAAACAATAAATATTTTATTGAAACATATTTTGATTTTTTACCGGTATTTCCTAGAACATATTGTCATTATATCTATTTTGATTATCTACTTATGTCTTTATGTAGGATTGTTCTTAGCAATACGCCGATTTGTGTTATAATTATGATCCTCTATACATTTCTTCCTTTTGATTAAGGTATACAACATAATGAGTTACAAAACAACACAAAATGCATTAGGTATCTTCTTATACCTCCGATAGTATTATTTATCGAATATATAGGCACTTCTGAAACAATTCTGAATTAACTTTTGTATTGCCAGTATAGTTAGGATGTATTTGAATAAAATTGAAACTGTTGAAGAACCGGGGAGCCTTTTTGATTGTTTCAAAAGTCGTCCTGTCACGTCAATGTGTCCGTCGTTTTCTTATTCAAGTGATTTAAGACGATGGAACTAAAATCCCACCCATTATACACAAGTCTGCAATACATTACCCTAGGCCAATAACAATGCCATTATTATTCCAAATGTGCATACAAATGCTAACTCATAAATACGTTAGCTTATTAGCAATCTTTTCCTTGAATCTGGAAATAATACTTTCTATTTGAATTTAAAAAAAAATCGCATGATTTGAAATACGAATGCATTTTAATTACCAATGTCATTATTTCAAAAGAAAAAATATCTTAGAAATAAAATAAAATGCCTACTCGCAGATTTTTTTGATATATGTACTGCTCAGTGACAAATGTAAGAAAACCATGAGTGTGATCATATATCATTTATGTAAGTAGTCTTTGTAATCAATTAAACTACCATGTAATGACATGCACTTTGTCTCTCACCAGACATTTTATCTTTATCTGATTTTATTTTAGAATTTCAACATGTAGTTTTCTTTCGTATTATGAATATAACGATAACAGTATGCATTGTTCAAATACTGCTGAAATTGATTTATTGACATTTGATATGTGCATACCAAAACAATCAATGTTGAGATAATAAAATGTTTTTTACATTGATAAAATTCTAAAATAATGCTGTCAAATTATTTTATATTTTAATTATAAATATCGTATATGTAAGATATCATGATTGATAAAATAATAAAGGACATTGTTCAGTGGGAGACATACTGACCCTTAACTGTAATAGAAATCCAAGTGAGGAATAATAGGTCAATGATCAAACAAAAATAAATGATGAATCCGACGAAATATTTGTTACTTGTCGAATGTAGCACATAAAACATTTCTGTAAGAAACATATGACATGTAATCGCAACAATGAGAAGTATTTGAATTTTTTAAAAAATTATTGAGAAATCAAAGAAATGTAGTTTATATGGATATGTATTTGATTTGGTGTATTCCATTCTTTGAAATAATTACTTAAAGTACATGACCGAATTAACACCTACCTTCTGGATGAAATAAAACAATATAATGTAACTTAATTATATATAACACAAAATGCTTCTACCTTCCAAAGATCATATATGAGGCATACTTTGCTTAACCGAACAAACGTGTATTTTTAATCACAATATAACAAAACAGAAAGTAGATTGCATTCAATGCAACATTTTGTATTTATATTGAATGTATTTGGTATCTACATCAGAAAGACCAATTACATGTTTACAGCCAGCTTCAAATAATTATATAAATATATCAAACCTCACTGCGATATCCCATGAAATGATGTTTGTATAGGTTGTATTCCTGTATTTTAATAAATGCCATGATGTTTAATGGAAGCATACACACAATAAAAATCAAGATGGAAGATACCTTAAGTTCATGATAGGACGATACATTTTTTTTTTCATTTTGGATTACGATAGTACGAATTTTTATTCATGTAAGAATCGTTTAGTTCGCTTTAAATATCAGTTCTCATATACAGAAATGCAACTTTATCTAGTTTGAGCATCTGGTGCGGATAATCTAGATAAACTGTCATAAAATCGAATTACTCACAATGATAATTGTGTATTTCTACAAAACAGTTTATCAATCAGAAGAGATTTATTTATCCTAAAATCTTGTTAAAACGTTCTAAAACATGTTCAGCAATGATAGAATTCTATGTTTTATAATATTAACATATTTTAACTGAATATAGTATCATATAATAAATACACATCATAATCTTAATACAAGGGTGTTCATTTAAAAAACAAAATGTTATTGATTTAGATATGGGTACAATAAAAACTCTGACGTACTCGTACAAATTATTTGTTCTTTGTTTAAGTATAGTATCTTATCATATTTCATATTTCATTTCCAGAATTATATCACTTGATCAAATTTCGACACTACTAATAAGATATAAAAGTTGATTTTAATCGACTTTTTTAGACATCAACATTATTTTGGTTGTCTTACAAACTACTGGGGATCCATCTAGTTGTAATCAAATTTAACCAGATAAATGTTGAAGCCAAAATGGTGAACTTATTTTAAAGTGCATATATGGATCAGTCCTCGTACAATTGTACGCTGAAACGGATTTAATGCAGCAGAGCAACCTTATTGACTAAACTGATTCCAAAACTGGTTTGGAAGATCTAAGCAAAATGTCATTAAATGGACTAAATTATTTAGTTTCTGGCTCAGTGTTAAATGACCAGTAGGCATATTTTTCAAGTAAGCAATATTTACAATGCCTCAAATTCAAAATTATAACTTGAATTGTTTAAGCAGGAAATCACACACAGGTATGTTTTATCAATTAACTGCCAGCGGTCGATGGAAGAGGAACAAGGCATATCTTATACTTCTATTTCTGTGTAGTAAATATACCCGCCATGCACATTGTTCCTTATCTAAATCTATGAGGAAAAAGAGCCTATTTTATAAAACATAGATCGGTCTTATATATAAATAACGAATATTTACAATGTCTCAATTTCAAAATTTAACTTGAATTGCTTCATCAGAAACATACATGAATGCGCATTTTATATGTTAACTGCCAGCGGTCCATGTAAGAGGAGCATGGATGATATCAAGACATATCTTAATATTTGTTTTTCTGAGTAGTCAATATATCTGCAATATTGATTGTTCCTTATCCAAATCTATGAGTAGAAAAAAAATATAAAACATAAATCGGGGTTGTATATACTGTGCATGGAAACAGGGGCATAGAATAATTGTTTATACTTACAAATCACTGCTGAAACAAAAAACAATAAAAAATAGTAAATAGTCATTTACAAAACTTTATCTTATATCATAAAAAAAATATCAAATAGTCTTATATCAAATATCAACTCTTTGAAACATGTTTAGGATTAAGGAAACATTTTATTTTTTAATTTTCTAAAAAATACTGTTCTCATATCCTGATAAACATAGCATGATGATTAAAGACGCAAATAAAAATATGAATATTGTGGTGTACATTTATATTTTTCTGTTTAGATATAACTTTATTCCGGTTGCAGTACCGCGAGTTTTTATATAATGACTTAATTGGTAGCTCTAGCGCCTCTTCGATAAATTTTTAGTAATTAATTTTATTGTCTTAATATTGACACTAATGCTCACATTTTAAATAAATAATTTGAACAAAACCCAATAATATGAAACTGGTGAACAGATGATACAATCTAAACGCGTGCTATTCAATCTTAGATTGCTTATGTGTGATAGCTTAGGACCATTTTCTTAGAACACCACCTATCACATCAGTATGACTTCACACTGAGAAGAACAAAATAGCACTAGATCAAATTTATTACGAAGTGTTGAGATTACCAAATATCAGATATTATCAGAAACATTGTAGGATTATTTTGCCTGATAAAACCATTTCATATAGAAATACATATATGACATACATTTCAACCATACATTATCGTAATAATAAATAACTTATTTGGCATGAACATAGGTGTTTCGCAAAATACAGTAGAACCTCGTTAAATCGAAGTCCTTGGGACAAAGCTGAAAACTTCGAAATAACGATTATTCGGATTAAAAATCTGATGGAAATTTCAGTTTGTAAGCGTGCATGTCTGCGTTTTCATTACCGGTACATATTGTGGAAATCGTTATGCCGTGAAAACCACCTATTAGGTGTACGTATATACTATTTGCAAATTATGAAAAGTAATGAAAATATATCATGATCTACTTAGATGCTTCTGATGAACATAATCATTCTACCATGTCAAGCAATGATACATATTTTTACCGTCGATCTGCTGTTTCAGGTAGCGTCGCATGCCGGTGACGAACGCGATGATATGGAATGTACTAAAGATCTGACACCTTGAAGGATAGAATTAGCTGTAATACAGTTTAATGACTATTATTATGTAGGAGCGGATTAAAATTGGAATTTCTTTCCAGCCATGTTCTAAACAATGATTATGTTGAAATGCAATCAAACCTCGATGAGTAAATAATTTTTTAAACGATTCATATCATTGTTAAGGTTGATTTCTAAAACTTTATCATGAATTGCTTAAATATATCTATTCATACTCGTATAATCCTTCATCAATCTTTATGGACAAACACGTTTTTCTTATGCTGATTTCCCTTTTAATTCATAACATCATGATATCATCGGCACTGTTCCTATATCAATAACAGATTTGTCTGTTTAAATGATCTTGACCTGGGTCAGCAAGTCCATGCATTTTTATTATATGATTTATTTCAAACGCACGGAAGATATATAATAAACCATTTTTACGACTGACTTTGGTACAATGCGAAAAGGGAGTGAATCCATTAATCCTGTTAGTGGGATAGTTTACTAAGATATTGAAAGTATCATTGGTTGAGAAGTGGTTTCTTTGATAAAAAAGAAAAATATGTCGCAGCTTATGTTGATTAATTGTAGCTATATTTTGGATGATACACGTTTTATTCGGGAATTAAAACAGTCCCCCACTGCATTTAGAATAATTGCTCTGATATATTTCTGGTTACTATAGATACATGAATTAAAACGCTTCATCAGAATCGTATCAAAACAAACGTATAATGTCAAAAGTTAATACCACTGTCTTGGAAAAATGCAAATTTGATATAGCACTTGAAGTTGGAAAATTCTAAAAAGAAAGAAAAAAATATTTGACTTGTAAAAATATTTTTAGGCAACATATCATTTGTTCTTTTTTAATATAATTTATTTTCATTGTATAAAGCATTATACATGTATTTCAGAAACTGAAGAAAGCATTGGAGGTAGGGAGTAGGGGGATTGTTTCAAATTCTAAATGTCTCTTAACATGTTTGAATATTCATTGTAATTCTACTTCACTGATAAGATGTTATAATCGCTTGTGGGAAGAATTTCTAAATGCACCATGTTAAATGTAACAATATTTAAGACAAGTTGACTTGCATATGTGCCTGAAATTCTGGATGCATTATTATTTCATAGCAGACATCAAATTCGATTTACCCTAGATTTAGATTGCATGCCCGAATAATTTATCAATTTGTGACAACAACAAAAAGCAAAAACAATATTGCATAATGTATATATACACAGTAAATGACGTCATACATGATTGCGCAAAACTGTGCTGAAAAACAAAGCATATGTATATAATCACGTCTTTGGATGATTACATTATGCCAACTTGTTTTGTTTAAAAATCATTAATTTATCGTTTTGTATTCTTTATGGGTTTTGATAAAGCTCTTTTGGGTAAATAATCAAAATGAGTATTTCATCTGTTCGGTTGACATTGCTTCCTTAATGGGGCGTTCACAGTATTATTTACATTGTGGTCAATTATGATTTTGAGTTCTATTTAAGAAATATTTTGATGATGATACTTTATGATAAATATAATTTTTGAAAACTATTATCTCACATTACACCCTTCAGGATGGCCGAGAGGTTAGAGCGTCCACCCCGGGAGTGGGATATCGTGGGTACGATTCCCGGCCGCGATATAACAAAGTCGCAAAAATGGTACTGTTATAGTTGTCTTACTTGGCGTTCAGAATATTACGGTAGTTGCAGGACTGGTTGACCCGGTGTCAAGATAATGTGACTGAATGTGGTATCATGCGACATGTCTATGGCGTGCTACTGCTGTATAGCAGCACTATATCTGTCTCTGGTAGACATTGACTCCAAACGACTGAAATACTGTCGGCGGGACGTTAAATCCATCAAAGAAAAACAAACTCACATTGCATACTATATGAAACATGTTTGAACCTTTATTACCTATAATGTATTAAGGGATATGAAACGTTATTGACATGTACTACTCATGTTTCAAGGCATGTGGGATTGTATTATTCTAACAATTGGAAAAACTGTGCGTCTATCAATGAATTATTAAATATTAAACTCACAATTGTGGCATTCGACTGAATATTAAATACAATGAATCTTTTATTGAAACATAGTTTAAATTCTTACCGGTATTTTCGAGAATATATTGTTATTACGTCTATTTTGATTATCTAATTGTGTCTTTTGTTAAGATTGTTTTATAATTACACTGATATTTGTATTACAATAATTATGATCATCTATACATTTCTTCTTTTTGACTATGATTAACACACTATACAGAGAAACAAACATCGCCGAACTTAAAGATATACAACATGATGAATTACAAAATAACACAAAATGCATTATATATTCTTATTTCTGCGATAACATTATTTGTCGTGTGTATTGGCACTTCTGAAACAATTCAGATTTCTTTCTTGCCAGTACAGACAGGATGTTTTTGAATTATAGTTAAACAGTTTAAGTTCCGGGTATCCTTTTTGGTTTTGTCAAAGGTCGTCCTGACTCGTCAATGCGTCCGTTGTCTACTTATGCAAGTGATTTAAGACAATGGGAACTAAAATCCCACCCATTATACACAAGTTTTCAATTTATTACATTAGCCAATAACAATGCCTTTATTATCCCAAAGGTGCATACAATATACTAACTCATATATTCGTTAGCCTATTAGCGATCTATTCCTTGAATCTAAAAGTAATAGTGTATTTATTTAAATTTCAATCGACAATACACATGCTTTGAAATATGAATGTATCCTAATTACCAATGGCATTATTTCAAAAGACAATAACGACAAATTGTCTTGATAGAAATAAAATAAAATGCATACTCGCATTTTTTTTTTATATATGTACTGCTCAGTTGTAAATGTAAGAAAAACCATGGGCATGATCATATATTATGTATGTAAGTAGTCTGTGTAATCCATTAAATTACCATTTACCAGACATTTAATCTTTATCTGTTTTCTTATAGAATGTTAAATTGTAGATTTTTTCCGCACTGTGAATATAACGATAACAGTATGTATTGTTCAAGTACTTGTATAAATATACTGCCGGAATTGATTTATTGACAGCTGATATTTGCAGACCAAGCTATCAATGTTGAAATAATAAAATAGTGTTTTACATTCATAAATATATAAACTAATTCTGTCAAATAAACATATTTTAATTATCAATATCCGCATATATAAGATATCATGATTAGATAAAATATGAAAGGACCTTGTTCAGTAGGAGACATACTGACCTTGAACCATTATAGGAATCCAAAAGAGGAACAATTAGTCTATTATGATCAAACAAAAAATAAAATAAATTATGAGTCCGGCGCAAATATTTGTTACTTGTCGAACGTAGTAGTAGTTTATATGGGTATGTATTTGATTTAGTGTATTCCATTCTTCGAAATAAAGACCTAAAGTACTTGAACGAATAAACACCTACCTTCTGGATGTAGTAAAATAATATAATGCAACATAAGAATATACAATACGAAACGCTTCTACCTTCCAAAGATCATATATGAGGCATACTTTGCTTAACCGGAGCGACGTTTATTTTAAATCGCAATGAAGCCTTTAAATAAAACAGAAATAAGATTGCATTCAAGAAACACATTCTAAGGGATTAACCTCCCAATGCCAGAATTTCATTCATTTGGAGATGTTTGCCTACATGAGAGAGATATAAAGAAGTCTCACTGCGGTATCGCATGAAATGAGACCCCCTTACCCCGGATTTGGGTCAACCAGCTGTGGAGCTACTCTTATATGGTGAGAGCCAAACGTATGAGAGATGCACTAGTACCATCTCAACGACAATGTAATTGTGTTTCTGTGGAGCGAACATATGACCTCCCAGGTAAAGTGATGAAGCCCTAACCACTCCATCACGATTACACTTTGGAATTTCTTTATTTTAATAAGATAAACAAAAGGCTGTTCTTAAAGTTATATGATGCAAGACAAAATATCATTTACAGATATCGTAGTAGTTGTTTGAAGGCTTCAATACACAAAGAATATATGTGGAATATATGAACTAGATAATATCGATCAATTATAGTAATACTTAGTGGGATATACGGTTTATACGGAATATAAAACAGGTCCTACTGCATTAAGAATCAATGTTTGTTTTATTTCTTTTATAAATGCATTTGTTGTATTCTTATAACATAATCAGTTGAACAGTATTGGCTAATATCAAAGGTAAATAACACTGTGAACATTGGCATTTTTCAAATAAAATGTCATACTATGCTATTTTACTATTATCTATTTATTTTCATTTTGCAATGTTTTATATATCTTAGCCGAATTGTTCAGGAACATTGATAATGCAATATCATTCATTAGCATGCAACAAACTTGATGTTACCATAAATACAGATAGCCTGTACTATTAATGTTGTCTTTCTAAGAACGTTGAGAGGAGTTAAACGTTATATTTTACTGTACCTAACAAGTAGAAGTAGAAGCACAAACTAAATGATTTAATCAATACACTAAGCACACCTTTGCGAATATCTAATATAATTATGCATCACTGTGACAATGCCTTTCTTCTCACACACAAGTGCCACCTTCACTAATCCCTGTTTTGTATATGAAATGAGAATATATGGAGAATACAGGCATAACACATGGTTGTTCTCCACCCCTCTTACAGTAATAACTACATGAGTTGTCATATGCACTATCGAGCGTGATATATTCATGTTTAGAGAAAGGGCTTCGCCATCGCAGTAAATAAATACGGCTAGCTCTATGAGATATGCAATCCTAATTAATGTAATCCTAAGACGTGTTGCGATTTAAATATATCAGCCAGCATAACAATTTACGCTGAGACTTTGATATAAAATAACTGTCATCCCAATGAGTTTAAATAGTTGTCTAACAGATAGAGAACAGAGAACTGTCAGCTGCTTTTACAATGAGAGATATTTTATGACGTGCGTCTAAAGGTTGAGGATACAATATTGTTATAACGAAATATATTTTATAATAAAATGCACAATATTCAATTATGTATACATAAAAAAGTGAAAAAAAGAAAGAAAAAAAATATTTTGCCCTTGGCAAATGGTTAAGCTAAGTAAAGACTTTAAAAATCATGTTTGTCAACAACAACCGTAAAATTATTGTTTTAAAACTATTGTTTTTAAATAGTTTACGTTTGCAATGTTATGTCCGGAATAATTATACATTTTGCTTTGCCTGAGGATGTTGTATTTCCTCTCTAAATGTGACCTCTCTTTGTCATTGTGACCTCTTCCACCTGTTTATTCAAAACAATAAAATTTTCTTCGAACGATTTTGTTTTTGTTATTCTTTGTTCTTAGAACATATCTTTATAATAAATATTTAGAATATCTAAATGAAATATGAAATGAATATTAAAATTACTCATAGACAGTATTCTTGAATAATAAATCATGGTTTCTTCATTATTAAACACATACATTTATTATATATGTACTTCCTATTTCAAATTGATTGATTCCCAAACAATATACAGTGGAAACTCCCTAAACCGGACACCCTCGGGACCAGCAAAAAAGTCCGGATTAGAGAGGATTCCGGATTACGGAGGTTTTGTAAATCAGACTCAGCTGTTGTTGTGGATGATGATGTTGATGATGATATTTTTTCTTAACTTTTTCTTAATAGATCTTTATTGTCATAATTATATTTTGAACATAATACCCACTCTATTTTTCTCTCAGATTTGTTTAATAATCACCTGCTATACTCTCATTCTTTTTCTCTCTGTTTTTTTCTTTCATTCTTAAAAACAAAATAAAGTCAACTTAATAACACTCTTTACCATATACCTGACTGTCCATACCATAATTAACCTTAATCCCATAAACCTTATACCTGACAGTCCGGACGATTATTATTTCTTCCCTTTCACCGCGTTTTTATGAAGAAACAAATGATTTTGGAAAACAGCATCCGGATTACAGGGGGTTTTTTTAAGCACAAAAATGACAACCGGACCAAAAGTGGCGTCCGGAGTACAGAATACGGAGGATCCGGATTAGAGAGTTATTTTCTATATGTATCAAATAAGCAAAAAAACGGGACTTATGAGATCGTCCGGAATGAGAAGGATTCCGGTTTACGGAGGGTCCGGTTTACGGAGTTTCCACTGTATTTTCAAAATGGGTCCTTAAATGAGATGTAATGTAGTACTTTTTAATTGGGTAATGTCTGTGTATATGAAACATAAAACATAATTTACATTGAAGCATATCGAAAATGGAGATCATATGAATACTTTCAAATGAACAATTAAACAAAAATAAGAATTTAATCTAATATGTTCACATCAATAACACATAAAGTATGGAAAAAGGTGGATTTTGCGGTAATAAATGTGTTTGATTTAACTAAGGAGAAAGTCTTATGATAACGCTGTGTAATATATTAGGACATTATTGTTCTATATCACGATTTTACCAGGTATATTGGTTAAGTATTGTATCGATTGTATAATGATCGCGTAAAGAAATGATGTAATCTGGATCTTAAGGTGTAAATCTGAAAGAAATTGATTATTGATACTGTAAAACTTTCATTGATTATATTAAAAGAGCTCTCGTCATATATAATATGTAATTGTATAAAATGATAGCTCATATTGTCTCATACAGTAGTGCAATTTTAGCGAATGATCTATTTTAACCAGTTGGATAATCTAATTAAAGGTCATAAAATCGACCTTACAATTAAGTTTCTGTTTAAAATTTAAATGGTACTTATACAATATAAACGATTGGTATACATACATTTCCATAGCAAAAGGCCAGGACGTTAAACCTAAAAATAGTCCCGGGGCAAAGTACATTTTAGACAATATGACTATACAATCATAACTCGATTCATGCCGATTGTATCACAGAAAACGATTTTATTATTTTATTTTTTATGCTCTATTCGTTATAATTAGTCACAATGTAGGCATACATATATATTATTAAATTGGTATTTGAGCAAAAATAGGTAATCTGATCCAAATGAATATCTTTGTACCTTAATGGATGTCATTAAATGGAACATTTGCTAAATTTACGTAATAAACATGAATCTGTACTAACTGGGTGTAGTACATATAACATGTTTCTTTTGAATAATAACATGTGATGTTATTTTTTCTTAACCCGTTGGGAATGTATTCCATTACTAAAAAATAGAATATTGATATTGTTTTAAATAGAACATTATGACAATTCCCGTTTAAAGGAGTAAGATATTATCACTACATATATCAATTTACGTTTTCACCAGACCTCAAATTATTATCATTACAAGGTTCCCGGCTTTCACACAATCGTATTCTTATGTTTTATTAGTTCGCTTATGATTAATGCCCCAACGACAGTATTACAATTATTTGAGGATGTTCGTTTACACAAAACAGATTATACAGACTCAATACTTATCACGTAAAATAAATAACCTATATTTGATTTTCAAAATTCGCTCATTATTGCTTTATTTTCAGAAATATATTTTATAAAGGATTTATTGTATCATTTGATCGTCTACTCAATTATTCATGTACATTAGTATCTACAGAAATATTCTTTATTGAACGTGTCACTGTATAATGCACAACGATGGGGACATTGGTATATTGAAGTAATAGTCAATAACATGATGTGAGAGTAGTGAACGATCCATTGTATGCATCCTATATTTCTGAATATTTTCCACAACCAAAACCGAAGAAATGCGTAGTTCAAAGTTATTTGAATCATCTGTTAGCACGACTATATCTAATCAAAGATTTCCCAGTCTTAATTGAACAGTTTCGGGAATATGTTGATACCATTAAATGCAGTCGTAAGATGAATATTTGAATTATTTTGTGGTATATTTGAAGACGGTGGTAGCCTTTATTGGACTGTGACAAAGGTCGTTGTAAACAACAATTCGTCGATCGTAATGTTATTAGAGTAGTTTAACACGATGAAATCTCGAGAACCCAATCTCATTCAAATGAGATTCAGTATGCTAACTGGATCTGACCACATCGTATATAGGGTCGTCTCAGATTGACCATTGTATACGCCAATCAAATCGGCGGCTACAAAATCTTTCGATATATCAGGGGGAAGTAACCGCATCAATCTCACGATAGGGTAGAAAGATGTCTAAGCGGCCGGGTATCTCATTCGTTAGAGCGGTAGCTCATTGAGTAGATCATTCGCTCTGTAAGCAAAAGGTCCCGTGTTCGAATTCCGGTCAAGATGCACATTTTTCTCACCTTGTGAAAACTGTTTTGTGACCCCTTATGCGATATTGTCAGATCCTAATCGCGGATAGTAGAGAAGTGCAAATTAGGATATGATTTAATGAGATTTTCGAGAAACATATCCGATACATAAATATTCATAAATCACTTATATTCATTTACATGTACACGTTTTTTCTCCAAATTCCTTTGTTTATGAATGGTAATCGCTGGATACTATAATACATCATCTTAAATGTATGCGTATAACTTATGTACAGAATGATTTGTGCCTATAAAGACATACATTCACAGAGAATCAACCTTATCATATATGCCAACGCCCCAATGTGCATCTATTTGATATTATTAGGTCGCTGTCTATGCATGATGTCACATACCAAAACCAGGTAGATGTTTTCTGGGGAACTATTTTGGGAAAGGAATAATTTCATACTTGCCAGGAATTGGTGAAACAGAGGAAACAATGCCGTTATCAGAAGAGTGTGATTCTTTCACAGAAGCTTTAAGTGTCGGAGAGTTAGACCGAGATAACTTTTATTGGCATATAATTAAAAAGTTGTAAAATTTAAATAAATGCGTTATGAAAATAATAACGAGCATTTCTGTTATGGATCAAAAGGCGTTTATTGTGCAAACTGAATTATAGAATCAAATTATCTTTGTAGCTAGTACACATAGTTATGAGATAAATATCACTTTTTCTTTATATTTTTAAAGCATATTATATATTGTATGTTAAATGTCTTATTAAAAATGATTGGTTCCCGAATAACATATACTTAAAATGTATTGCATGGTTACAACGCATTTATGAGAATTTAGGATACAATGCTTCATGGTAGCATACCACACAGAAAAACATCGGAGATTGAAATACCTTCAAATGAACAATTACATGAAAGGACGATATTTTGTTGTCTTAAGTGTTAATTCATTTTGAATTACATGATAGTACGGATTTATATTTATATAAAAGAATTTCGATTGCAGTAAATATATGTTCTCATATTTAGCAATGCAACTTTATCAAGTTTTAGCAGCTGGTGCGGTAATCAAAATTAAAATTTAATTTGTTTCTGTTTTAAATGTGATGATAATTATGTATTTTTATAGACATTTTAAATAATCTGAGGAAAAATGTTTATTCAAAAATCGTATTAAACATCTGAAACAGCCTTATGAATGTTACAATTCGATGTTTTATAATAATAACGTATTCTTGAAGAATATAGTATAATGATATAATAAAAAAGAGAAAATAATCTTAATACAATGGTGTTCATTTGCGAGAAAAAAAATACTGATTATGATATGTGTACACATTTTAAAATGAGTGATTTGAATATAGCAAAACAAATATAAAGGTACATGTATATTCACACACAATCTTAATATCATTTAGCGCTATCCCAGTAAAGCCATTTTATTTAAAGCAATATAAATTCAGTTTAGAGGAAGAAATTACCTATTATTTAAATTCATAGCGACGGTTTTAAGAATAGGTAACAGATAGCAGAGCTTTTCCAATCATGTAATCTTCATTTTCAAGAGAGATCTATTGAGATAAAACACTAGTTTTTATTTGGAAACTAATATTCTTGTATTATATTTGCCATATTATCTGATATTGAATTCATGGTAACCACTTATTTTTATTTAATGTGTAATACATTTAAACGGTAGAATGAAATTGAGCGAACAAAAGTTGGTCAATGTTAAATTGCCTGAAATAGGCGTTGTGGTAATTTAGTCACGTATTTTGCTTGCAAATAGGCAGTTGCCTGTACAGATTCGCTAGATGATGTATTGTCTTGCAGAAAATTTATGCGTCTGAACACACACCCAGTTACCAAAACGGTACTTTAGAGTATTATTTCTATACCGATCCCACAAACCTTTGACGCTGGTCTTTTATCTCATGCAATTTAAAATAAAGACTGTGAATTACAAACTATTTTGCAAACTCGTTGTTCTTTTATAAGTGAAAAAAATATTTTTTTTCCATTTTGATAATTTTATCACTTGATCAATTTTCGACACTAGTAATAAAAAATAAAAGTTGGATTTATCGACTGGATATCAACAAATACTTTGGTTGACTTACAAACTTATAATCAAATTTACGTAGATATTTTATCTAGATTAGAGTGAGTACTCTTTGCTTCGACTTTAAGCTTATATTCACACAGTGACTTTGTTTGAAATGCATCTAAATCTCGATGAAACAAACAAACTTTTGACAATTTTCTATATCCATCAGAGACTATTTATATCAGCCAGATGAATGTTGAAGCCAAAATGGTGAACTTATTTTAAGTGTGTAGATTAGCCATCGTACGATTGAACGCTGAAATGTGCTCCATGCTGCAGAACAAACTTATCGACCAAACTGATTCAAAAACTTGTTTGGAAGATATACGCAAAATGTCATTAAATGGACTAAATTATTTTTTTTTTTGATATCTCTATATTTATAATGTTGAAACAGATTTTTTTATATATTGGCGAACAATTATTGGACGAAAAATAAAGTCGCATATTAATTATCAGTTATTGTTAAAATCGTATTTTTAATTTGCCTTTAAAAGAAAGGGTCAAAATATACTTTAATTGATAATTATATAAAAAAAAAATTTCTATAAAAAAATATTTTTTGAAAGCTCGAAATTGAGATTTTAGATTTTGAGATTTTTTTTTAATATCAAGCCTTAGAACATTCATCACTGAAGTAATGGTCATTTCATTATCGATAGAAATGTGGCGCATGGAAGATACTTAATAAACTTTATATGTCAGAGGTTTATGTAGAGTATTTGGCTTATTTTGTAAGTTTGGGGTTTACGTTTATACTATTCAGTACAGACTTATAGAGAACAATTCAAGCATTGTGTTGCATACATAAAGATTTGATAACTTTAAATTGATGATGCTAGATGTCGCCTTATGGAACCATTTGTCATCCCGTTATGCTAGTATTTTAAAAAGGATGTCAATGAGAAATATGCCTAATATACACGTGTTCGTTATAATCGCACGTGTTCATACAAACGTATAGGCTAACTCCATAATTCGTTGGTTGTCTATGAATGAGTTTTTAAAAAACATATCATGTACATGTGAATAGGAGGTGCATACCTTTTGTATAGCATTATTGATTCCTAAATAAAGGATATTCATAAAGAAGTAATCAGTATATACCCATAATAGATACTTCGAAATAGTATTTCTTAATCGGATTAGATCCGCGTGATTAACAAACGAACAAAAAAAAACACACACACACACACACAAAAAAACGGTAACATTTAAGAACCGGTAAATTTTTTATTTAAACAATATCTATA
>CM037792.1:35126126-35176126 GCA_021229015.1 Solen grandis
AAATGCATTCTCCTATGGTTTTAAATGAATTCTCCTATAGTTAATTGTTTACTTAAAATGTTATTTTCAAATGCATTCTCCTATGGTTAATTGTTTACTTATAATGTTATTTTCAAATGAATTCTCTTAGTTAATTGCTTATTTACTTTCATCTTTAATGAGAACAATAAATTATATAAAATTAGCTAATGATCAATCCTACCGTGGAAAAAGTGTGCAGATCTTGTTAAGATTCTGATACTCTCTGTCTGCAATTTGTGATGAATTTAACCAAAGTTTGTTATTCAGGGACTTAATAAAATGTATTTTCACTTCATAGAAGTGGGGTCTACATAGGGATCCTGCACATAATGAAGACAGGATGGAATGCAGGGGTATAGAACAGCTTTAGTCTTAGTTCTAGTGTTATATTTTGGATATACAACTGTGTATCTACATTTCCAAATTAACTACAAACCATGACTATGTTTTAATTAAACTGTTGTGTTTCAGTGAGCCAGGATGTGATGATAGCAAACAGTGATGTATTCAATGGATTTCTGCTGACAGCACAACAGGTATGTAATCAGGAATTTTCTAGATTACAAGGAGCATTTGAAAAGTAGTGTCCTGTACACTCATACCTGTCTCAGTGAATGTGTGGTTAGAGCATTACCCAAGAGTCTGGAGGTCATTGGTTTGATCCCTGACCAGGACAGTGGGCGTTTTGATCCATGGTAGAGCTTGTTCACCACTAGAGACAAGAAAGTACTGTCCTGTGGCAGAATAATGGAGAGAAAGAAAATTAATTGTTATGTCTTGATTAATATTTAACATCAAAAATATTAAAACAAAGTTTTAAAATGAGTTACTCTATTTGCGATTCTTGTACAATTTACTACTGCCATGGTAGTTTACATGGGACATCATATCCATGGAAACTGGATCAGGACTGGTGTAACCCAGGAAACATCCAAGAAGGATCAGTATAGGTTATAAGAGCTTGTCTCCCAATCCACATAAAAAGAAGTGTTTAAACTATTGCAGGAAACACAGAAGGAGACGCCAGAGAATGTGACGCTAGACATCTACCTGATGAACGGACACAAAATCTCGATTGGTATCATATCTGTGGACCAGACTGAGGAAGTGCTCGAGGTAGGGTTGAGAAATAGTTGTCTCCCTTGCTTGGTTCTGGTTAACTCCCTTGCTTGGTTCTGGTTGTCTCCCTTGCTTGGTTCTGGTTGTCTCTTTTGCTTAGTTCTGGTTAACTCCTTTGCTTGGTTCTGGTTGTCTCCCTTGCTTGGTTCTGGTTAACTCCCTTGCTTTGTTATGGTTGTCTCCCTTGCTTGGTTCTGGTTAACTCCCTTGCTTGGTTCTGGTTGTCTCCCTTGCTTGGTTCTAGTTAACTCCCTTGCTTGGTTCTGGTTGTCTCCCTTGCTTGGTTCTGGTTAACTCCCTTGCTTGGTTCTGGTTGTCTCCCTTGCTTGGTTCTGCTTATCTCCCTTACATGGTTCTAATGGTTCTAGTATATTTCCTTTGCTTTGTGCTCAGCATATAAGGGTACATAAAATTCTTGTCAGCGTGGTGTTTGGATACTGTTACTGGAGGTATTTTGTGAATGCACTATATCTGGCTTGTTTAGTCCTTAAAGTACAGAAATAATGTCAGCAGGACATTTAATCCAAACAAACAAGCAAATGTCATTCCCAGTGTCTGGCATGAAGCAAAACAGGCCTATGAAGTAAAGGTCAGCCTCATCAGGCAATGACATCAAGGTATAAACAGGCATTTCAGCCATTTGTAAATAAGAAGTTTATAATACAAATCCACTTTTGGAAACTGTAAGGGAGCTACAAGTTATCTGCCTAACAAAATTAATAATTTTTTTTAATTAACTCTTTACTTTATGTAGACTCATTTTGGCACATTGGCAAACAGATCAGACACAGATCAGACAGCTCCTTTAGAAGTCTCCTCTGTTTGTTCAAACAATTGTGTAGCCCAGTTTCTACACAGTCTGTATGGTAAAGAAAATATAACATTATTTCATGTACCATTTTAAATTCATTTACTTGATATTCATTGAGTAATGAATAATAAATTAAGAGGGCTGAGAGCAAAACTAGGCTAAGTGCTTATGTAAGTATATGCACTTAGCCTAGTTTTGCTCTCATCCCTATATAATATAATTAATTACGTACATGAATATTCATGAGGTAAATGTTATGTGTATACATACGCTTTCTCAGGAATTATGTGTCGTTATTAAGGTATGATAATCATAATGATACTATTTTTGATAAGTTCCCTTGTTTCAGTGGTAGTGTAAATTTATCATGAATCCAAATGTCTTGAAGTAGATGGAGAAAAGCATCATTAATTTATAGAACCTTCCTAGGTGCTGGTTCATTCTTGGAACAGCAAGAGGGTTAGTATAAATATCAATAACTTGTTTCCCAACAGACCTTCCCAGTGTTTACATACATATTCAAATGGTCTTACAGGCTAGTCAATAGCTACTCTAGGATAATAGGTAGTCAATGGCTGACCTGGTTTACAAAAAAAGTTTTGTTTGTGATACTGCTTGTGAGTATTGACTTAGTTATTTATGGGAAAGGCGGGATTTAAATTTTCACTGCTTAAACCTTGAAAGGTATATTGATTGACATGGGTAAAAGTTTCTGGAATTTCCACTACTTAAACCCAAAAGTACCCGGTACATTGTTGCCAATTCAAAAAAAAAAAAAAATTCAATGACCTTGTATGTAATAAGAAGATAGGTAAATTCTTCCACTGAAAACGTACATCATGTCATTTCAATTGCTGTAAATCCATTGAAATTTGGTGGATTTTCATAAAATTGGTATTATTTTGCGTGGAAGGGATGAATAAAGACAAGCAACGTATCGGGTACCTTTGCTTAAACCTAGAAAGGTATAATGACATGGTTAAGGTTCAGAAATTTTCTTGAACTTCAGACTCTTATTCAATATAAAACTAAATAAAAATTTGCCAAAATCAGGATATTCAGGGTTTTTTAAATTTCCAACTTTCACCCATGTATTGACATGATGGAGATGTTTAAATGTGTTTGTTCGTCTGTCTGTGTGCAGGCTGTGGCATCCCAGATAGAGTTACAAGATGACTTTGTGTACTACTTTGGACTGTATCTGGTGAAGAAGGAGGATGCAGGGGACATGTCCAGTAAGTCTGGGACGTTGTGTGAATTTATAGTTTTGGATGAAACATTTAGAAATACGCATGAAAAATAAATCCTCTTTTATCATACCTTTGGGTAAAGAAAGGTTTGAGCTGCCAATCAGATGAACACTACCAAGGCTGGATGTCACAAATCTACCTCAACCATCTGCTTGATCGGGCTTGTACACAACTTCCTCACAACCGCTGCTCATCCATAAATGATCCACTTTTTACCACTCAGATGAATGAAAAATATTCATGAAGGATAAATCAGAGATATTCATAAAAGATAAATTTGTTTGAGAGAGAGAGCAAGATATTCATAAGAGATAAATTTGTGCGAGAGAGAGAGAGCAAGATATTCATAAGAGATAAATTTGTGCGAGAGAGAGAGAGCAAGATATTCATAAGAGATAAATTTGTGCGAGAGAGAGAGCAAGATATTCATAAAAGATAAATTTGTGCGAGAGAGAGAGCAAGATATTCATAAGAGATAAATTTGTGCGAGAGAGAGCAAGATATTCATAAGAGATAAATTTGTGCGAGAGAGAGCAAGATATTCATAAGAGATAAATTTGTGCGAGAGAGAGCAAGATATTCATAAGAGATAAATTTGTGCGAGAGAGAGCAAGATATTCATAAGAGATAAATCCTATTAATGGTTGGATGTTTTTCAGTTGTCAGAAAGCTGCAGGATTTTGAGTCTCCGTTTATCTCTCTGAAGTCCGCTAATAAATTGGGTTACCACAGAATTGTGCTGAGGAAAGCGTGAGTATATCTGTTAGTTCATGTTAGAATCTCCAGCCTGTTATAAAAACTTTGGTTATAGACTATTGGAAAGAATTATGGTTTGGTTTGAATCATACTTAAAATCACTGATAAGATCATGGTCAGCATTTGAGATGTATAAAACATGGGTCAAGATATGGCCATCTAAAATGAGGTCAAAGAAAAGATTTATTTTACTAAAAATAAAAAATCGGAATTGATACCAGTATTAGAATGTGTGGGTAAACCAGGACAAAGCAATATTGTAGGATCATTAAACACTTTCAGTGGAATGTCCACTTAGATTTGCAATAAAGTTTATTGAAATTTTAGCATATTCAGAAAGCTTAATGGTTTTCCTATATAGTGGTATGCCACATTGTCAGTCTTTTGTTTTTGTATTTCAGATTCTGGGACAGTTCGTTTGATGATGATTTAATAACAAACAAAGTGGCCATGAACTTGTTGTATGTCCAGGTATGTTTAAACAGGAGAGAATACCTGTCAAAACCAGGGGTTTCCATATGAAATATAAAAGAAAGCAGTTTATTTGAAATAGTATTTTGGCATTATTTTGAAAATAGGAGGCAGTTGAAGGCTGCTCTAGGTTGCATTTCTTCTTTTGAGGATTAATAGAGGTTTGATTCAAAATGTTTGTACTATAATTGTATCTTTATTGATTTGTAGTTTAACAAACTCTGCACCAAACTCTCAAAACATTTATTTTGTGACTCCTGTAAATGGTCAGCAAACATTAAACAGGAACATTGATTTCTTTCTCCAACATTGGGTTTGTTTTTATACAAGTTGATATAATTATAAATATATATAAAAAAAGTTAAACTGAGGACTGAGATGCAGTCATCTGCTTTACTTCACATTGACCACCTTGCATATATTGCCACAAAATCTGATAATTGCCATGTTCGATCTAATTTTCAAGAAAAATGTGTTGTTTTTTTCTCACATTTCTTTCATTTGTAAAAAAAAAAAAAAAAATCATTTTGTCCTTTTTTGAAATCTGATTAAGGGCCATATAGGAATCCTGTTCATCGTACTACGTCCCGTTCTACACTCGCAGTACATGAAAACATGGTGGTATGGTGATAATTTTAATTTGTCTGGGTTGCTTTGATATTGCTTCAATGGAAATACAAATATTTGCCTAAATAGAATCAGCATAAATAAAGCAAGTTTTACAGTTGCTTGATGAGGAAGCCTTCCAGCTGGCTTGCGGTAGGTCGGGGGTTCTACCTCTGTGCCTCTGTGCCTTGTACGTAGATCCGCCGCGGTCTTCCTCTCCCTGTAATTAGCTGGACATCTTTGATATGACTGAAACACTGTCGAAGCAACGGTAAACACCACCAATAACAACAGCAGCAGTTGCTTGATGAGACTTCCTTGCTGTAAGATTTATTTTACGTGACAGGCTGTGAGTGATATTGAGAGACAGTGGGTTGTGGCATCCAAGGAACAAGAACAACATCTCAGTAATCTTCAGAAACGAGGCTCTAAGCGGGAGGTAAGAAACATATAGAAATTTTCTATATTAAGTAAACAATTCACAGAAGTACAACTCAAAATAGAAGGTACAGTAAAACCTCACTCTGCGACCAACTCATTATCACGACCAACTCAATATTACGGGCACATTTTGTCGGACCCGAATTTTTCTCTATATATTTCAATGGTCGCTCACCTCATTAAAGCGGGCAACTCAAAATTGCGTAAAAAGACCACTTAAATCGAACCAAATCATAAAATTAGTCTTCTTTTGACCTCAATAATGCGAACGATGGTCCTGTGAAAAAGTTGATTCAAGTTGTCATTTTACGACATCTAGTTTCCGGTACAGGTGAAGATCGCACGTGCCGTAATTCGGATGTTTGATAACACGGTAGATAAGATTCGATGGAGAGTGAAAACAATGGGCGAGATGGGTAATATTACGTAACAGAGAGTAATCTTGGGATCTACGGATGTATTTCCTGTCAAGCTAACGAGTATTTGTTATATGTCCAGATGAGCTGCCCCTGATTAGCAGTAACAATCACCGTGACGCGTTTCGATTGACTAAAGTTTTGACAGTCGTTAATTGGCACGAAGACTTTCCACGAAAACTTGACTTAAATAGAATTAGATATCCCGTCATATTAGTCAATAACTTTCATAACTGCTTTTCAAAGACTTTGATTTAAAACTGAAATCAAACGTTAAGATCTTTAAATTCAAAAGAAATTGTCTTGAATCAAAACAGCACGGGGAAAAGTCGGCGGCAACTGGATAATTATAAAAAGCTTATTACTACAACAATTGAATAAGCAATCACTTTGATAATTATAGGAAAATTAGAGAAATTTAAAATGGGTAGACTTTTAATCGGCATGATATGACCATAGATTTTAATTTTAAATGTGAAAAAAAAAGTTTTATAAAAATAATCAGGATTATATTTCATAACAAAACTTTTTAAAAACATTAAATTGATTCAAGAGATATTATTTTCATCTATCAAATTAAAACAAGTATTGAATTTGATCAACATTGAAATGAAATATTTATGAAAAGACCAAACTCAATAATGAGACCAACTCAATAATAAGACCACTTTCAGATGGACCCAATAGTGGTCCCATTATCGAGGTTTTACTGTATTTCTAACAAAAGTTAGACCCTTAGTACTAGTATTATTTAAATTATTACCTCTCAGAAATGTGTTTAAAGGCCTGGGCAATCAGAGCAGACCTAGGTCACATTATAATCTGTAGCACATCCTGGTATCTACAAATCTGTTAACTTTTAAAAAGTAAATACATTACAAGGGTTGTAAAGGCCCTGATGGATAATAAGGACACTGAACGGCTGTTATATGTACATTAAGATATGATAATTGTTTAACTTGTGTTCCAGTATTTGAGACTGGCCAGAACGTTGAAGCACTACGGTTACTTGGAGTTCCGCCCGTGTCTAGCAGACTATCCTCATCCCAACACACAGGCGGTCATCGCAGCCGGAAACAAGGAACTTCACTTCAGAATATCTGTTGGACCAGTAAGAGTTATCCCCACATTAATAAGCTAGAGTTACTTGTTCTTTTAAAACCACGTGTCTTTCTGTGTAAGCCAGGTCAACCAGTTGATATTCCGGCGTAGCTTTTGGATAATCTGATCAGTTTTTTAAATATGTCAGTAAACATTCAAAAGGTAAATTTTTTAATTATTGTTCATCTTCCTTCTAAAATAGCTGAATTAAAATGTAATTATTTATTTTTAAAGTGATTTGGAAATATGTTTCAATATAATTCCTCTTGTTGGTACCTGGGATTGTCTTGAAAATTCACAGCCATTGGTTCCAACCAACTGATCCATAGTCATGTAAAACAAGCACAGCACCCTGAGGGTAGAGCCCTACCTTTGTTATACCTTGGTGTCACAGAAGTTTGGGCTGTATAGTAATAACCCATGTCGCATCACAACACCGTCCCGGCCTACACACTCGTCCCGTCCCGTCCTTCACCCACATTACATGAAGACAAGGTGGGATGTGGGGGTGTTATCACCTGTAGTGATAGGTATAAAGTTATATGTATGTCTATTTACAGCCATAAAAAGCATCTCTGTTGACATAACTTTGTCTGACTTGCTGCTGTGGCCAAGTGGATAGAGTAGTCTTCCATGTTTGATCCTCGTTTGCAATATACCGATGTTTTTATAATGGTACTGGTATATCTGCCATGCTTGACACTAACTATATAAGGGTAGTCCAATGACTAACAGGGACAGTGTCATGATAATGTGTCTGGGTTAAGTTTCAAGCCACTTGTCTATAAAGTGTTTCTATATTAGTGTCATGTAGGCAAAGTCCAGTCCTTAAGTATGTGAATTATTGTCAGGTTTGGGTTGATCACCAATCCCACGACAGTAGGAAAAAAACAAACATAAGTTTTCCCTGTATGTTTCAGGATGCAGTAAAGAAGCAAGCTTTAAAATCACCAGGATCCGCTGCTGGCGAATCACCACGACAGTAAGTATGGCCAGGTCCTGTCTTTACAGAGATTCTCACTGTTTCTCAAAGCATCTGTTTCCAACCGGCTTGCGGTAGATCGGTGGCTCTACCTGGATGCCTCCGTGCATTCGGAGTTTTCCTCCACCTGTAATTAGTTGGACGCCACTATATGACTGAAATACTGTCGCAGTGAAGGTTAACTAAAAAAAAATCAATCAATCAAAGCATCTGTTGCTTGAAGTTTTCAGAGAAAAAATCTTCTCTTTGAGAAATTGCATTTTTTTTTTTATATTTTGCCTCTTTTATTAAATAGAGATAGTTCTGCTTTATATTGGTAAAAGAAGACCTCAAACATCTAAGTCTATGTCTAGCTCTAGCCCTGGACAGAGACAGATGGAGGAGGACTGCAGCAGGGCAACTTGTAGCCCAGAGACCGGGAAACAGCACGTTAAATAGCTGATGATGTTGGCCATGAATAATAGAATGGCCTATAATTAATACGTTAATTCACTTTATCTTGCATTTAGTTTGATTCTTTTATAGTTCAGAAAATATGTATACTCTGAAGTACATGTAAAATCTCATCAAAACATTCACTTCAAGTCCCACACTTAATCACATCAAAACAAGGCGGGATGTCGGAGGTATTAATCACCTTTAGTGATAGTTACAGTTAATGGATACAGTGGTCGCCTGCCCAGTCACGTGGATTTTCTCAGAGCTCTCCAGTTTCCTCCCGCAATAATGACCACATACGCCGCCACCAATGCCATCGAGAGTGATTAATTTAAGTAGTGAGAACACAATTCATAATCAATGTAAAAAAAATAAAGTTTAAACTTAATGGGTCATAAGACTTGTGTGTAAATTGCAGGTGACGGACAACCTTGACCCCTCCCAACAGTGTTCAGCCCTGGAGTTATCGTTTGAATACCTGATGGCCAAGGACAAGCTGCAGTGGATCACTGTACAGTCTGATCAGGTTTGTAATGTGTTCCATGTTGTGGTCAAGTGGCCAGAACGGTCTTGGGTAGCTGAGTGTTTAGAGCGTCCACCCCAGGGGTTCAATCCCAGGCATATACCAAAGTTGTAGAAAATGTTACTGGTATAGCTGCCTTTGGCGTTCATCATATAAAGGTAGTTCCTGGACTGGTTAGCCAGGTGTCAGGATAATGTGAATATGATATTTAGCTCCACTTTTTGAAGAAAAAAAAAAAATTGTTCAAGCTAAACACTGTATGTCACATGTTTTTTATGTTAACACTAATAATAGTAAGAGCTAACATTATACTATCAAGCATGCAAAAAAGTGGAGTCTGCTGTCTTAGACAGCTCTTGTTTTTCTCCTATTATCCCATACTGGTGTATTAAAATCAAATTTAATACCAGAATATTCAGTGGACATAATATGTGATCAAGGTCTTATCTGGTTAACACAAAATACACAGGTTTATTTATGGTACTTTTGTTGTTTGAAACTGTTTGTAAGCATTTGACCTTGACATTATTGGAAATTGTTAAGCGGGCTTGATGGGCTTCAAGAACTAGATTATTTGATAAAAATCAAGTTTTTAAATTCGCTTAACATGACTTTCTGATGCACTTTTTCAGTTGTTTTTTTTTGCAGCAAGAACATAGGCCTTGCCTTTACATTTCAAGGCTAGGTCAACTGGTAGCAAACAGTATCACAAACAAACACTGTTCTTTTGTGTGAACCTGGTTAACCACAGACTACCTGTTATCCCACATCCTGTATGTCAATTTAAATACATCTGTTAAAACTGTAAATACTGGAAAGGCTTATCATGTTAAAACACAATACCCTATAAAGAAAATATAATTTCAAGTATAACCCTTTCCCTCGTATACCCGGTAGACTCATTTTGACGCACTCAATAGGTACCACATAAAGCCTGATCTGCAGAAAACCACAGTTAAACCTTGCCAAATTTAGTTATAAAGTTCTCATTTCTAGACCACTGAGGAGCAGCGAACAGCATAAAACCTGATCAGCCTGCAAGTTACTCGCAGGCTGATCTGGTTTAATGCTGTTCGCATAGGTCTTTTCATGGTTTCCTCTATGAGGGAAAGGGTCAAACTCATCAGTAATTTGTGTTGTATTCATTGTACCATATATATATACAAGTTTATGTGCTGCTGGTGTTTACTTATGTTGTAGGACTTAAACATATGTAAATAAAAGATGTGTCATGTCCTGTTTACAGGCAATACTGATGAGCATGTGTTTACAAGGGATGGTAGAGGAACTCATTATGAAGAAACAAGGAAAGAAAATCAAGAAGGTGGACTTATTTACTGAAGTTTGATTGTGTTATAAAGCCTGAATAAGAATTAGAATATTTTTTTTATTGAGTATTGGTCTAGAATATTAAAACAAGTACCCATGTGATAGCTTTTAATATAGTTTCAACAAAATTTGATAACATTGAAAAATATTATTTCTTACAGAACAATCTTTTCCTTATCTTTGACTGAAACATACTTTATGATCAGGTCTTCTTGTTGTTTCACCTGCTGTTACCAGAGGTGACACATAGGGATCACTTTTCTGTTGTTGTTCTGTCCATTCGTCTGTTTGTCTGTCCATCACACATTTTCTGTCATGCTTCAGCAGGTGACACACATGTTCTAGAGAACACTCTTGTGATGAAAATTAAAATGTGTATTTGTGTACAGCCCTCAGATAGAGTGCGGAGAGGCAAGAAGACGTTCCCTCGGGACAGTAGTATACCCTCCGGCCTCGGTAAACAATCTAGCACAGAGGTAAGCAAGGCAGAGCAAAAAAAAAAAACTTCCCTATTTATTCTCCTTGCAATATTGCACAAAAAACACGCCACCTGAAAGTTAGCTGGTGGTTTTTCTGACATCTCAGAGCACTCTGGGTCTTCCTCTATTGGTAATTAGCTAGATGTGGCAATATGGCTGTAATACTTTAAAAACATTGTTGAAATCTTGAAACAATAAAGTCTGAAATACTGTCAAAGCAATATTAAACTCTTTACACATTGAAAACAATAAAAATTACTTGAGCTTTGTTTTGATCTGTTTTTGAAATTTAAGTTTTGATGAATAAGACCAAACCTTTATATATGCTTTTTATTCTTGTTGAAATTAGCGTATTAATGAATAAAATGGACAAGACAGACACATTATGAAAGTAACCGCACCATATGTTTGTCCGTCCCAGTTATTGTCTAAGCCTTTATTTTATATCTTTATCCTTTATTTACACAATAATGTATATTGGACCTTTCACCTCCCATATATTAACCCTCCCTCCCTGCTTCCTTACACAGAAGGATGTGATGGTTCGTCACACCAGGCCAGCATTGAATAAAAACATCAAGTTCTCTGTGAGTATACACGGTGTAGGTCATAGGGCATGTTGTCGTTGTTTTGTCTCTTCTCTCTCTCTCTCTCTCTCTCTGTTGAGGTCTCTCCTCTGTAGTAATAAATCTATCTCCTAAATTGATTTTATCTCCCTCTCTCACATACATTTGTAGTTTTTAACTTTCTTTCTCTTTCTTGTAATGGTAGTTCTTTATAAATCTCTCTCACCTTCCAGAATTGTAATCATAAATTTCTTTATCTTTTTTTTTTCTTGTCTTCTAGATGAATTTTTTCTCTATTTCTCTCTCTCTCTCTCTCTTTTTCTGTTATATATTTTTTTTCCTTCCCTTTTTTTAAAATACCTTTTTTAGGCAGGTACATACTCTTTCTGTCTCTCTCTCTGCAAATTTTGTAAAACATCAATTTCAGCTTCTGAATTTAGAAATATTTATAACTCCACCAGTATCCCTTAGTAATAATTATAACCCTTGTATTCCTTTCCTTTTTATCCTGAAATAAAATCTACACATTACCTTTGATAACATTTGTCAGAATGAAGTATCCTGAAATAAAATCTACACATTACCTTTGATAACATTTGTCAGAATGAAATTAATACATTTGTATATAGTAACCTAATTGATAAGTTGTTGTTTTAATCAGGATCTCAGAAACAAGTCCCGGGATGGCCAAAATGGAGACTCTGTAACCAACACGGCATTTGATGCGGCCATTGGGGACGACGACTTATAGATCTAGTGGGATGGGCATTAAGTAGAAGAGGCGGGGCCTAAACATGATTGACAGCCTATAACCTCAGAAGATTTAACAGTCATCAGTGTGAGAGGGGAGGAGGTGTTCTTGTGTTCCAAATCAGCATTTTATCCTCCAGAATATGCAAGACTTTGTTAAACTGCTAGTAGCTAGCATTTATAGTCAGGGAGTACTGAACAGCGAAGCCTATTATTTTTATCTCCTTAACAACAAGAAATGTAAGATAATTAAAAAAATGTGACTTGAATAAGCAGATCTATCTATCCAGAGATGAATCTCACTTCAAGGGGGAGAAAGCGAAACTAGGTTTAGTGCTCATGTACTTAGACTAGTTTCGCTCTCATCCCTTGATTTTGTTTTTTCACTCAAACTCAGATGAAATTAGTGTTCTGTAATTATATGACGCTAATAAAAAGAACAAATTCAGAAACATTTCATGGTAACAAAAGAAAAAATATCAAAGATATTTATTTACTAAAACATTCAGTTTTAGGTTATTAAACTTTTATAATCAATTTACTTTTTGAGTTCCAGTGAAAACCAAACTTGAGATGATGGGCAGTTAAAACTGGCAATCACAATCAGTAAGAATATTGAGATCTGTGTCAGGGTTTTTAGACTGGTTACAGACTCGGACTGAGCACTTAGTCCCTCAATGCTGTGGGTCTATTCATGTGAGGAAGCCAGTTGGTTGGTTGTTATCTGGTTACATGTTTTCATTCTGGGTCTTCCCTCTCCAGTAACAAGCTGAAATACTGTAAAGGCGGCAGTAAATTTCAAAACAGTAATGAGGCAACAATTAACAAAATTAATAGAAACTTTATCAACCTACACAGAAGTAACAGAAAGGATAAAGGAGGTCATAAGTGTGTAATGATGATGATGTAGGTTCTGCTGTCCTATGGTAGTGGTCATTGACTGTAGATACAAGGTTTAATTTCCGCTTCAAGTTAGTTTCTTGTAGGAATAACAACCCCTGATATTACAAATGTGTCCCTTAAAATGAGTGCAAGTGTACCCAGTATGTATAAATGGAGCAAGATTTTATGGCTTTCAGTACCTTTTTGTACTGGTATTAGGCAGATAAACAGAAGCACATTTCTCTTAAATGCTTATTTGGGTGGCAACTTTATTTTTGTGTTGGTTTGTCCTAAGATAATTACCATTATGATAGGGTATCGTAAACAAGATACAGTAAAACCTCAGTAATGAGGCCACCATTCGGTCTATGGTCAATCAGTCTCAATTATGAGGCGGTCTAATTAAGGAAGTGACAAAAGGAGTTCTTGTTGCCCGCATGGTACAGAGGTGTTAATATTGAAGCGGTCTTTTATGAGGTTTTACCGTTACTGTCGTTTTTTGCTGCTGGCAAGAACACGTGTGTAATCTAGTCCGTAGCTTGAAGGAAAAATGTTCTTCAGTAAGTTGAAAACATGCATTATATGATGGAATTAATGTTTCCTGCCCCTGTGTCACCTAAATAGCGACGTATAGGCTATGCTTGAAGTAAGCGTCACTTCCTGTACCATCCTGTCGTGTCGCTTAACTGTTGTTGTTTTTTACAGACCTTTCTAATGTTCACCAACATTACAGATGAAGTCATTGAATTGTCTGTTAGCTTCACTGTGATATGTTAAGAGATTCAATGACTTTCCTCAAAAGAACATATTTGGTTATTTGTGATAAAGTTTGTCAGCAGTTAACTTTGGAAAATATCCCCTTAAAAATAAAGGCATAGCAGTGGTGCACTAGTAAGGGTGTTCCTTTCCTTTAGTGATAGCTGTAGTTGGTTCTGTGACGAATTTCGCCAACATTTCTTAATACCAAGTAATACTTGAATACGTAAGGACAAATTTCATAATTCCAGTTTCTCTAATGAAAATACCCAAATATTTCATTCCTTAACAATTATTGTAAGGTATCCAGGTAATAATGCATTTCATCTTAGTCTAGTGCTTGAATAATTCATAAAATAGTAATGTTGGAATGTTTAGCATTGATGTTTAAAAATTTAATTATTACTTAGTGCTAAGTATTGTTGGCGGAATTCGAGTTTGATATTGGTTGTACAGAAGAAGAGACCTAGCAATATAAGTAGCTGTATTGGTGTAATAACTATATGTATGTCAGTAATACGAAGTTGAAATTAGAGGCAATAGCTTATTGTTTGCATGTAGGTAAAAACAAAACCATGTGTTCATTCAAGTAAAACTTGTCTTAACTTTACAAGAGTCTACATTGATTTTCTCTGTATTACATAAAAAATACATTTTTTGTTTTGCTTGAAATTTTTCTGCAAAAGTGTGTGAACTGTATGAAAGGTTTAAATCAGTGGACCTATTCAATGTTTACAGAAATATTCAAATGAAAATAACACGTTATCTTTTATTTACAGTGGGATACCATGTGAGCAATGGTTGAGTAAAACATAGGTCAATTTTTGATACTGTTTCTGAACAGTTGACCTAGCCTTGGAAGAAAAAAAATTCATTGTTTAAAAATGGGTAAAATTGTGCTTATATTTTTGCAGTAAAATTTGTAAAAGTCTATATGACTGCTATTTGTGGTGGATTACAATTCCAAAAGTGTTAATAGAAATGAGCTGTCATTGAATAAGAAACCTATAGATAGATTGAAATCAGAGTCTAGAGTATTTCCAGATATATTTGTAAATTTAATTTAACTTGTTGACTTTAAATTTCATTGATATATTGTTACAAATACACAACATGTGATAGGGTTATCAGTATTATATAAAAAACTGGACGTGATTGACTGACATGTGATTGACTGACATGTGATTGACTGACATGTGATTGACTGACACGTGATTGACTGACACGTGATTGACTGACACGTGATTGACTGACACGTGATTGACTGACACGTGATTGACTGACACGTGATTGACTGACACGTGATTGACTGACACGTGATTGACTGACATGTGATTGACTGACATGTGATTGACTGACATGTGATTGACTGACATGTGATTGACTGACATGTGATTGACTGACATGTGATTGACTGACACGTGATTGACTGACACGTGATTGACTGACACGTGATTGACTGACACGTGATTGACTGACACGTGATTGACTGACACGTGATTGACTGACACGTGATTGACTGACACGTGATTGACTGACACGTGATTGACTGACACGTGATTGACTGACACGTGATTGACTGACACGTGATTGGCTGACACATGATTGACTGACACGTGATTGACTGACACGTGATTGACTGACACGTGATTGACTGACACGTGATTGACTGACACGTGATTGACTGACACGTGATTGACTGACACGTGATTGACTGACCTGTGATTGACTGACATGTGATTGACTGACCTGTGATTGACTGACCTGTGATTGACTAACCTGTGATTGACTGACCTGTGATTGACTGACCTGTGATTGACTGACATGTGATTGACTGACATGTGATTGACTGACACGTGATTGACTAACACGTGATTGACTGACCTGTGATTGACTGACCTGTGATTGACTGACATGTGATTGACTGACATGTGATTGACTGACATGTGATTGACTGACATGTGATTGGTTCTTTTTCATGTTGGTGTCGTTCTATTACAGTTCCAGTTCTATTTGCCCTAAAGTAATTTTCTCTACTTGACTTTTTCATTCTGTTGTGTGTGTGTGTTTTTTTTGTTTTTTGTTGTTGTTGTTTTTAAGAGAAAAAAAATAATACTCCTTAAAAACTTTTTCAGTTGGATGACGATACATGTTACAATTAAAATACTTCATATTACAAACTATTGTTATCCATCTAGATGTCGAGAGAGTGATTTAAGGATTTGTGCATTTGATAAAAAGAGACTATGTCAAAACTTTTTACTGCATTGATATTCAGTGTATAATGCATAGGGCAAAGTTATTTGTTTATCTTTCTGTCCTTCCTTATATCTCTAATTCTTTCTTTCTCTTATTCTCTCTCTCTCTCTCTCTCTCTCTCTTTCCATTTCTACTCATTTTTATGTTTAGAGTAAAGAAACAAGGAAACATAGTAAATGGTACATTCCAGAGTAAACAGTATGTTATTTGTCATTGAGTGTATGTGTAATAGAAAACAACAACAATGTTTTGTCAACATAGTCACAGGTTGTGCAAATTTATACATAACAGGCTTATACTTCAGTTTGAAAGAATTAAGAAGCCATCTTTACCCACCAGTATGTTTCCATTAAGCTAAAATCCACTACATTTCGGACCTTATGACCTTTCATAGAGATAACCAAGGTTTCCTAATGTTTCAGTAGGGTACCTTGGTTATCTTGGTAGAGGTTAAGTGGTCCAAGAAATAGCGGAAGCATAACAGGGACTTTACCATGTATCAAGTACAAAACTTGATCAGTTTTGCAGGCTGATCAGGTTTGTACCGTTCAGTCATCAGATTCATTTAAATATATATATTTCAGATTAAGGATTGCTTTCTATCTCACAAGGCTTATTATTGATCAAATGAAGTGTAAATTAACTTAGATGCATGTTATCACTTGGGGAATGAAACTTTATCAGATTTAGGGCTGATCTGGTTTTATATTTGTCACCTAGGTCATCTCATGGGGTAAATAATGAAATGTACATTATCGGCCAGTGATTATTGATGTATAGAGTGTACAATCATATTTGTTTGGTTTCATTTTATTTGTTTTTATTTTTGTTCATTGCTGCTTCATTGGTTGTCAGATATGTAGCTCTCACTTGTGTATGTACATTGTATTTCCACTTTTTTAGCTCACCTGAGCACAACGTGCTCATGGTGAGCTATTGTGATCGCCTTTTGTCCGTCGTCCGTCGTCCGTCGTCCGTGCGTGCGTGCGTGCGTGCGTGCGTCCGTCCGTCGTCAACAATTTGCTTTAAACAACATCTCCTCATGAACCGCTGAAGGGATTTTGACCAAACTTCACAGGAATCATCCTTATGATGCCCTCTATCAAAGTTGTACAAATTATTCAGATTGGTTAAAAAAGTAGGTCACAGGAGCTAAAAATAGATTTTAAAAATGCAAACTTTGAAAATCTTCTTCTGCAAAACTGCAAGGCCTAGAGCTTAGATATTTGGTATGTAGCATCATCTTATGGGCCATTACCAAGATTGTACAAATCATAGCCCTACGATGATAAATGACCCCGCACCAGGGGTCACTTGTTTTACATAGAGTTATATAGGAAAATCTTTAAAAATCTTCTTCTATGAATCCATAAGGCCTAGAGATTAGATATTTGGTATGTAGCATCATCTAATGGTTCATTACTAAGATTGTTCAAATCATAGCCCTACGGTGATAAATGCCCCCGCACCAGGGGTCACTTGTTTTACATAGAGTTATATAGGAAAAGGTTTAAAAATCTTCTTCTATGAATCCATAAGGCCTAGAGATTAGATATGTGGTATGAAGCATCATCTTATGGTTCATTACCAAGATTGTTCAAATCATAGCCAAACGGTGATAAATGCCCCCGCAATAGGGGTCACTTGTTTTACATAGAGTTATATAGGAAAAGCTTTAAAAATCTTCTTCTATGAATCCATAAGGCCTAGAGATTAGATATTTGGTATGTAGCATCATCTTATGGTTCATTACCAAGATTGTACAAATCATAGCCCTACGGTGATAAATGCCCCCACACCAGGGGTCACTTGTTTTACATAGAGTTATATAGGAAAATCTTTAAAAATCTTCTTCTATGAATCCATAAGGCCTAGAGATTAGATATTTGGTATGAAGCATCATCTTATGGGCCATTACCAAGATTGTACAAATCATAGCCCTACGATGATAAATGACCCCGCACCAGGGGTCACTTGTTTTACAGAGTTATATAGAAAAAACTTTAAAAATCTTCTTCTATGAATCCATTAGGCCTAGAGCTTAGATATTTGGTATGTAGCATCATCTTATGGGCCATTACCAAGATTGTACAAATCATAGCCCTACGATGATAAATGACCCCGCACCAGGGGTCACTTGTTTTACATAGAGTTATATAGGAAAATCTTTAAAAATCTTCTTCTATGAATCCATAGGCCTAGAGTTAGATATTTGGTATGAGCATCATCTTATGGTTATTACCAAGATTGTACAAATCATAGCCCTATGGTGATAAATGACCCCGCACCAGGGGTCACTTGTTTTTTTAAAAATCTTCTTCTATGAATCCATAAGGCCTAGAGATTAGATATTTGGTATGTAGTATTGTCAGGGCTAAAATGTTTAAGATTGAGTTATATCAGAATTCTTGTCTGTTTAAAAACCTTGTAATCAGTTGTAGCAATGGTACTCAGGTGAGCGATCCAGGGCCATCATGGCCCTCTTGTTTTAATGTTAACCTCAGAAAAGTACACACACACACACACACGCATATATATAGATAATTATGCATCTCTGTCAAAGTCATTAACCAGGTTTTCAACAAATTCCTGGTTATTAGAATGAGGTACATTGTTGGGTAGATGGACAGCATCTAACATTTCATTTCCATCAAATATCTCTTGTTAGAATAGAGATACAGTTTTCATACTTGGTTGGCAGATACCTTATGGGAAGAGGAAGATTGGGATTGATTTTCAGATCAATAGGGTCAAGGTCAAAGTCACTGTTACTAAAAGCAGTTTTGCTTGCCAGGGGCAACACCTGAAGACTTGGTTTTGCATCATTTGACATATTTTTGTTCTGTTTTTCAATTTTCAAAAATTGTTAAAACATTTTTTGTTCGGTGTAATTTTCCTGGATTTTGTCTGGGGTGAATTCTGCAAATAAGTCCAGTAAATCTATTCATTGAGCATGACACTTCAGTTTTTCTAAACTGTGAAACCATGAAATTGCCATGAGCACAGATTCATTTAATTTAATGTTATTTGAAAATAGATATTTTTGCAGTAATTGAAAGTGTAGGTTTACTTCCCCACCTTAAAATATTAAAGTGTGTGATAGAAAAATGTGATATAACATTTATCTTTGGATGACAAATTTATCATTTATCTGTGTCAATTTAATATTTATCTGTGAATGACAAATTTATCATCTGTTCTTGTTGGATTTATTATCAGCGAATGATGAATTTGTCATTTATCTGCAAATTTCAAATTAATCATTTATATGTGAACAACTAATTTATCATTTATCTGTGACTGATAAATTTATCATTTCATAGATTAATACATATTGAAGAGATAGCATTTAGCTCTCTTCCATTACAGTAATGATATTTCAATTGAGTGGTATTTAAATAGTCTAACTGAAGTAATGTGACCACTTCAGAGGACCGAATGTTTTACAGAGGTTATCGTTTCACAGGGTTGTTTTATAGTGATAGCATCAAGTGTTTGAGATTTCTATGTGAAGCATTTCTGTGTCTAGCTTTCATTATTTGTGTTAATATAATGAATAAAAATGGCATTGTCATTTTAATCTCATAAATGTATTTTATTATGTGAGTAAATTTGTGTTAATTCATAGCTTGTCAAAATGTAAACTCTGTACACATATTCATGCACAGCAGAAGTTTTTTGTGTGTAATCCCCTCAGCTTGATTTGCTTTCTGGTCATAAATTTGCCATATTTCTTGTCTGTACATAGATCAGTTCCGAGTTGTTCCACACTGATTTTCATTCCTCCATAACCTTGCATTGTAAATATATACACATAGCTGAGAGGACATTTATCCCCTATATATACTCATATTGGAATATTTTAAGATACAATTATTCAATTTATCTTTAATGACCTGGATTGAGTTCAATCTTTTGTCAGTACGATGAAATGTCCCTCGGACTGACAAAACTTTTAGTCACAAAGGAAAAGTAGAAAAAATGACTTTTCAGACTGACAAGTTTCAAAAGAATCCATTTCAGGGTAATGATAGCAAACTTTTGTTTATATTCCCACCTTGGGGTGATATTAGAAACCCCCTCGTTGTTCCGTCTCGTCACTTTCCGATAGTTTCGATATCTTTTGATATTGTTAAGTCAAGATGGTGTAATAGAGATATTCATCACTACTAGTGATAGTGAAGTTAGTGATAGTGAAGTTAGTGATAGTTCTCGTCATCTCTTTATGCCCCAGCTTCACAGAGGTGGGAGCGCTAAAGGGATCCTGATCATCGCGATCCGTCACATCCTGTTATATAACATCCTATATTCATGATTAGTGATTATGTCAGACTTGTCTTAAAGGGCTTGTCACAGAAACTAGTGACAGCAGGTGGTTGCTTAATTGAATCACATGTTCATGATTTGTCATTCTGGAACCTGTTCACTGGCCTGCATTTCTCTAAACATCTCAAATTGAGGTTTCCCTCAACTTCTGTATCCCCAAATTTTGGAGAAAATTAGGACCATTTTTTTTAAAAGGCATGCTTATGATAGCATACCGAAGAACCTGTATTAGGTGTCACCTGTATTAAGAGGTCAGCCTGCATTTACTGGTCAGTTTTAATGTCAACAAATTAGCATTTTGTTTAACCTACGTTTAGCAGTCACCTCTTCAGCAGCCAATCCCGGCGTGGGTTCAAATCCCGGCAGGGTCATTTGGATTTTCATGTGAGGAAGCCTTCTAGCTGGCTTGCGGTAGGTCAGTGGTTCTAACCGAATGCCTCTGTGCATTCAGGGTCTTCCTCCACCTGTAATTAACTGGACGTCCCTATATGACTGAAATACTGTCAAAGGGACGATAAACTCTAACAGTCAAGTCTTAAGCAGTCACTTCCTCTATTATCTGTCAATGAATAAGGGATACTTCTAGATCTAGAGGAATATCTCAGTTTGAGATGTTTTTGTGAAACACAGGTCTGGTCTGGACTATAAAAACAAGTTAGTTTCTTAGCACAAGTGACAAGTTTTATTGTTATGGTGAAAAACCTGTGTATTATGGCTAGGAAATGTCATTAATGCTTTCACTTCACAAGAGAAGGCTTGTCAGTTAATTGCCTAAACTAGCTATATATTTCTCTCCACATTTCATTTTGAAACTAATTTACAGGAAGCAAACTAAGTATTATTTCAATGAAATACATGTACTTGTATTTAAATCCAGTTATATATTTATAAACCACATTTACAGACAACCTCGTGTAGAATCTGACATGTCTAGGACAGCATGCAGCACACTGATCAGATGCATGCAATCTTATTGAAGACTGTAAGTGTTTTGACAAAATAGAATTTAATTTGTCCCTAATAGAATGCCATCATGAAAAAGTAATGGATGAAATAGGTGGAACTAGGCCTTTTATTTTCATATAAGATGACTTTATTTCCTAGAGGGAATATCTTGATTAAGCACTGATTGATCTTGTCCCCAATTCTCCATTTCTGTAACACTTTCTTCAGGTTGAATAGATGCAGTTTCTGAATTAGATAAAAACAACAACTACATGCATGTTTTAGAAACGGTTTTGTTCCTAGCTAAAATAAAAATTAAGAAAAGGGGGGTGGGGAATTAATTACTGTGTATTTTTGTTAGGATTTTTTTTTTTTAAATTAATTTTTTTTGTTACCTCAGTTTGGTACACAAAATACACCTATGAATTTTACTTACTGATTTTTTTTAAGTTGATATTTTATCTAAGTTGCAAAGAGGTAAAATTACTTACAGCTGTAGTCCTGGTATAAGTAAGGTATTGTGGTGACACATTTATCTGAATTGTATGACTTGTGTACAGTGTGTGTTATATGTGTAAGTAAATATGTGTTAATCATACATTATACTTAATACATTGCTTAGAGTTTAATAGAATTGTGCCAAAATGTTGATATGAAATCAAATATATAGAAACATAAAATATATATGATATAAATCACCTGATGTTTTTTGTTCCTTTGGTTTATTACCAAAATGATGGAAATCAGCATCATCATCTTCATCTTCTTCACTATCATCATCACTATCATCATCATCACCATCATCATCTCTATCATCATCACTATCATCATCACTACCATCATCACTATCATAATCATCATCTTCATCATCATCACTACCATCATCATTATCAGCATCAGCATCACTATCAGCATCACCATCATCACTATCATCATCATCATCATCATCATCACCACCATCATCATCACCACCATCATCATCACCATCATCATCACTATCATCATCACCACCACCACCATCATCACTATCATCACCACCATCATCACCACCACCATCATCACCACCATCATCACCACCACACATCATCACCACCACCATCATCATCACCACCATCATCATCACCACCACCATCATCACCACCACCATCATCATCATCATCATCATCATCATCACATCATCATCATCACTATCATCATCATCACTATCATCAATCATTATCACTATCATCATCATTATCATCATCATCACTATCATCATCATCATCATCACTCATAATCACTATCATAATCACTATCATTATCACTATCATCATCTCTATCATCGTCACCATCATCATCACTATAATCATCATCACTCATAATCACTATCTTCATCACTATCATTATCACTATCATCATCATTATCACTATCATCATCATTATCATCATCACTATCATAATCACTATCATTAATCACTATCATCATCGCTATAATTATCACTATCATCATCACGATCATTATCTTTATCATCATCATTATCATCATCATTATCACTATCATCATCTCTATCATAATCATCATCATTATCATCATCACTATCATTATCACCATCGTTGTCATCATCACTATCATTATCACCATCATCATCATTATCATTATCATCATCACCACCATCATCATCATCACCACCATTTTCATCATCACCATCATCATCATCATGAGCAGCAGCAGCATCATTATTACATTCCGTTTCACAGAAGTGAGGCTATATAGGAATTGCTCTTGTCATGTCACGACCATCTTACACCGGCATCAAGCAAGGTGAGATGCAGGGCTATAAATCACCTTAATATACTTGCTTGCTGGATTTTATGACCCACAGACAGTATTTCAGTTATTTTTTCACGTCACCCTGGTATCAGATCGACCAGTCCTTGACCTTTCTTACATGCATGTCGAGCACCAAGTGGTGAGCCATCATTTTGGGACAGCATGTTGTGACCGGTAACACACCCTTGTCTTCCTGCTTCCAAGGCAGCCACCAACCATTCACTCGTCGGGGATAGTACATCAGTAAAAAGTTGATAACCAGTAAGAAATTTACAATATCTCCACAAATGAGGCTCTTGAATTGATATAAAAACAAGACAAAATTTACAATGTTCACTGTCTTCTTTCTTGTGAGAGTAGATCAATCAAATGGTCCCCCTGCTTCATGCCATAATGTACATGTTTTGATCAAGTTCAAACAGCAATACTGTGAAATCATTATTTTTTTCGTGGGACACTAATTTTCGTCGATTTCCCCACAAAAACTTGTCTCTTATATAGACCTCACATTTTCTAGAACATAGATCCACAAATAAATGTACCCACAAATTCCCTTAGGTTCATTATCAACAAAATTTAATGGCAACGAAAATTAATGATTTTACAGTAGCGGCTTCAGAGTGATTGTGCTAGATTTAATAAAATCTATAGAATTGTCAATGTTTGCTCTTTTACACTTTACTTCATATAGACCTAACTTGATACACAAACTCCTATAGAGCCACCTTGGCCGAGAGGGAGAGAAGTCATGGACTACAAATCTCTCAGCCTCTCACCACTGTGGGTTCGAATCCCGGTAGGGACTTCGGATTTTTCATGTGAGGGAGCCTTCCAGCTAGCTTGCGGTAGGTAGATGGTTCTACCCGGGTACCTCTTTGTACTCCGGGTCTTCCTCCATCTGTAATTAGCTGGACGTCGCTATGTGATTTAAATACTATCGCAACGACGGTAAACCCCAATACATCATACAAACTACTATAGGGGCAGTCTGATCAAGGTCTCCTCTGTTTGCTTGTACAATACTGTAGCTCAAATTCTCTACAGCCTGCAGAGCAAAGAAAATCCATTGTTTCATAAACCATCTGAAGTTCAGTAAATTAATATTCTTCATATTATACATTTGTACATAAAGAAAAGGGTTAAACTGATGACAAGTTATTTTTATCTAGTCACGATTATGACTGTCTTGATACACTTGAAGCGTAGCAGGATATATTGCAATAAGTACCACCATATATTACAATATCAGATCAGACTATAATTAGAGACATTTTCAAACAATATCGCGGGGCCTCCGTGGCCGAGAGGGTAAAGTCGCTGACTTTAGCACTCGCTCAGCCCCTCACCGCGTGGGTTCGAATCCCAGCAGGGTCTTTCTAAATTTCATGTGAGGAAGCCTTCCACCTGGCTTGCGGTAGGTCGGTGGTTCTACCCAGATGCCTCCGTGCATTCGGGGTCTTCCTCCACCTGTAATTAGCTGGACGTCGCCATATGACTGAAATATTGTCGAAGCGACGGACAACTCAAATAGTCAAGTCTGTCAAAATATCTTGTTTCAATGAATTAATAAACTAAAAAAACAACAAATATTTTTGAACGGAAAAGCAAAATGCTATGAAATATATGTTTCTTGATTTGTTTCAAAATTATCTCCCCTGAAATATATGTTTCTTGAGTTGTTTCAAAATTATCTCCCCTGAAATATATGTTTCTTGAGTTGTTTCAAAATTATCTCCCCTAAAATATATGTTTCTTGAGTTGTTTCAAATTATTTCCCCAGAAATATATGTTTCTTGAGTTGTTTCAAATTATCTCCCCTGACGGATTTGAAGTAGTGCACTTGTTAATCCTCCACCACAAAACGATGAAGGGGTTATAGGAATGGCCTTTGTCCATCTGTCTGCACAGCCAGATTGGAGTAAGAGGCCATCTAACAGTAAACAGAACAACAGACTTCATTCCGTAACAGTAGAATTAGGGGCCATGGCCCTTTAAACAACAAAAGAAATGGCCCCAAACTCCAATCTGGCACTGTTTCCCTTTGTAATAATTTCCTGTCCCCTTCATATCTCCTTAACCCTTTTCAGGATTTTTATCAACATTGGTCAAATGTTCACCTCATTGAAACAATGTGCAGAACCCATGTCAGGTCAAGGTCAAGGTCACAACTGAAGGTCAGTCATTTGAACTTTGATTTTGTGTCTGATCCAGATCTCCTTTACACCTGAAAGGATATTTATTAAATTTTAGTCAAATGTTCACCTCAGTGAAACAATGTGCAGAACCCATGTCCCAACCATGTCAGGTCAAGGTCACAGTTGAAGGTCAATAGTTACGACCATTGATTTCATGACTGCACAATATCTTCCTTATCCCTGGCAGGACTTCAATTTATTTTAATCAAATGTCCACTATAGTGAACAGTTACAATATTTGTTTATATGTTCACTCAATATCTCCTTTCTTTGGTAAGAAGATAATTTATACAGAACCAGTTTGAATCCTGGATTTAATGTCCACTTCATATTGTCTGTAACCTTTGGAGGATATTCATTAAACTTTCATAACATGTTCATCTCAGTAAGACAATGTGCAGTTCACAGAAACCTATGGCCAGTCAAGGTCACAAAGGAAAGTTTATCAAGGTCACAAAGGAAAGTTTATCAAGGTCACAAAGGAAAGTTTATCAAGGTCACAATTACATTTCAAAAGTTTGAACCTTGGATTTTGTCAAGGGTGAGCTAGTTGACCCTCGGATGTTGTTATTGCAGTTATCTCGGGAAGAAACTTTAGTGGTATATCACTCCTTCAACTCTGACCGCCATTTTTAAAGTGGATATCACTGTACCATGTCTTGCAAGCCTTTACAATTCTATGTATACCCTGTCTTGCAATTACAAGCACTTACTACTTCTGATTACTGTACTTTTCCTGGGAGCCTATATATTTTAACTTGTACCTTTATTGCGAAAACAGGTGGCCTCAGTGGCCGAGAGGGTAAAGACACTGACTTTAACACTCACTCAGCCCCTCACAGCATGGGTTCGAATCCCGGCAGGGTCATTCGGATTTTCATGTAAGGAAGCCTTCCAGCTAGCTTGTGGTAGGTCGGTGGTTCTACCTGGATGTCTCCGTGCATTCAGGGTCTTCTTCCACCTGTAATTAGCTGGACGTCGCTATATGACTGAAATACTGTCGAAGCGACAGTAAACTCAAATAGTCAAGTCAAGTCAGTCTTGAGAAAACAGGAAGTAGACTTGTTTATCCACTGTATTTCTTCAGTGTGCAATATAGCTCCTTTAGACTGCCTTGTTATGATATTGTCATACAATAACTTCCACAAAGTTACTGCACTCTAGGTTCAAGTTGATTTTAAATTTTGCAAACCTCAACTTACCAATTAGAACAGGAAAAACATCCCTGGTTTAAATTCCACTAACAATACTTAGCCTGAATGTCAATATACTTAAATACTTAGACTAAATTTCAATATACTTAGATACTTAGAGTGAATTTCAATATACTTAAATACTTAGAGTGAATTTCAATATACTTCAATACTTAGAGTGAATTTCAATAAATACTTATACTTAGAGTGAATTTCAATATACTTCAATACTTAGAGTGAATTTCGACTAAATTTCAATATACTTCAATACTTAGAGTGAATTTCAATATACTTCAATACTTAGAGTGAATTTTAATATGCTTAAATACTTAGAGTGAATTTTAATATGCTTAAATACTTAGAGTGAATTTTAATATCCTTAAATACTTAGAGTGAATTTTAATATGCTTAAATACTTAGAGTGAATTTCAATATACTTAAATACTTAGAGTGAATTTCAATATACTTAAATACTTAGACTAAATTTCAATATACTTAAATACTTAGAGTGAATTTTAATATGCTTAAATACTTAGAGTGAATTTCAATATACTTAAATACTTAGACTAAATTTCAATATACTTAAATACTTAGAGTGAATTTCAGTATACTTAAATACTTAGAGTGAATTTCAATATGCTTAAATACTTAGAGTGAATTTCAATATTATTTCCCTAATAAAATACAAAAATATTTCATTCCTCAACACATATTGTTAGTTATTTAAGGTAGTAATTTATGTGAACAAAGTCATATACTTCAATAGTTTATTAAACATAATTAAAGAATTTAAGTATTACTTAGCGCTAAGTCAGTGGAACTTGCGAGTGGTAACAGTTAATGTTAATTTCTGTGTAAATTATTCAACAACTACAGGTTCCTACAAACAACTGAAAGTATGATGTTACTTTATCTTGAACACTTTTCATTCACCAAAACAACAGACCTGGGACAGTGACCATTTTCAAAAATCATCATACATGTATTTCATAACTTTTGTAATACTTTTTTTTTAATCTTTTATTTTTTCAAGCCATATAATTTTAATACATTTTCTGAAATATTAATTCTCAGTAAAAGGAACATACCAGTCTGTATTATGCTCTTGATAGATTACTAAAATATGAATAAAAATCATATTTGATAATTTCATTGGAAAATATGAATATACAATTTTCTTTAAAAAAAAAAAAAGTATCAACAGTATAGATCTTATCAATAATAAGGAAATTCCCTCAACTAAAAATGAATGATGAACCTTTCCAGTGTTAACAAATGTATTCAGATTGACTTATCCAAAATCTACACTTGGATAATAGGTAGTCAATGGTTGATCTGTTGACAAAAGAACACAGGGTTTTGTTTGTGATACTGTAAATGAGCAGTTAAACAGGTCATGGACAGGTAAGGCGGTATTGAAACTTTCACCAGCAAACACTGGAAAGGTGCATTATTCATGTAAGAAAAATATTCTATCATAAAATGGTTTCTTGGTATGGCCCCAGATGTCAGTTGTCAATTGAATCCTCTATAAACTAGTCAGTCAGTCAGTCAGATTTTTGACAATTAAGGCCCATGTGACACACATTTTCTTGATATATTTTTATTACAGGTAGAAGGATCCCCTAGCATATTTTTGTTAAGAGATTTTATGTTGTGTGGTTTACAATGCAACATATTATAACTGATCGTGGAATCTCAATACCGAAATCCAAGTTCAATGTGTTTAGCAGACAAGCTATATGTGCACCTATTTGCTTGTACCATCGTTATGCAATAGATAAATAAGCTTGCATAACAAGCTCCTGTTAAGGCATGTGGCATTTTATTTACATATCTTACATGAATAAAATATACAACAATCTTCTTTATACGATTTATTTTCATTTTATTATAAAAGTTGTCACGTCATACAACAAACAATAACTCTGCAATGATGCAAAACAGACCATTGCATCTTAAATATGTAATTTTATTATCTATATCAAATAATTAACACTCTTTCTCTCTTCTTTATCCATCAATTTGCTCTCTCTTTCATTTTTCCTATTTCTCTCTCTCCCTCTCCTCTCTTTTTTTCTTTTTTTCTTTCTCTCTCTGTTGCAACATATTTCCTATAGATAAGTTTTTATATTACAAAATCAACACTTTACAACTTTGTTCTAGATTCCAAGCAGGACATCACACTATTTGCTGCATTGCGCCAGTTTTCATAACATTTCTTGCATAGTAACTGAAACAAAAAACATATTTGTTTTCTCTTAATTCATTCAGCAAAACATGAATTATAATCAATTATTTATTCAAAAAATCAAATCAAATATGATATTGCGTAAAAGAAATAATATCAGACAAGTTAAGTTTACCTTTGTGTAATTTTTGGGTGTATCTCACTCCTTTCATCAGCATCTCCTCTCCGAGTCATGTGACCTGACTAAGTCACATGACCAACCATAACAATGCAAAAAGTGCTGATGAAAGGAATGAGATACTCTCGAAAGGTTAACTTAGCTCAGAGTTATGAAACCTGAAAATAAATATTGGTCTTTTTTTTGTGTGTGTGTGTGTGTGTGTGTGTTTATTTCCTGTAATAAATACAGCAAAAACTACCATAGTTTGTAAAAATTACAAATATCTTCACTGTATCATTCATATTTTTTCTCTCCCAGTATATTCTATGAACAGTGAAAGAAGAAATTTTTGACGTATGTACAATTATAAATATATAAACATGTAGATGTTGCTGACATTTTGTAATAGTCCAAAATAACACATGTAATATGAAATAGCAGACAAAGTCAACCAATTTAATAAAAAAAATATTTTAAGATTCAAGGGCAGACAAACTTGACCAATTTCATTTAGAAAAAAATATTTTAAGGTTCAAGGGCAGACAACTCACTGTGTTATTGGAAGTTCCACACTGACAATCTGCGCTTGTTTCTGCCTCGGTGGCGGCGCTGTCCTTACAGGTGTAGAAATTCGGGTGATCTTGGTCGGTCTCACAGCTGTTGGGTTGCCATGCAACAAATATATTGGTCATCCGAAGATTTATTTTGATGAATGTAAAGCCTGATCATGTTTTTACATTGTCTACATCAAAAATTACAAAGATCCGTAAGTCTCAGCTGCCCGTACTCAACTTCACAAAATAAGGGAAAAAAAATGTTGTGATTTTTTATTTAATTTGCAGATTTAGTCACCACAGCCATTTCCAGATTTTTAATGAATAAAAATATGAAATGAAAATTAATGAAAATATTCAATTGGTCTTTTTTTTAACTGTTTCTCTTTATCTTTACACTTGGTTATTTTTGGCTTTTAATTTTGCTCATTTCCTTGTTTAACAATACCATTGCTCTTTACCAATGATCATCAATTTGAATGAATACTAACCTAAACAATTTTGGGTGCTTAATTTTAAAACTTTTAGAATGAATGTATCATTATCACTAATTTTCATTTATTTCTATATACAATCTGTTGCTTTATCTTGGGTTTCATTCTTTCAAAGATATGTAACATCTAGATGAATCTTTTTCAAGAATGGTCATTTTACAGCGATTTTTTCCCCTTCTATAACTAGTACCGTAAAAGGACCCATTCACAATTTAGAAGGGACCCAAAATGATTCACAATTCAAAAGTGTATTTTGATAGAGGCATGGTTTGAACCCTTCTTACTCAGTTGATTTAATTTAAAGATGTTTCTCCTCCACAATATCTCAGTTTCTTGAAAATATAAACCATTATCTATCATTTTGCAGAAAAATTGCCCATATTATCTCCTCACATGAACAGCAGAAAAGCCATTACTTTTTTTTCACAATTTTAAGAAAAACAACGCCAATTTTTCACAAACGAAGGGGTACCGGACCCATTCACAATTCATGGAAAAAATCACTGTTTTATGTTTTTATTATGAGGGTTTGGTGTAGAACTATTGTTATTGCCTCTTTATTTATATGTTCATGTACTTACATGTACCAAAGTTTTAAACCATGCCCTCTATATATATTTAAGTTAATTCAAAGATTAGAAGGGAGCCGTGGTCCAGACGTAACAATTATGCGATTACAGATCCAAAGGTTGTGGGTTTGAACCCTATTGTGACCTTTCCAGGTACAAACTGACCTCATGCATAATAATGAACAAATTTATGAATTTAAGACTTAATGAATATTAATGTAACCAGGTGAGAAAAGTATGCAGTTAGAGTAGGACTCAAACCCTGGACCCCTTGCTTAAAGGGTGAGTGCTCTACCGACCGTGCTATATGGGGTCACCAAGTGACCCGATTTGACCAATTAAAAAGCAAGAAACTTGTAGGAGGTGAAGAAAAGGTTTTGTATGAACTTCTAGTCATAGCCAAAAATAGTCTTCCTTTTTAACTACATGTATCTGTAAAGTATATCCTTTTAGCTGAATTACAAAAGAGCCGAAATCATGAATGAAATATTTTTTTTTTTTTTTTTTTACTTAAAACAATTACTAATTTTACAGATCTAATTTCATGTTCTTCTGAGATTGTTATATCTGCCTATCAACCATCAATGAATTTCAAGTTAAACTTTTAGGAATAAGAGGAAAAAAAAAAGTAAGAATCAAAGTACTGAAGATACTCACGCTGTGGCTTGGCTGCAGATCTGAAACTACAAAAGAAAACATTGTGTTACAGACAGAAATAATAGTATGTCATGCCTGGGACCTGAATTTATTGACAGTTAAGGTACTGGTAATGTTTAATAGTATTAGATAATAAATATAAACAAAACAAGTACTGACTTGAAATGGGCATTATAATTTAATTCCAGAGAAATGAAATGTATTTATTTGTCCATTACATATTTTAAGGATCAATACCTGAGCCTATTAAAAAATGCCATATTTTCCAGGCGACCATGGCTTAGGGTTTACAGGAGAGAATTGATTATATATCAAGGGCTCAGTGCAAAACTGTCATAACTTATATGTTTTAAAGTTACGACCGTTTTGTGCTGAGCCCTCGATATATATATACAGTTAAACCTGTGATAACGGCCACGTGCAATAATCAGTCAACCTGAATCAATAGCAGTCAGATTTAAGAATCAAGATTGATATTATTTGGTTCAGGAAATTCTCAGTTCCAGGCGTTTGTTTCAAGAAATACTGACCAGGTTAATCATTAAAGATAACAAGTAACTGGTGTTGCACGCAACACACGAGTCCCCTACTGGTGAGCTGCATAACTTTTCCAATACCATAGCAACCAGAATTTTGATCCAAGAAAAAAGTGATGAGCAGAATCTCCATACTGCCATCTATTCATATACCAAGTTTCATAATATTATCATAAACGGTTTTTAAGTTATCGTGGGATCCAGATTTCCGGACAGACAGACTGACGGACATTCTCACATATGTATCCATATGTGGCTACCCTATTGTTCCTTTGTTCTAATAGCCACGCAAGAGAAACTTATAGCCACTTAAAAGAAAAGAACAAAGGATGCTAACCCTATCCCATTGTTCCCTAGCCCCGTAAGTATCTATATGTGAGCACGGACAAACAAGAGACAGACGGAAGCCAAACACTGGTAGGGGACTAATATAATACAAGGAAGTTGACCTACCATGCAAAGTTTTTGCTGGCACAGAATCGGTAGAGGAGAAAACCCAACAGACCAAGCAGCAGTGCCCCAAGTATGGCCAAGGGGATAATCCATGCCAGCATGCTGACAGATGAAGAAGAGGAGGATGAGGAGGAAGAAGAAGAGCTGGAAGTCGTGGTGGGCCGGGCGTCACAAATTAGGACGGTCACTTCTGCCTCATCGTAATTTCCTGCTTCATCTGGAAAAATATCATTAATTAGTAATATATACGCATGTATGTATGTAACCAAGCCCCGAATCCAGGAATCGAACTCCGGACATTTGGTATGCAAGTCAAACACACTAACATGTTGCCACAAAAGCTAGCTCCATGGCAAAGATAGTACAAGTGCCTCTACTACATGTACATTTATCTCACTTCCTACAAAAATGTTTTTTTTTGTGATAAGTTGATACCAGTCACGTCTCATTCTACACTCAAGAACCTGAGGGTCAGAAGCCATCACTGTAAAATTTAATGAAAAACATGCCATGAACGATAACTGATTGATATGAATTTGGTATGAATTAATATAGGTTATGAGAAAAACATGAATAATGTACAAATGTTGTAAATGAAAGTTAGGAGAGAGGGAAAACTGAGCAATGTAAAAATGTTGTAAATGAAAGTTACAAAAGAGGGAAAACTGAGCAATGTAAAAATGCTGTAAATGAAAGTTACGAGAAAGGGAAAACTGAGCAATGTAAAAATGCTGTAAATGAAAGTTACGAGAAAGGGAAAACTGAGCAATGTAAAAATGCTGTAAATGAAAGTTACAAAAGAGGGAAAACTGAGCAATGTAAAAATGCTGTAAATGAAAGTTACGAGAAAGGGAAAACTGAGCAATGTAAAAATGCTGTAAATGAAAGTTACAAAAGAGGGAAAACTGAGCAATGTAAAAATGCTGTAAATGAAAGTTACGAGAAAGGATAAAAAACTGAGCAATGTAAAAATGCTGTAAATGAAAGTTACGAGAAAGGGAAAACTGAGCAATGTAAAAATGCTGTAAATGAAAGTATCAAAAGAAATGTATGAATGGTACACATAAAAGTTATAGAAGAATGTATACCTGTAACACGTAGTATCTGAGTGAATGGTACACATAAAAGTTATAGAAAAGAACGTACGTATACTAGTAATACACAAAGTGAAGTGTCTCACTAGAGTGAATGACAATCCTCTTTACTTACGTAGCCACTGACATCTCCGTAAACCATAGCACCATTTCCATCAACAGAAAATGGCCCTCCACCTGAAATGTACATCATTCAATCCTTCCACACTTTATCCATCTAACCAACCATTCAGCCAAACAAAACTTGGGCTATCATGAACACTGATTGATACCCCCACAACACTTCTTTTTTTTCTCAGTTTAACCACATGCACCCATATCACCATCAGTTTCAATTTTATATTAATAGCAACAGTGACCTTCATTCCAACCATGTTCATAAATTCTTTCAAGCTACAATGAAGAGCTGCTCCAAGGTTAACTGGGATATTATTGCAGAATATGGTCAACCACCTGAAATGTCCTTCATTTCACATAAAGAATAATCCATAATGCTTATAATTACCTCCGAATGAGAGTTTTCTGTGTTTTTTTTATTTAGATATAAACTCATTTTGGTAATTATAGTCGTCTGTCTCCTAGCATGCATTGACCAACTTAATCTACCTCCAATCTGCATGGAGTTTTCAGGGGAGGTAACAAAGTGCAGACTAGTACTTTCTATTCAGTGACCAACTGATCCTTATTTATAAATGAGATACTGTCAATCCAGCCAAGTCATTTTAAGAAAGTGGCTGCCAGCTGACAGTCAAAAAGGGCCATGTTTTATCATTAATTTTTGAGGGGAATTATTTTGATTGATTTCATGAAAGATTTTGTCCACCACAGAAATAATTTGTTTAGCTTGTTTTCTAGATTATATGAACTTATGACTTTGCTTTTGATACAGATTCAACAAAATTTTATCTAATCTGAAAATCAGGAATTTATGGTTTCTACATTGCAGTGGGTGAATAGGTGAATTATTGGGGAAACTTTTGACCAAAGAGCCATCTAAAGTTTATATTACAATATGGAAGATGTTGTTAAACTTGTCTTAAGTGACCAGTCAAAAACCTATCAGAGAGTGGTCACCTAGCACAGGTAGTTTCTAAATCATGGTCAACTGTACAATATTCGATGTACAATTTCTTGAACATTTTATTTCATACAGACTCATTTTGATGCATTTGCAAACAGACTTGTACATGAATATTCATAAAATCATAAATTTGTACATGAATATTCATAAAATTATAAACTTGTACGTGAATATTCATGAAGTCATAACTTGTACATGAATATGCATGATATGAAGGATTAAGCTGCCAGATTGGCATCTAGGTGATCAAACCTCCCAATTTTTAGGTAGACATTATTTCCAATTGCCCATATCATGCGTGCATCTTCCAAAATATCATGGATGCTGTGATGTAGACTTCTGATGCCTTATCTAATATGTATAATTTGCTTTTTTATCATTTGTTGCAATGCAAGAACTTTATCATACCAATAAGTTCAAAAGTGTGTTCCTTGTTTGCTGCTAAGACGTCATTATCGTCAACAGTGACGGACCCCAGACTGCCGGACGTTGAGTTGACCGTGGCACAGTAGTAGTAGGACGTCTGGTCCAGGAATGGGATGTTGTCATCTTCTTCGTTTATCACGATGGTTAACTGTAAATATTGGTCAAACTAATAAATCTTTGTAAATATCATCATGATTTTCATTCTCCCACCAATATCATCATCATCATCATCATCATCATCATTCTTGATAAAAAAAAATTATCGCATTAAACAAAATTAATTAAGAAAATTTCTTCTTTCCATGGTCAGTCTTAAATTCCGCTAACAATACTTATAGTGCAAAGTAACACATTCTTGATTTACCAGGTATATGATTTAATTAAATAACTAAGCTGACATGAGTAGTTATCTCACTGCCTAATAATACTAGTACAAAAACAAAATATTCATTAGAGAAAAAAGAATGATAAAATACCAGTACATTCAAGTATTACTTAGCCCTAGGAAAGGTAGGTGGTTCCATGGTAACATACATGACTGTGTATTGAAAGGTTGTGTGTTTGAACTCTGTTGGGATGAGTATTTTTCATGGTCCTCACAGGCGCCAAGTGTTGGGTCCATCCAGGAACCATCAAGAGGGATTAGTATAAGTTGTAAGAACTTGTTTCCCAAATAAACGAAAAAAAAGTTTAACCCTTTCCCTCATAGAGGAAACCATGAAAAGACCTATGCGAACAACATAAAACCAGATCAGCCTGCGAGTAACTTGCAGGCTGATCAGGTTTTATGCTGTTCGCTGCTCCTCAGTGGTCTGGAAATGAGGACTTTATAATTAAATTTGGTAAGGTTTAAGTGTGGTTTTCTGCAGATCAGGCTTTATGTGGTACCTATAGAGTGCGTCAAAAAAGGTCTATATGAGGGAAATGTTTAAACCAGTAAGGCTGGCGGAATTCGTGCCAGACGATTATAAATTATAAGACATGTACGTCCAATCTTAGCGATCATAGTTCCACTAATATTTTTTTTGTACACTGGACTTGACCTCTGACTTCATGATGTTCCAGTGTTTACAGATGTATTTCAATTGACTTACAGGCTGTCCAATAGCTACACCTGCATAATAGGTAGGCAATGGTTGACCTGGTTCACACAAAAGAATACATGGTTTTGTTTGTGATACAGTTTGAGAGCAGCCATGAATGGAAAAGTCTGGGCCTAAAATCTCTGATCAAAAACCTGGAAAGGTGAGAGATTTAGCTCTTGTGAGTGATTTAGCAGGTGACCTTATTAGTCAAAGGAACTTTCACACCTACAGTAAAGTTAATACGTTTATCTTCAAATGACTGCATGATAGCTATAATGTTTGCTAATCTCTAACAGTTTTGTGTTGACCACTACATTGCATTCAGGAAAACCATAAGAAAGTGGTATTTGAATTGACAGTCTCTCCTGAGATTTACTTCAGTAGGCCAGAACTTACCGTTGATGTTGCTGTAAGCCCTTCTTCATCCGTCACAGTCACCGTGCAAGAGATGGTATCCTGTCCCAGACGCTTGCCGACTGCATCCAGATCCCACTCCTTCGTCATGGTAACGCACGCTGTGAGGTCATCCATCACAAACACTCCGTTTCCGGGGCAGTCCATTGTATACGTGTGTACATCATTCAGGTCCTCATCGTCATTGTTGCCTGCGTAGTCTGGGCACGCTATCAGTTCACCTGGCTATAATGGAAGATCATGCATACATAAATATGGGACCTGTGTTAGACAGGTCACATTTCCTATGTCTTGATACAATGGATGTATGATGAAAATTTATTTCTGCAGCAAACATTGTGAATTACATATGATTTACTAGGAAACTGTACATTTTTGAAAGTATATTTATCATAAACACCCAAGTTGTGGAGATCCAATGGCCCGGGCCGGGACCCATATAGTTATATGCATATAGGCATACCCAGATAAGCCCACATGGGACCCACATAGTTCTATGCATATGGACATACCCAGATAAGCCCATATGGGACCCACATAGTTCTATGCATATAGGCATACCCTGATAAGCCCATATGGGACCCACATAGTTCTATGCATATAGGCATACCCAGATAAGCCCACATGGGTCCCATATACCCTTACCATCTAGGTGCATTATGACTTAAAAAAAAAAACAGAGACGGGAAAAACAACAGTCCCATAGTCCAGTGGCTACAGCCTAATGATAATTTTTTCATGGCAGAAAGTACTCATCCAACCCAGGAACTACTGAGATGGAATAATATCACCTGTAAAATCTTGTTTTCCAATCAATATTCAAGAATTTTGATTTAATACAGAACTATCGCTAATGGCGATAAATACCCCCACATTCAGCCTTGTCTATACATATGTAATGTAAATGTAGGAACACACAAGATGGGACAGGAAAAGACAAGCATGATTCCTTTAAAGTCCCAGTGTCTGTGAACAGCTGATATATAGAGGATATTTGTTTGTTTTGAATGGATATGGGTTATATCTCATCAAGTAGTTAATATACAATTTCATATTTTCACAAAAGTGCATAGTGCAAGTGAAAATGTGAAAATTGTATCACTTCCAGATGAGATATAACCAATATCCACTCAAAACAAACAATTTTTTTTTATTTTATGCTAACTATTGCTACATTTCCTTTATAAGTAAAAAAGTAGTCCCGGCAGACCTACATCATCACACTGTGGGATACAGATTTTGTCTCACTGATAGAACACAGTATGTTATCAGCATAAAATAAAAATGATAAATGGAAGGGTCTTTAATTTGAATCCAGAGTTGAATACCATACCCCTCCTTCATCTGATTTAGTGATCGTCAATGCTGGGATCGTTGGCGGTTCATTGACATTATTGATCCGTATCGTCACGGTTTCAACCTCTGAATCAGCGTACCCATCATTGACCTTCACCTGAACTAAATACTCCAGCTGGGTCAGGCTTTCATAGTTGAAAGCTGCTATGGCTTTGATTTCCCCCGCTAAAAAAAATATGTAAGATTTTAATTAATTTATAATTATATAATTTCTAAGAATTTAGCTGATAATAATTTGATTTATTATATCTGATCACAGGTACCCATGGGTAATTATCCAACAGGAACCCATGAAGACTGAGTTTCTTTTTTCGTTATGTTCCCATATTCTCATGTTTTTTCCATGATGTAATTTAACCCTATTTTTTCCTCTGTGTTCTTTCTCTCTTGTTAAACATACACAGTTTATAGTTACATGACATATATGCTATTGGATTGTAGATATACAGGAGTATAATGATGTTTTGTAAGGTGTTGCAGGGGATGGCCCGACCTGACCCTTGTTTTACACCAAACAACAGGGAGAATAAACTATATATATATTGAAAAAAAAAAGGAAACCAGGGAGAAATTTTGTAGCCATTGCAGCACATGATTAGAGCTATCACTAAAAGTGATTATTACCCCCACATCCCCCCCCTCTTGTCTTCATGTAATGTGAGTATAGGACAGGATGGGATGGGACAGGCGTGTAGGGCAGGATGGGACGGGGCGAACATGTGGGACGGGACGGGACAAGCATGTAGGGCAGGATGGGACGGGGTGAGCATGTGGGATGGGATGGGATGGGACAGACGTGTAGGGCAGGATGGGACGGGGCGAACATGTGGGACGGGACAGGATGACCGTGTGGGACGGGAGGGGACAAGCATGTAGGGCAGGATGGGACGGGGTGAGCATGTGGGACGGGACAGGACGACCGTGTAGGGCAGGACGGGACAGGACGACCGTGTAGGGCAGGACGGGACAGGACGACCGTGTAGGGCAGGACGGGACAGGACGACCGTGTAGGGCAGGACGGGACAGGACGACCATGTGGGATGGGACAAGCATGTAGGGCAGGATGGGATGGGGCAAGCGTTATTCCTATAATTATAGTCCCCACTTCTGTCAAGCGAAGTTGATCTGTACTTATCAATAATAATAATAATAATATTAATATTTATTTAAAGTCAGCAAGGTACTTATCAACAATATATCAACATATATCACCAACACTATTGTATTCCTTTTCAATACACAGCACCAAATAATGAGGACTAAACTGACAAGTTTGATATGAATTGATCTCAGGACAAGAAAACAATTGATGTTGTTATTATACCAAGATTCAAATGACTGGTACCCAGTAAATCCAAACCATGAAGCTGTTGCCCTGTTTCAGGATCAGCTTAAATTGTGCACCTCTATATACATGGTAAGTGGTTCGATACATAGGTAGTTCCTCATTCTAAAATTAATCTTGGGTTAACATTTGAGACTTACACTCAAAACAACATGAAGAGATATTGCCATGACGATTTATCTTTTCATATAAATGTACATGTATTCATTCATTCATTTCAATTGAAAATATTTTTAGGCTTGATTGTTTTATAGTACAATTTTGAAATTTATATGAAACAGTCTTGGAACTATACCCTTACATACAGAGGGCCAAGCAAGGCTGGTTTACCTTGGTCGTGGTTGCAATGTAGAATATTTATGTTTTCTTTGTGCTCAGTGAAATTTGTTTTTCAAGATGGCATCTAACAGCTATATTCCATTGAACCAAATATCATTCTGCAAGGTTTAGGAGATGATCCATGCATTTATCTGTCACAAAGACACTAATTTTCATACCTCCAAACAGATGTGACAAACAAAACATGCTGTTTTTCCACATTTAATGAGCAATTAAGAAATACAGATTCTAAAATCTGAAAATCACTAACCTTGTCGGACATGTCTGTTTACCATGTTACTGCGATAGACAGCCTTGAAGAGTATTCTCCTACCTTGAAACTTCTTTTTGCAACATCCAGTTGCATGGAAATCAATAGAAAACTGTTTTGCAACAATTTTAAACTTTTTGTCTAAGTAACAAACCTCTGAGTGCCTGATCTATAGATATGTTAGTATGTAGCGACCAGAAAGGCTCAGTAAACTGTTGAACTCTTCCCAATGTGTGAAATAAGCCTCTGTGATCTGATTGGTATGTCGCAGGGTCAGATTTTAGCCTGATCGTGTCATTAAAGCAATTTCGTAGAAACTATAATACACGTAATTCTACATTCTCATTTCATTAAAATATGCAGACATATACATTTTTTTCATTCATTCATTCATTCATTCATTCATTCATTCATTCATTCAGTCAGTCAGTCATACCTTCGCTCGCTACTAACAATCAAGGGAGTTAACTCACTCACCAGGTGGCGGACCTCGTGATAAGCACGGGTAACACATGCGCACTTTATCAATAGATTTAATGGCGAGAGCCACGACTTCTTGTATCCGTTATCTGTTTATTTGCGCTGTGTTCCAGGTATGACATATCATTATATTACTTTGTTCTATCAATCACAATGTGTTTATAGATCATAGTTTCTTCATTGCATTTATTGCCTGTCATCTTATGCGCACTTTATCAATAGATTTAATGGCGAGAGCCACGACTTCTTGTATCCGTTATCTGTTTATTTGCGCTGTGTTCCAGAACCCGAATGGAACAACCCGCGGGTGCCGTCTAATATCATCACCCATATACATAACATTGCAACACTGAAAAACGGCACTGCGACAGGTACAACATACTTACTTGTTTGATCGCATGTGAAGTATGCTTCCCCTCCATTTGGGAAAGCGCATGTATATGTTAGAGTATCGGGACTTCCCTCGTCTGGATCTATATGATTAACATCGTACACGACATCACCAGCCGCATTGTTCTCGTCAAACCCGACTACGTCACGTAGCGGCAGATTGGATATCTCAGGAACAGTGTTTATATCTGGAGTTAAGCACAATCATGTAATCATTTCAGTATATTTGGTTTTCAGTGGGGATGTGCAATATTACCAGTTAATCTGTATATTATGATTCTGATTTGGAACAATATGTACTGGTACGTTGTTCAAGCGCTTTTTTTAACATTTACTATCTTGAAAGCTATACCTTGAAACTCTAACGGGTTTTTTGGTGTGTGTTTTTTTTTCATAACAGAATAAAGGAAGTTTCAACATTCAGAGCTACTTTTATGCTTTTCATTTTCAACCTTATTTTCTCAAAGTACATGCATTTTGGTTAAAAAAGATTAAATACATTTAATTTTATAGTCATAAAATATTGCAATACGAAAAAACTTGCGATACCCATCCCTCATGTTCAGATATTATTTTATGACACATGAAATCAAACTTAACATAAGGATTGGTTTTCATTTTTCACATGCTTCACATGCTGATATACCTTCGTGTAAAATGTCATGGCCCAAAGTGAAATACTTTGACAGATATAGACAACAAAAGATTTTGTGAACATTCCTGGTATATAATGCTGCCACAGTATTACACCACACAGACATACGGCATGATACCACTAATCATGACACAAAGCAAACCAATCCTAGAACTTCCCTACAGTTATGATGAGCACCAAACAGGGACCTATCTGCACTAAGGCATAATAAAAAAAGCTACTTGTTTCCACTAACCCGACTGATTCTACATTTTTGCACTGACCCTAAACTTTTTTTGAAGCATTTGGACTATTACAGTTTCAAAATGCTGTTTTTTCATCAATTCCTTAAAAAAAAAAAATAAGGTAAAAAGGAAAAAAGTTATAAATAAAAAAAAGTTTAGCTGACCTACCAACCCTATTTTTGTAAAAGTTAATGGAAACAAAAATTTTTATTTTTTTTTTGGTTAAGGGACAAACCCAGTATCTGCCAATCTCTAGGCAGACCATTGTTTTACCGTTTATATTGATAATGAGCGTCTGAGGCGGCACATTTGTGTTGTATTTGTCTGAGATCTTAACGGACAGTTCGTAATAATTGTCCGGCCACGAGTCCAAAGTGGAGTTGGGAATAACATTCCCATCTGAAAATAGAGATGAACTTGTGTGAACAGCCATCTATATTAAGTGGCAAATCTGTTTTAAGCAGCCCAGTTTAGGATTCAAGGAAATGAACTTATTCTCTATTTAGCAGACCCCTGTGTTAAGTGGCCTCTTTGTTTCTAAATATTGACAAAGAAACCTTTTTCTTTTTCATCGATTAGAATAAGCAGTTTTTATACAATGTATATGTATCTCTCTACATATATAATGCGGTCTTATACATATCCTTTTAGTTTCCACATTGGACCAGTACTTTGCTGAAAAGTCTTGGACAGTTCTTCAACTCAGACTCAAAACCCTTGGATTAATAGCAGATAGCAGATGAACACGACCACTAGACTATGGTGTGCTTTTGATTCTGTCCAACATGTACCCAAGACCCCACACAAAATCACTAAAAATTAATTTCTTGACACAAAAGAATCATAAATCATAATATATCCCATTTGGCATTCCTTTGACAAGATTTTTCATGCATTTTGTCACCATCAATGATTATCTCCCATAAAAATTTCCTAGATAGCAAGGGTATATGGGACACATATGGGACCCATATGGGCCATATCTGGGTATGTCTATATGGGTATAACTATATATACAGAAAGATTGTTTCCCATATGGGTCCCATGTATGAATCCTCACTATATTCTAACTCAGTTGTTATGATAAAAATACTTTAAAAAAATGTACAGACAGTGTAATAGTAAAGTATATGTATATATGTGCACTGCACAGGTAAATTTTCATCATACTATAATATGTATATCCATTTTATAATTAAGTAAGGACACGGGACCCATATGTGTCCCATATCAACATATATTTGTTGTGAATCTTGAGGAAGGTGCAGTGACACATTTGGATCTACTAATTCCTTGTATTTTATAAATATATTTAATAACACACTCCTGTTTTCTCCTGAAGATAGTCTCAAAGCTATGGCTATAATTATATTCCTGGGGAATTAATGACCAATTTTTTTCACAATATGCCTACTGGTATACATGTAAAAGCGAGACTGCGAAATTTCTATAACTGTGGGTCAATAAATAACTGAGTTCTAGACCCCAAAATTTCTATTGAGGAATACCTTAATTTGATATATTTAGTGACACACTGGCCGGCACAGGGGTGCCTATAGTTTCATGTCGGTAGCATGAGCAATTCTCAAGATATCTTAGTTGAAATGGACAGGACTGGACAAGAGCAGAGAGTGTGATGCCAGTGTCACATTATGGCTGTTACCCCATGATTAAAGTTACCTCAGACTTTTTTGCATACTGTAGAATCATTAAATTTTCAAAGGGACTAATTTTTGTGAATTTCTGTGGATGACTTTATCAGCGAATATTTATCCCCACGAAAACATTTATTTCATAAACCTTTTGTTTTCTAGAACACGGTTCCGAATATATGTACCAACGAAATTAATTTAATCACAGATTCCACGAAATTTAATGTCAGCGAAAATAAATGTTTTTACAGTTTCTAGAAGCAAGGAAAATGTCTTACAGCCGCTTACCATAACTTATAAACCTAAACCAAACCCTAACCCACCCCTAAAACCCTTCCTGAAGATGTGTACACATGTACAGCTCATTCATACCGAGCATCCATCATGGGTAACTTTTACAATGTTCAAACAACAAAAAGTCGACAGGTTATAAATACACATGAAAGAAAAACTATTTACTTGAATCAATGGAGAAAGGACAGGAGCTGCTGGGCTCACATCCTAGAAGTTCATAAGAGACTGTGTCCCCTTCATCATCATTCGTTTCTATGGTAAAGACAGATTCAAAGGCAACGACATCCTTAGCAACCAAATCAACTGATGTAATTGGATTGCCTGAAAAATAATGACATTTTGTGAATAAGTATCTTGTACAAATGTCAACTATCAAGAATTGACATGAATAAAACTATAAAATCAGATATTTGGCAATGCAGTTTTGCGTATGATTCATAATACTGAATGTTCTGGATTGAGAGCAATATCACGCATGAACCTTGTTTCGCCAACAGAAAATCTTCTCATGAGTATGTTTGCAAAGTTTCTTCATTGTCCCTCAGAAGCTTCCCAAGATATTAAAGAAGTCAATAAATTGGGACAGGACTGGACAATGTGTATGATTCCTGTATAGCCCGTACTTCACCTTGTGAAATAGAGAAATGAAACTGTAACATTGTGGCAGATGCAACTAAAGATTTAGATTAATGGTGGATGAGATGATGTAATGAGACACAACATACATGATTCCAGCATAGCACTCACTCCACACATTGGACTGAACCTATAACTATCACTACAGGTGATTAATACCTCGCATCCCATATCATCTTCATGTAATGAGAGTTTGGGACAGGACCTGATGGGACAGGACGGGGCCAGCGTGATTTCCAATTAGCCCCGCCGCCTTCTATGAAACGGGGATATAAATATAACAAGACATCAAAAAGTAGACATAGAAAGTTAAAATATTGGGTTACAAGTACCATTTATGTTGGTAAAGGTTGGAGCTGCATTGTCCTCAACATGGATTGTGTAAACCTTGGTGCTCCCCTGGGCACCAGATTCATCAGTACATGCTATGTAGAGGTCATAAAAGGGCGTGGTGTCAAAATCAAGAGGCTTCCCGGCCACTGCCTCACTCACGTAGAATACACTCGATACTGTAATAAAACATTTTTTTATTTAAGTTTAAACTTTATTTATTTTACAAAGATTGGATAGAAAGCAACATGGCTTATGAAAATCTTCTTGTTGACACAGCTGGTTTCTTTAATATAGGAGGATACTTGGAGAAAACCAACAAGTGACCCATAACCTTTCACAACCTGGGATCAAACCGCAGTTGCATACTGTTGAATAACAACATGGAGACTGTACAAATGTCCATTATAAATATTAGGTGCTCAAAACTTAATGTTTTTTCTAAAGAAATGCAAACATTTGCTGAAATAATGAAAAAGATTGAATTTAATTGTTAACTGTATACTTCCTTCTGGAAACCCAACATATTTCTTAAAAATACTGCATGTTCTAGACTAAATGATTATACTTAATTTGGAACTTTTGGTGACAGTTTTACATGAGACATAGTGCTGCCTCACTGCAGAATCATACTACAAACAAGTAGCCAGACGCCATGCCCAGTCTTATTATCCAGATACCCAGCTGCTGAGTTTCTTGAACTACCCTCATCACACGCTAAGCAACAGGCAAGGGAGCTATACAAGTACCATTACTAACAAAAGCTCCGCAGAGCGGCACCAACGCTCATCTGCTTTTCATATTAACATCAAAATTCTAAGTTAAAAAGAGAACAACAAAATTCTAAAGTTAAAAAGGGGTGTAACTCTGAAAATATAGCTTTCAGAATAATGCCCCTTGTCTTACAACGGCGCCTTGTCATTATTATGAAGTATTCAAAGTTTCTTGTTGATACTTTTAAAAGTGTTTGAGTAATGGGCTACATTAAAGTTTTTGCACAATGCCAAAAATGACAATGATGATCCTTAGTAATCATAATAGCTTGACTTTATTTCGAAACAGACAAGCTTACAACTTACCATTTGTTGTTGGATCCAGTTTGACCTTGAACTCTGACTGAACATTTGCCACCTGTTTGCATTCTTTGGCACCCTCAGAGGTTACCAATGACAACTTTAAGATCTCATCTGATTGGTTCTCACTAATGGTTCCCGAGGTGGGAAGATTGGTTATCTCTGGGCCCTGTACCAGTGATATCATTTGTATTTATTCATATTATCATTTTTAAAAGATGGCAATGTCTTTGATACCATAAAGCTTGGAAAATATGGGATTAAAATAATTTCAATACATGCTTGAGCATTATAAAGCAAGGGCTGACCCACAAATTGGTCCATCACCTTGTATTTCTATATGTACTTAAAATGGATTCATAGTCAGCCCTCAAATGGTACAAAGAATCATTATTATTTTTTTTTTGCACATATTTATGTCTGTTTATTGAGTTTTACATTCCCCTGACAGTATTTCAGTCATTTGGAGACTGTATGCTTAATTGAGACAAATATAGTGCTGCCACACTGCAGTATCACACCGTAGACATGTGATATGATACCACACCTAGTCACATTATCCTGACATCGGACCAACCAGTCCTGGAACTACCCTTATATGCTGAGCGCTATGCAGGGAAGCTATATAATTACCTTATTATTTTTACTTTGGTATGTGATTCTCCTGCTCTTGAGGCAGCCATTGGGGACAGTATAATTTTTATGTAAAACTTACAGATTTTCCTCTCATGTGTTTTTAACTCAGGAAAGTCACAAAAATTATTATAAGATAAAATCATACTTGAAAAAAAAACAACAGAAAAATTGCTGCCTGGTACAGCTGGTTGGTAACACATACATGTATACCTGTATACATGTGTTGCCATGGAAACAAGACTGACCTTATTGTCTACATTAACAGTGTATGTGTCGGTAGTGGTCAGCAGTCCATCTGTACATGATATCTGGATAGTGTAGCTGGACTTGGTCTCGTAGTCCAGTGCTCCGGCCGTCTTCTGTAGCGTCAGACCTATCGAGAGAGAAAGAGATGGGATAAGTGTGACCAGCAAACATTTTAAACTCCTCTTTTTCCCATTTAACATTTAAGTTCATGGTGTCATAAAGTTTTTATGCATTTTTTTTTTTTATCATTTATGATTTTAATACAAATTGGAATAAGATATATGTGTTTGTATATGTACATGCACAGTGACGTGTGAAGTGCATTACAATTGAATGAAATTCTGTATAGTATGTTAATAGTGCTATATAAATGTGGTTTTATAATAATAATACTAAAGATAATAATAATAATAATAATAATAATAATACTAATAATAATAATAATACTAAAGACTAGATGAACTTCTGACACTAACAGTATCATAAACAAGCCCATGTGTTTGTATGTGTAATCCATTTCTACTATCAATCACATGACATCCCTGGAGTGTAACTATTGGTTAATCTGATCATCTAATTTGAATATAATGTAAACATATGCATGCAGTTGAACCTGTATAAGCGGTCACCTGTATTAAGCGGTCAACCTGCATTTAGCGGTCAGTTTTAATATTACCAAACTAGCATTTTGCAATATGTTTAAGCTTCATTTATTGGCCATCTCTGATAGGGGTCACTTTCTCTTTTACCATTAATGACCACTTAAGACAGGTTTGACTGTATATGTAAACAATGTTCAGAAAGAATACAAAGCTGTCGAATGATAAAGGAGAAGTAGAAACTTTGATGGCTGGTTTATTTACAACAAAGATCCATCTATTCATACAAAATACAGTTTGTTCCTACCATCCATGGCAAATGGTCCACCATCAGCATCGGTCACTGTACAGGTTGTGTCATCAGCATCATACTTTTCTATGTTCATTGTCTTCAGGTTGACCACACCTGTCTCATCCTCGGATACTGTGGTCGACCCACCCCCATTTAAAATATTTGGGGCCTTCAAATTCAGGAATAATCATTTTATTTACATATTTAATTAGAGAAACAATAAATGTCTTAATTACAATTTGAGGGCTCAGCGCAAAATGGTCGTAACTTGTTCTTTAATACATATAAGTTACAACCGTTTTGCAATGAGCCCTCGAAATTTATTTATACTTATCCTTCTTGCTAGTTTCTGGAGTGGACCAGTACTTTGTGCTAATGGTAAGAATAATTTTTTTTTTTTTTTATTTCCTGATATTCAAGACATTAAAAAGAAACATGAACTTCATCTTCTGTTTCACAAATATCATCATTGGTAAAACAAGGCAAAGTCATATTCTGATGTCTTCCTGCCTCTATTTTATTTAATTTCAATCAAAAACTCATTAGCATAAAATTTATTTACTGCATTGATTATTGTGATAGTCAGTGTGTCCGTCACTGTCGACGTTGAATCTCCGCAAGTGATGTCAACAGTAATCGATCCACTGCTTCCTTCATAGTCAAACCCCGTGGAATGGTGAACAGACACTGTGTATTCTAAATAAATACATGTTGATATTTAAACTTTATGCAGTTTTTTTTTACAAACCATCCTCAGAATAAAACTGTAATTAAACCTCTAAAAAGTAGCTAATGAATAGGCCTGGTTCCAGCAGTTCAGGCAAGACAGATAAAACAACGTAGTGTGTAAGAAAAGTGTTAGGCTTAAAATTATAAAAGAGTTCAAAATCAACTTTTAAGAATGTCAACAAAATGTTCATTTTTTAATTATACACTTAAAATGACGAGCCCTGTGTTTCTGTTCAAGTCCATATGTATTTCCTATTATTTTTACACTTTAAAATGTGATCAACTTTTTACTAGGATAGGCTGAAGATTGTTGAAAATTATCATAACTTGTTCTAACAAAGTCACATGACATGCAAAATACACAATGAAAACAGCAAATAGTGAGAAATTACAGACATGCACTGTGATGGTAACTAATATTTACCTTAACCCTTTACCTCATGAATATTCATGTAAAAGTCTATGACTATTAATTAACTGAAGTTTAACATTAATGGTATAGAAAACTTTGCTGTGTAGACTGTAGAACCTGAGCTACAACATTGTACAACAAAGACAGGAAAAGAGAGTGAAAGGTGATTGGAGAGAGAGAGAGAGAGAAAAGCAAAGGATAGTGAATGACAGAGGCAGAGAGAGAGAGAGAGGGAAGCAAAGGATAGTGAATGACAGAAGCAGAGAGACACAGAGAGACAGAGAGAGAGAGAAAGAGAAGCAAAGGATAGTGAAAAACAGAGACAGAGAGATGAGGGAGAATGGATTGTGAGGCAGAAAAAGGCAGCAGACAGTACAGCAAAAGAGAAAAACAAAAAAAGATAAGTAAAGAAAATTGGATATAGGGGGAGTGACAATGAGAGACAGAAGAGAAAGAGAAATACCAGTGTCTTTATACAAAACCTGTGAGGGGCAGGGCTACAGATGATTTAACCATGGGGATGACACCTGCTGCTGTCACTGTGTCAGTCAGGGTACACACCACCTCTGTAATATTAAGTTTAAGTTTAAATTATGAAACAAGTTCTTACAACTCATATTAATCACTCTCGATGGCTCTGATGGTGGCATATGTGGTCATTATTGTGCGAGGCAACCACTGTACCCTCTCATGTACATGACCAGGAATCAAACCCGAGATGCATTGGTGAGAAGCGAAATGTGTTACCACTATGCTAATGAGGCACCCAACGTCTTGTACGTTAGTATCTACATGTTATCATATGCATGTATCAGTGGGTTTCACAGAGCGAGATAAAGCATGCTGCCTGACAAGGCATCTAACCTGGGGCCTTTTGCTTACAGGGCAATTGCTCTATTGACTCAGCAACCAGGCTGCTCACATGCAGTAACTGTTCTTCCCTATTGTGAGTTATCAAACTGTGACATTGGATGAGGGAGCAGGAGGAGGGGCTGAATCTTTGATGACATTTCAGGCAGGAAATAGCAAAACACTAGCTAGTTAAATCCACATACCCCTTTAAGTGTTCAAAGGAGAGAATGGTGTGATTAGGCAGGCCAGGACTTGAACCCCAGCCCTCTACCAATATGTGACCTCTAAAACAAGTTCTTTTCTATTGGCAGTTACCAGTGTCATGGCAGCTGCTCCACAAATTATAAAATATTAAATAAGTTCACCACAAAATGCAATATTTAGAACAAATATCTTGCTTTTTCATAGCTTTCAATGAAAAGAATATTAATTTTTAACTGACAATAACAATAATATATAGTTGGATGATTTAGTATAATGCAGCTCCATTATAACGCTATATATGGAATCCAAGATTAGATACTGCACTATGCTGGAACAAAATACTAAAAGGAAGATTAGTGGTCCAATGTTGAACTTTGGTATATTTGATTTTTTGTTATAGTGGAACGTGATATGTGTATAATGAATCTACACTGTAACAATAAACAGATTGGAATTGCACAATCAATTTACACAAAATCAAGTAATCAAGTAAATACACTACAGATACAATTTTATGAGCTCCATGGTTTGACATGATAAGCCAGTCAAATTGTGGACCCCAAAAGGCCATTTCACTCAGACATAAGACGTTAACCTATGAAAATCAATGAGCACTTCACAAACACCTAATCTACCTGCTGGTGTGGAATTCCAAACACTGTTCAATGGGAAATAAAAATACATTTGAGATTTTTCCTCAGTCACTGATTGGTCAATATAAATCTGCAAATTATACCGGGTAATGCTGATCCTCTGGTGAAATAGTCTATTATTATTAATTTATGTGAATATTGAGGTTATATAGAGACACATCTTCTGACATCAAAGATCAATTTGTTCCGCTACTCTCCATTCAACAACCACGTG
>CM037792.1:35176226-35226226 GCA_021229015.1 Solen grandis
AAGATCGTATCCAAAATTGCATTACATACATTTCAAGAAACGCTCTGTCGACGTTGGGAGAGTGCCTTAGCGACTTGGAGGTTGATGACGTCATGCGGCAGGCAGATACAGACGGTGACGGGAGGATCAATTATGAAGGTAAAAAAAAAATGGTTCATTTAGAAGCTTGTCCCAGAATGAAATACTTCACAGATAAAAATTCGTACATAATTTAACATTTATATTTAACCGTTCTATATTCTCCATTACATTAATCCCTATCAAGGCCGCCTACCTTTCATTAAAGATGCACTCCGGAGCACAAAGTGTTCAAGGTGAGCAATGGTTAGGCCAATGCACGTCGATTCTCAGTCATAACTGACAACCCCTCCTGTTTGGTGGAATGGGAGTGGCATAGTTATTCTTATGTTTTAGGAACAAGAAATTATCTTTTGGGAATAAAAAACTACCCTCTGGGTACAAGAAACTATGTTTTAGGAACAAGAAATTATCTTCTGGGAATAAGAAACTATCTTCCTGTGCGGTTGACGTAAACCTTTTTGTATATTGTAAACCAGGAAAACAGTACCTTTCATGTTCCCAAAAAATATCCCGTTCCCACAAAACAGTTGTTTCTCCTTCCCTCAAGACAGTTTCCTGTTCCCACAAGATAATATCTCGTTCTTTAAAATACTGCTACTTAAGAAAAGGTTAACCATGTCACAATGTTTTCGTAGATTTGCCAATTGTGGTAGGGAATTTCCTTGGACAGTCTCCTGTAAAAAATGTTTAAATAATCAAAAATCAATGCAAAATTCTGGTTGTCATGGCAAAACAACCATGGTAATAATTAGAAAAATATATAGTGTCCTGATTTGAAAATATGTTGGCATATGTGTATATTACTTGGGTAACTATCTATCAAGATTGTCCAAGGATCCGAAAAGAAACATGACCGCCAGGGGCAGAGCAAGTTTTTCAAATATACTTTAAAATGGCTTATGCCCATAAAGTATTGCTTTTTAACTAATTTGACACATACGTTTAGAAATATTTTAAAATTAATTGTTTCCTCCTTGGGCAAATTGTCATCAAGTGAACAATGCTCCCTTTTGCATATTAGTAGTTCTCTTGGTCTTCATACAGGCGATTTTTTCATAACTTTAAATGCCTCAGTTACATGTATTTCATGTATGACAATAATTTTAAATTTAAACATCATTTTTGCTATTATTTGTGGGAAGAAACTAGAGTAGCGGGTGAATACCGTTTGTCTAGACGGGTGACTACCCCACTCTTCAATCACGTGATCGGAAATCAAACCCGAGACGCACTGATGAAAAGCGGAGTGCGTTACCATGGCGCTGTCTAGCCCCCCACCAACCAAGCCATCCAGACAGACTGCCAGCACTTTTTCAATTCATGCACTGATTTTCTTTTCATACATGCATTTATCCATTGCAGAATTCGTCAGAAGATGGGGAGGTACGATGTAATACTTTACTAAAACAAATACGATAAAATAGAAAATAAGTGAAGACGTTTATAGAATGCCAGTTTGACAGATTTGCTCAATGATCTACATGTGAATGTCTTTGATACGAACCTTTCCAAAATTATCCCCCTTGCATTCTCGCTTTGCAACTAAAGTGTAAAAGGGAGTAACTTTTGCGTATGAGTATAAAGGGGAGTAACTATTGCATATGAGTGAAAAGGGGAGTAACTATTGCGTACGAGTGACCATCGATCATTCACTCACCATCTTCGTTATTGTAATATTGTCGTCGTCTGTTTTCTTATTCTTATTTGATCATTAAAATGTGTTTTCCAGTCAAAGTTATTGTTCTAGAAATATTTTAAGCAAATTTCATAATAATTCAACTGTACCAATGATCATTAGCTCGTCTGTTTTTTAAAGAGAAAAAAACAAACGAGGTATTGTCATCGCTCTGATAACATTAGCTATAGCTTCCTAACTACGAAACCGTCTGTCATCAAAATTCACATACTTGTTCACTTTCACAAGGGTTACAATCCTATCAAGGGCTATAACTCTTATGTACATTTTGACCAAATGTATCTCCATCTTTAAAAAAAAAAAAAAAAAAAGCAGACGAGCTTTGGCATCCGCATGCGGTGTTCTTGTTATATATTTATATATACTATTTTATGCGTGTTAATGTCATGAAAAATGTCGTGTTTTCACCCTGTAAATATAATCTAAATACATGTATGTTTATTAACTATACAATGCGAGCGGAATAAACTTTGTATGCTAATTAGTTTTGTTCTTTTTTTGCATCAGATTGTGTTATAACCTATACACCAGCAATATTTTATTTTCGTCTATAATCGTGCTTATGTGAGAGAACATTCTATAGAAAGAAGCAATAAAGAAAAAAAAAGGAATTTGCTGAATATCTACACCATGGTATTGCTTTCGACAAAATCTTCCTTAGAAAATAAAATCTAAGCAGACAACTAAAAGCGTGTTATTTTTTCCAAATTCTCTAATATATAAGCAGAGGGTAGTTGTAAATTATTTAGATCGCATTTATGTGCAAAGTATGGCATAAACCATAAAAAAAACACAAATAGCACACATTGTGTCTCTCTGGAGAGCAACAAGAGACGACAAGAACATAAATAAACATACTGCATATGACAAACTAAAGTAGATTCCTTCCTGTTTTCACTATATATCAGTGGACACAGGGTAGCCGTGTTTTGCAGCTTCATCGCTTGTTTGCATTCTTGGCCTCCGAACACACATGTTCGTACTTCCGCGTTATTACACAAAATAGTACACTCTTTAAGTAGACACATTGTCAATGTATCATTTTCTCTCGACTGGTGGTACTGTTATGAAATTTAGAGTTAAGTTATGTACTTACATACCCAATCTGTTGTTTCTTTTGATATAGACTATTTCATCAGAGGATCGGCAATACACGGTATATTTCGCTGATTTAAATCGACCAATCAGCAACTGGGGTAAAATCTTAAACGTTATGCTTATTCCCTATTGAACAAATGTGTGAAATTTTGCACCAGCTTGTAGACAGTGTTCTGGATATGATCGATGAGTTATGCAGATTTACGTCCCCTGGTTATTTTGATTATAATAATAATAGATACATCAGTATCTATCATTTGTTTGTGTGTATATCAAACCGAAAAGTTTCAATACTGGTTATACGGCTAGTGCTATCCAGGACTTATGCATTATATAACAATAAGATGTGATAATAGATAAGTGTTGTCTAAACAAGGCAACCATATAGATTTAGATGTTACACTATTGCTATCAACAATTGGGGATTAGTAGCATTACTACTGTTATCGACTCGAGCGGTTAAAATAGTACAATGCCATTCCGTATGGAATTATTTATGGATATTTACATATTAAAATAACACTTTATAATGAGCACAACGCTCATATATCATAAATATCAAAATCCTACCGGTAACTAACTATACACGTTTTAATGAAAGAAAAGCGGTAAAGAGAAGGCTGTTTAAAACATGATAAACAGCAGCAGCATAGACACTTTTAAAATGTGCAACAAACAATAAATACAGTGAGAAGGATGATACATACATAAACGATTTATTTGTAAAGTAAAAAACGGCGCCAATCTGAAACATTCTTGCAGGTTTTGGCACAAAATCTTAAAATCGTTGAATCTGTATTGGAAAACAGAAATATATTTATCAAAATCGTGCTTTTCAGCAAACAGACTATTATATGAAGTTGCTTTAGTGTAAAGTTTCTCTCTTAAATCATCATAAACATGACAATGAAATAAAACATGAAATTCATTTTCAACTGAGGTGTCATTACAAAAAGGACAAAATATCTCTTCTTAACTCAAACCCTCATAACGACCAGTTTCAATACGAATTGGGGCAACCCCTAATCTAAATTTACTAAAAACTGATCAATAAGCAGGTGGTAAAATCAAATTACAATATTGTTCAGTTTTAAAATCAGATTGCACAATCTTAGTTTATTACGACCTTTCCCAGAATCCCAATAATATTATTTAAACAAAGCCATTTATTAACACAGTTATTCATTGCAGTAGTCTCAACAACATGCACACATGTACCAGCCACACGATTTTGTAAACATAAGTATATGTTCAAATCATTCATAATTAAAAAAGACTTTACATAATCATGCCAGTTTTTACATGACCGATTTGCCTTACTGTATGTCCAAAGTGCAATGCGTATGTTTAACCTAGATTCTTCCATTTTCGATCATTTCAACCAATATAAAGCAATAAATTTCCATTGACGGACAATTGGGAGTTTCCAACCCATTTCACCCGCAAGTCCAACATTTGGTGTGTATTTGCCAACACCAAGGAAAAAGGAAAAAAGTATTAAACACTGATGCTTCTGTCTCATTGTAGACGATTTCAGTATACGATTTATTATACATTTACTCAGGGGAAGGAACGACTACTTTATCAAATCAAATATTAAACAACACACGGAGAAATGAGATACCAACAGATTTAAAAAAAATTGAGGGGTCAATATTACATTCATTAAACAACTGTGTTTGTAGAGAATACCAGTGTAAACGCTTAGCACGTTGTACTTCACGATCAAAAATTTTACGTTTATACACATAAACATTTTAAAAGATCTCGTTACACATAAATCACTACAGGATAACCACGCCCTCTCTGTCTTATATACATTGTTCCATAAATCAGTTAGGGTGTCAGACTACTATGGTTAACCAGGATGACGTGAGGAAGTGTGTATGTGGGTTTCCCAGATATAAATGAATTGTGGGAAGGAACAAACAACCAATTCTCTGTCGTGAGTTCAGTGAAGGCGACCGTAAGGCGTTAACTTAAAACTACGATTTTGGTACCCGGCTTACATTAAAAGAGCGGCGCAGCCGCTCACGTTAGCGTCTGGTACGTTCACTAAACATGCAACAAAGAGGAGCTCGATGTTCCATTAGGCGAATAGTATAATTCGCCCCATGCAACTTCGAACCCCAGTGGTAACAACTCTTGAAAGCTAAATTCAAATTTACCGGTATATCCATTCGACACTTGTTTATTATACTGAGGCCGATTTTGTTGGTGGAGCATTATAACCAAAATGTAGATATTAAATTGGACTTGGTAGTGACGTAGGTCAGAACGTGTGTGGCATGAGAGTTTCACACATTTCAACTTTTATCACGGTCAGGTTAATACATAAGATTTCTACTGATAAGGCGGTGTCAGTGCCGGTTTGACCATTGAGTACAACATAAACATTATCTGTACGGGGGGTGATTTACAGACTCTAGGTCACATTTTCTCGAAAATATTGAAAATTGTACTCAAACTCAAACTTCAGTTTGATTTTCATGTTCAGCTTAGTTCACAACGTCCTTTAATCACATGCCCAGCTAAGTCAAATTTCGTATACAAAAGTACATGTATACTTAAAATAATGTTTGAGAACAATCCTAAGCTTTAGCACGACCGTTGAGTGACTTTTTCCACGACTCAAATATCATGGCTTAAGCTCAATTTGAAAATTTGAGAAGATATCTGAGATTAAGCCTAAGATCGTACTTAAGTTGTTTTGTTGTTGCTGTTGTTTCTTTTCGATGACACGGAGTCGGGTCTAAACAAAGGGAGCTCGAGTCCTAGACGATGTCCAAGGGTTTATTGTTAAGAAAAGTTATTGCCAAACACAAACGTTAATTTCAAAAATAGTGAGTACATATATCCATATAAACACATACTTATCTTAAGATACACACGAGAAGAGTGTATCTAAATTATGACAGGTATGCATTTAATACTACGAAACAGACCATACTTTGATAAACAAAAACAATAAAAAACAGAAGAAAAAAAACGATAACCATCATGCATACGTCATCTGAAAAATGGGTGAAAAGACCAATGAAATACAAACTTTTGTTTACTTCCTTATTCGACTAATGGAAACACCAAAGTTAATTAGAAAGTTGGTGAACACAGTAATACTTTTGTTCGGGTTGAGAAGGTATTGGTGGCGCATAGAGTCCATCGATAAAGAATACTTACAGTTAAATTGTCCGTGGGGCTATATACGAGCACGTGCCTATCCGAGCACGTGCCTCTTTAAATTGCAAGTCTCGGTGTGGAGAGACAGACAGAATCAGAAGGAAAATATCTCGATGCGTATGATAAAAAGCTCTTATTAAGCCTTTCCGGCCGAATGTTTACAATTCAGCATGACACAATTTTAAGAGAAAATACACATAAAGGTTGAATACCTGTGGTTCTTCATAAAATGTTTAAACGTCACCATTCGACTGGGAGTCTGTCGGTGGGACGTAAAGCCCAACAAATAAAAGAAACAATAATATTATACAATATCTAAATATGTAATTTAACCATGGCCATTTCCGAAAGGAAAGTTTTGCGACCTGATATCATTACTGGACTGCAATTGTCTCATGTACAGATTTGTGGCTTGATAACATTACTGGAGTGCAATTGTCTCATGTACAGCTTTGCAGCCTAATATCATTATTCGACTGCAATTGTCTCATGTACAGCTTTGCGGGCTGATATCATTACTTGACTGCAAAAGTCTCATGTACAGCTTTGCGGCCTAATATCATTACTAGACTGCAATTGTCTCATGTAAAAGTTTGCGGCCTGATATCATTACTTGACTGCAATTGTCTCATGTACAGCTTTGCGGCCTAATATCATTACTTGACTGCAATTGTCTCATGTAAAAGTTTGCGGCCTGATATCATTACTGGAGTGCAATTTTCTCATATACAGCTTTGTGGCCTGATATCATTACTTGACTGCAATTGTCTCATGTGCAGCTTTGCGGCCTAATATCATTACTAGACTGCAATTGTCCCATGTAAAAGTTTGCGGCCTAATATCATTACTAGACTGCAATTGTCTCATGTAAAAGTTTGCGGCATGATATCATTACTGGACTGCAATTATCTCATGTACAACTTTGTTGCCTGATATCATTACTTGACTGCAATAGTCTCATGTACAGTTTTACGGCCTGATATCATTATTGGACTGCAATTGTCTCATGTACAGCTTTGCGGCCTGAATTCATCATTGGACTGCAATAGTGTAATGTACAGCTTTGCGGCCTAATAACATTACTTGACTGTAATAGTCTCATGTACAGCTTTACGGCCTGATATCATTACTGGACTGCAATTGTCTCATGTACATCTTTGTGGCCTGATATCATTATTGGACTGCAATTGTCTCATGTACAGATTTGCGGCCTGATATCATTACTGGACTGCAATTGTCTCATGTACAGCTTTGCGGCCTGATATCATTACTTGACTGCAAAAGTCTCATGTACAGCTTTGCGGCCTAATATCATTACTAGACTGCAATTGTCTCATGTGTCCGCTCTCTCTAACAAACGTTAACCATTCTTTACCAAACTTTGTAAAATTGTTTATGGGCGCAATATCTCGACCAAGACCAATAGCCAGCCGGAATGCCCCGGATATTCTGGAGTTATGGCCTTTGAATTGATGAAAAATGCTAAATAAAAAGTGTCCGCTCTCCGACTCTGACAAAACAAAATGAAAGATCATCAGAAAGTTTACCACAATATTTCTTGATCGAGTTTGAAAGCCTGTCAGAGTGTCCCAGACACCCCAGAGTTACATCCCTTTAATTGATAGAATTGCAGGACGGGCGTATTTTGCGATAACAAGTACTCTTATTTATCATAGAAAGTCGTATTATTTATTGTAGTGTAGTGTTCATATATTTTTTAAGAAACGCAGTAAAATCACATCGTTTTCTCCTAACAGGTCTATATAATGAAATGATACAATATTGAATATTTTTACTGATAATTTATCAAAGACTTTCTTGTTCTAAACTTCATACATGTATTGTTACAGCAATATGCAAATGGATGACACATCGACACATTCGTGTTTGCAGAGATGACATACTTTGTTTTACATTTTTTTCTTTCAAGACTCACATTGAATAGTCGCATTCATAAACATCTCTGCACAAAGAATGTTTTAAGGTGTGCTTTAAATGCATATGCCGGCAAAAATACATGTAAGAAGTTAAGAACAAATGGTCAGTACGTATCACCATATAAACCGAATGCTCGGCCCTGACCTTTGTTCACACGCTGGAGACACGAAATACCACGTGACCAGGTCAAATACCAGCCGTATAAAAACGATACAGTGCGGACCACGGTCTATCGATACTGGACAGTGCAGAATCAACACACCAAGATGCTCTATTCTCTAGTCTGTGTAGCGGTGAGATATCTGTTAAGATAATAATTAATTGTTGTTATATTTTGTTATATTATGTTGATATACTTATATTGTTCCCAAAAGAAATATCCTTGAATCAAGTCGATATTCTATTATTTTTTTTCTCTAAAAGGAATCGAGTTTACAGTCGACTTGCTGCACATGAAACCAGACATTAGACATGGTTTGCGTTTAAATATGCTTTTTCAAATGTCTTTTGTTTCGTATTAGTCAATTTAAATTACAATTTAGCCACATGGACTTGAAATCAAACTTTATAAATGTTCATTTTCCTACAAATTAATCATATTTTACATTCGATAATAACCTAGATGCTCGGGAAACCAGACCGTAAATCTGAACATTTGTATACGGTATTCAAAAGGTGGATAATTAAGGCCAGCAAAAGATATTGTAAATTCTCGGCGCGAAGTCTCGGAGGTGAGAGTTAGAACGAGAGTAATTATTTAACCTTAAAACATACTGGGCCTTTAAATTGCTTAGATAGTTGTGTTATTTTACATTCACTTTATACTGACATCATCCATGAGAAAAAAGCTAGAAAAAATGTTTTTTTTAAAAACCGCGAGGAATTGTTTCTGTAGTGGATACCATAATATTCTACCAAGAAAATGCATTTACGCTTCACACATTACAGTCGAATCCCGGTTATTCGAAACCTGGGGATCGGCGTTTCGAGTAAGTCATTTATTCGAATAAACCAAATCACGTCGACCGTTGGAACAAAAGCCCATCCCAGGCAGTGAACGTAATATATAATGTATTTTGTATCAAAATATGTTATTTTGATTTAGGAACGTAAATGAAAACGATTATAGATAATTAATTAACTTTCATCTTTTTATGCATAAATGATATCGATGCATATATAATAAATGCATACGTCAATAACAAAGATACATTCATACATTTATCAGGTCTGACTTAATCACATGCGACTACACGTATCCAATATCAACGTCGTATTGGAAACAGCAATGGATATTTGATATTTAATTAATACCATTCATCTATTTCTGCATAAATTATACATAATAAATTTATACATCCATTCATCAGGTCTAACTAAAACACCAGAAACTACATGTATCAACGTGATATCAACATCATCTCGAAATGTTCATTTAAAACAGGATGTAATCGTGGTCTGCTTGTTACACTTGTTTAATGCTTCCTTTCCAAGCGTATCCGAAATACGTATCGCATACCTAAAAATCATCAATCATCACCTTTATCTTTATGATTGAACTGCACAAACATCCAATCAATTAACAACTTATGCAAACTATAAGCGGCCGTCTCCCACCCATTTCGGTAATTAATTGACGTTTGCGCCTTTCCATTGTTTGTTTTCAAAATGTCGCCGGTAATTAATGTTCGTCAGCGACTTTACATCACGTGATAATTTTGTCTCATATGTTATGTATTGTTTGTAATGCTAATGCTTCCTACATGTGTAGGACTTATGCAATGTTTGTAAATAAAATCGGTAAAATCGATAAGGAGGTGCGAAAATCTTACGAATTTATTGGCACTGGCCGAAAAATCTTTTCGGACGAGGCCAGGTATTCGAATGGCACAAATTTAAATAACCCAAATATTTTTTTATATAGAAACAAGAAGGAGAGTGGTCGGGACCAACGAAGTATTTCGAATGACGCCGGGTATTTGAAAAAGAGGTGGTGGAGTAACTGGGGTTCGACTGTATTTATTTAAAGATTAAGTACTTACCGAATGAATATATAGCCGACTTTGAATGGAGTTTAAGTGACAAAAATGTTCAAAAAATACATATTATATTCTAACCGGCATTCTCTTTAAATTCAAAATGGCGTCTTATTATTTAGTTATACTCTAATGGTATTTACAACGTAAGCACCTGTGATGAAAACGGAGTATAATTATTTCAAATTCGAAACTACGACGCTAATAGGACGCTATCAATTTACACGAATAATCGTATTGATTTTGCTTTTAATCAGCTCGTGCTTGTGCCATGTGCTTTGTCTGCAACAACGTCAATGCCGAGTGCCACGGCCAAAGTTCTCTACGACCAGAAACATGTATGTCTTTTCATTTATTTATTTTCGCCAATGTCAAGTATCTAATGTTCTACTACTATCTCGTCTGTTCTGTACTAAAAAAGATTGATAAGAAAATACTATATTTAAGTCCAAAACTTTAAAACTGAATTCTTATCTTGGTACAATGTAAACTAGAACTATCACAAATGTTGATTGATACCTTTGCATCTCACCTTGTCTTCACGTGATGTAAGTGTGGGACGGGACGTGACATGACGTAATTTCTATATACTAGTTGTCCCAACGTCTGTGAAGCGAGTATAATAATTCAAAGGTTTTGTTCAGACCTAGAAGCTCTTGCAAACACGTGGGAGCCCTTGTTATATTGAATGTCCCCTATATGATGATTTACTATTATTTCAAGTATCCATTGTTCTTCCTCAGCACAAAGCGATTATCGTTAAGGCGGATGGTTGCTATGAGTACCATTTAAACCACCAGGACGTGATAGATGCCAAGGATCCAGCACTGAAGGCAGTTCTTGAGGTACGTGATAGAGTCATTCTATATCATGTAACAATATGTCGTACCGTCCTTCTATATTACCACATGTGGTGCCACTCTTGCTGAAAATTAGGTGTCAACCGTTGGCAACTGTCAATCATTTGATCATTTGATCATTCAAAAGTGACAGATCTACGTATTAAAGGGATAATATATATACATATTATACATATATAATATATACATATATATAGGTTATAGGATATTACGAGGCAAGCGTTCGGATTAGTTAACGCCAGACAGGTCAAGGTTATATCACACCCAATCGGCTTAATGTATCGACTTTTGCAAAAAAGTCAACAAGTGATGTTTGGAGAGTAGTGTTACAAGCAGGCATGGGTTATCCGAGGCCAAATAGACTTGATTGTTTAATTTGTGTTACAAGTACTTCATTTTCATCTGTTTTGTTTTTTATTTATTTTTATTTTTATTTTTTTATTTATTTTTTTTACAGCAAAGAATGATGTCTGAGCTAGCCATGGCGGTGAACATTCAGGAAACAGGTCACCATCATATTGACCACATGTCTTCTGAGATCCGCATGGCTTGTGCCAACCTCAAGGTCTTCTCTTGGGAGCTGCCCGACCCTAGCACCACCATGGCAATGCCCATGACAACGTAAAGGGGCGTGGTCACTGGTTACGTGTTCGTCGCGTTTTTTTTTTTTTTAATTATAAAAGTTATTGTGAAAAGAAACAAAACGTGAAAAGAAGCACATATATCATCCTGTATAGCCATTTTGTTTAATAACTTATACTTGTTGCATAAAATATTAAAATATTTAAAATCAACTGTATCAGATACATTCGTGTTTAACCATTTTTAAGACTAGAGAACCAGACCAGGGAATCGGTCACTGATTACTGGAACAATCGGGACCAAACAACAACAGCAACAACAAAAATCCAAATAGTCAGTGGTCCACATTATGCCTTAGGTTTATCTTTCCGTCAAAGCTTTTTTTCTATGAAAATGATTTCACATCGTCGTGAAACTATTTACACATGTACATTATGATAAAAATGTTCAATATTCAAGCAAATTTATAGCTGTGACCCATATTTCATGTTGGATGAACATAGTAAAATTGATTGTTCTGAATTTACTTATAATTTCTTTTTCCCGTGAAGATGATTTCACACCTTCCTTAAGCTTGACATACAAGTAAATCATGATATGGATTATTTATCAGTAGTATTCATTTGATTTTATGGCTGTGACCTGGTAAAATTGGTTATCATGCCCCAGGTTTAACTCTGTGTTTAAGCTTCTTTTTCTATAAAAGTAAATTCACATCATCATGAAATGTTATACAAATGTACATCATTATAAAATTATACACTTTTAAAAATACAAGCAAATATTTGGTTTTGACCATATCCCGGTGGGGCATTAGTGTCCCAGAGACACATTTTCTTGTTACTCTTATAAATTATAAAAAATTGATTTTAATGTTTCAATCAAGCTTGACAACTGCCGGGACAGGCTACTTCCGGTTTCAGTTGCAGTGAATAAAAGGTTCAGTCTTCAATGATCTTAACATTTAAATAGAATATAAGTAATGGCAGCGGAAAATTAAATCATGAATAGAAATTATATATCGAGGCGTGAGAGCGAAACTAGGCTAAGTGCATGTATTTATATGTGCACTTAGCCTAGTTTCGTACTTACCCCTCGATATACACAATTATGATTGATTTCCAGTGCCATGGTAAATATTTCTTTTAAAATAGTTGTAAATCTTTTTTTCCGGGGAAAATGTGTTTTGTTTATATTCTGATTGACAATGAAAAATTTGCATTTTATTCACTGCGAATGAAACAGGATATAGCCAGTCCTGGCAGTTGTCAAACTCGATTGGGCTATGAAAACCGTGATATTATTAGAGAAAATTCGTCACAATAACGTTTAGGATTTTTGTACTTTTATTTCTTTCATTGTTAACACAACCTGGTCCATTAAAAATGTCATAGTTGTGTAAAAAAAAGAGAAGCGATTTCCCACGTTCAGTTTCAAAACAGTGTCCTCCCTTCCCCCCTTTTTATTCTTCAATATTACCATCATGCGATAAGATTCGCTCTATTCAACCTCGAGCACCTATGTTCTGAATGGTATCATCGTATACCTACTTTCTTATACTAAGTTTCAATGTATACGATTAAATGGACAAACATTTTTAATTCATTAAGATTTCACATATCCGAGTATGTATACAGTTGATCCTGTATTAACGGTCACCTGTATTGAGAGGTCAGACTGCATTTAGCGGTCAGTTTTAATTTACCAAACTAGCATTTTGTTGAATGTTTAAACTTCATTTAGTGACCACCTCTGTAAAGCGGTCAAACTCGCTTGTTCCCTCGACTGACCGCTAAAGACAGGTTTGACTGTACATATCCACATGCTCAGTTGCAAAAAAAAGTGTACACCGAGGTTCCGTTAATGTCAGTGCATTTTGTCTTTCTGAAATATATTTCCTCTAAATAATCATCATTTTCGAAATAAAATCATTAACATATTATCGGTCATGCGGCCTTTTCTTTCTGTATGAAACATGGTACATTTCGTTATGAAATAATACGAAAACCTGGACATACATACATCTTATGAAAGTTAGTATAATAGGATGTGTAACCAGATGATAAAATGTACATCCGAACTGAGTACAGTCAAACATTTCTTAAGCGGTCAAGATAAAGTGACCGCCAAGTGGGCCGCTAAATGGAGGTAAAAGTATAACAAAATGCTATTGACCACTAAATACAGGTTGACCGCTCAAAACAAGTGGCCGCTTCTCACCAAGTCCTAATTTGGTGTCCCGGTGCACCCATTTTTCGGGGAAAGGACTTGGGCCCAATACATATACAGGGCAAATTGTCAGAATGCGAGATATATAATTATGCAATATCTTCAAGACAAAATATGTTTCTTAATTACTTCCTTCCTTCATAGCTTTTAATCTGAACTCAGCATTTTCCATATGATTAAAAGAGGCAGAATGGAATAAGGCTACAAGGTAGACATTTAACCTGGAATGTAATCTTAAAAAATGAGAACACGGCCTTTAAGTTGTGTTGTCACAGAACCGAAGACAGATTTCTCTGGAGTGTTTAATTCGCGCCCCATGTCGCTTGTGCCTTATCATTCTACACTTATCAAACCAAGGGAGTCGTGATTTTGATGACGTCCCTTTGTCCCTTTGATAACCGATATCTGAACCTGGACACATGTCGACTTGATTTCGAAGACATTTTGTTCATTATCCAGTCCAATTAGGTCATCCGTGGGCGTATTTCAATAATTACGATGCAAATCAATATATAAAACAAAACAAAAATCAAGGGCGGAAATATATTAGATAACTTTAATGCAATATCACAATTTTTGTTCCTCCTATATGTGAGAAATATATAGAAGTTCCAAACAATCACACAAACATCGCGTGCGTGTCAAACCTTCACTTCGTTTTTAACATAGTTGGTAATTGTACAACATTACCGTTACTGCGACAGTATTTCAATCATATTAACCCTTTCTCTCATATAGACTCATTTTGACGCACTCAGTAGGTACCACATAAAGCCTGATCTGTAGAAAACCACAGTTAAACCTTACCAAATTTAATTACAAAATCCTCATTTCCAGACCACTGAGGAGCAGGAAACAGCATAAAACCTGATCAGCCTGCGAGTTACTCGCAGGCTGATCTGGTTTTATGCTGTTCGCATAGGTCTTTTCATGGTGTCCTCTATGAGGGAAAGGGTTAAGACGTTCGACTACTTACACGTGGATGTTGGAAGGCCCTGCGTGCAATAGAACCACCGACCTACGGCAAGTCAGCTGGAAAGCTAATCCGAATGACCATACCGGGATTCGAACCTAGAGCAGCGAGAGACAAGGTAATAGTAGGTCAGCGACTGTGACCACTCGGCCACGGAGACCCCTTCTAATCCAATGTGAACCAGGGCTTAAGACAAAGCATCCGTACGCACTTGACAATATTCCCACTTAGCACGTGCATGATATGTAACATTAAATAGATTAATTAATTTCTTATTAAGTATTTTTATATTGATGGTAAATTCCAAACTTGACTAACATTTCCCAAGTATGTGTAACTGTTTCGATAAAGACATACGTTTTAATCACACATTGACACTTTCTTGTTGCAATGATTTTTTCTATTTATTTTTTTTCTTAAACTGTTCCACGTAAATGATAAGATAATATAGCATTGAGTATTTTGATTGATAATTCATCAAAGAGTGTTATGTATTGATGTTTGGTCTAAGCTTCCTACAGCCATATATACTTGAAAAAAAAACCTTGACATATTTTTGTTGCAAAAATGGCTTAATGACATTTTAATGAAATCTCAGAAGTCCACGATATCTTAGATAAAAACGAATGCTTATTATAACCTTGGCATTCTATTCACACATTGGACACGAGGTACCACGTGACAAAGTCAAATGACAGCTGTATATAAACGTTAGAGTGCGGATCGCGGCCCATCGGTACAGGACTTTGTATGATAAACACATCAAGATGCTTTATTCTCTAGTTTGTGTGACGGTAAGACATCTATCGACATAACTATTAAATGTTGTTATATAATTATATTGTAATGATCTTCCTCATTAATTACCCAATAGATACTCATATCAACATTTGTTGTTGTTGTTGATGTTGATCTATTTTAAACACATCAATTGTTGTGTTTTCCTCAAAATATCTTTTACAATCGATATCTGAAAATATTTTTACGTAAATTTTAAAATCATTTTCAGTTGAAGATTTGTTAAAAGAGAGGACTCACATAGGCCTTTAGACTGTTATATATCATATTCATTCTTGAATAAAATATGTATTGAATTATTTTTACATGTATTTGATTTAAGTCCATCATAGTTTTAATCTCAACATATTTTTTCCAATCCATACACAATAAGATACGTGTGAAATAGAACCATGAACCTTGCTTTGTCTTATTTTCCTGTCTCTTTAAGGTAATCTCTCCATCATTAAATTGTGATCATGGTCATCAAGCGATCATGGTAATTTTAGAGCAACTGTAAGCCTGTAAAGACTTTGAGCAAACCAGCCTATAAATCCAAGTCGGTAGATGCTTATACCTTTTTTTAAGGACCATGACTATACTATATTGATGGATGGATTACTTTAGTATGACAATTTGAAATATTATCTAGGACTGAGGCCCAGTGAATTTCCTTTTCTTGAAATGAAGCTTTGAAATTCCATTTTACTGCAATTATTCAGGTTAAGAGGGAATTTAATATAAACTTGTTGCTGTTGTTTTTACAAAGATTTAAGACTTGTTGATGTTTCTAAACCGTCAGATGTTTTCTTTATATATGATACCGAAATATTATTAATTGAAGGGTCCATTTGTTTTTCATCCTGGACACTTCGAACGATTGTCTAATGCAGTTAATCTGAATACACATTTTTGTAGGATCGTTTTATTAATTGAAGGGTCCATTTGTTTTTTATTGTTTTTTTGTTTGTTTTTGTTTTTTGTTGTGTGTGTGTGTGTGTGTGTGTGTGTGTGTTTTTTTGTAATTCTTTTTGCTTGTTTTTTTGTTGTTAATTGTTGGTTTTGTTTGTTTTGATTTGTTATTTGTTGTTGTTGTTGTTGTGCATGTGTGTGCACTGTGTGTGTGTTTGTTTGTTGTTGTCGTTTTTTACATATAAATTATAGAGATATTCAAAAGATAAAAGCAATCAAAATGATCAATATTATCACAACCGACTCTCCAACTGCTATCCTCTAAGATAAAGATACTTTATTATTATAATTAAACTTGACTTGACTTGACTTGACTATTTGAGTTTACCGTCGTTTCGACAGTATTTCAGTCATATAGCGACGTCCAGCTATTTACAGGTGGAGGAAGACCCCGAATGCACGGAGGCATCCAGGTAGAACCACCGACCTACCGCAAGCCAGCTGAAGGGCTTCCTCACATGAAAATCCGTAAGACCCTGCCGGGATTCGAACCCACGCGGTGAGAGACTGATTGAGTGTTAAAGTCATCGACTTTACCCTCTCGGTCACGGAGGCCCCATTATTATTAAGTTCTTGTTATTTTATAATTATTATTACCTTTGCAAAAAGGGTAGACCAAGATACGAAGTTCCTTCCACGGGCTGGCTGATCAGGGTCTTGCCTGTTCACTTATACAATATCGTCGTTTAGATTCTACACGACCTCCGGAGAAAATCAATTGTTTCATATACATGTACATTTATACGATATTAATTTCTGTAAGTTAATATTTATCAAGTCAGAAATATATGAATATTCATTAGGTAAAGGGTTAATAATTAATTCACGTTCTTTCAGCTGGTGCTGGTGCCATGCGTCCTTTCTGCAACCACAATTGCAGCACCTACAGCCACAATTTTATACGACGAGAAACATGTACGTACACGTGCTTTCATTTTTGTCCATGTCAAGTTTGTTACATATATGTGAAGCTTAATTTCACAAATGTTCATAAACACGTGAGAACCACCTGGTTTTAGCATTTTAGTGTCAGAACTGTGCATAATTTAAAGAAATAGATTTGTGCTTCTAAATTATAACGGTGTATACAAGTATTTATCGTTTATACTCACATTACATCAGAACAACTTCCATGAATTCCTCACTGCGTCATTGAAAAAAAGGTCAACTCTTAGAACATACCAAGGACGCAGTGGGGGACGTCTCAATGACAACGAATGGTCTCCATGGTTACCAGAGAGCGCGTTCCTGCTACATGGACTTTGGACACGTTTAAGCCCTACGTAGCAGGCGCGTAGCCCGAACAGGACTCAGTAAGGACCTACTCAAGACGTATTAACAGGCTTCATTAGAGTAGACGTAGCAAAGACGTATCAAGTTGACGGCTAGAGCGTAGCAACGACGTAATTTTAACTTGAGGTTCTTGACTGCTGTGCAACCACTACATTGTTTGATGGGGGTATTATAAATAATTCTTAAAACACATGAAATGAGTGAGTTATTATTCAAAGTATCCATGTCCATTGCTCTTCCTCAGCACAAGGCGATGATCGTGAAGGCTGACGGTTGCTACGAGTATCACATGAACCATCAGGACATGCTGGACTACCAGAACGCTGCTCAGAAACCGGTCCTTGAGGTGAAAAAAAATATGAGCTAATCATTGTTCTTCGAAGCGGCCCCCCGTGGCTGAATGGTTAGAGTGTCCGTCTGAATATCGGGAAAATTTGGATTTGATTACATTCGGCGACATACCAAAGTCGTTAAAAGTAGCTCCTATGTTTGTCTTAAGGTAAAGCTTCTGTAATGGTTCCGCTACATTTCGGGCCTCATGGCCTTTTACGGAGATAACCAAGGTTTCTTAATTTTTCATTAGGGAACATTGGTTATCTTTGTAGAGGTTAATTGGTCCAAGACGTAGCGGTGTTTGTCTACTTTACCGGAAATGAATTACAGGGCATAAACCTTAAAGCGTATAAAGGCAGTTCTATGACCCTTTAGCTGTCAGTAGGACTAAAAAATTACGCGCACAATATGTGCCACTGTATCGATGTTATCATGTGAGGTTGAGAGAATTATAAATGATAAATCTTTCCTACCGTGACATCCCCTTTCTCTGTTATTCTTATAAGTGTGCACGTTTACAAAAGCTATTATTCAAAAATATGGATTTATCCGAAATACTTCGGTGGTGGTTCCTTTCATTCTATATCCATGTAAAAACTACCTGGGTAATTCGAATCTGTGTTACTCTAAAACATGGCCTGATCGAAAATAATTGATTCATAGGTACCTATGATTTTCAAAAATTATTAGTCTAATCGTCTTACTGGTGCCATTTAAAAAAAAAACAGAAGTGAAAATCGCTTGGCGTCGCTTTGCGATAAATTCCACAAGATTTAAAATTTAAACGATTACTAATATATATTGTTTTTTATCATTTACAGCAAAAAATGTTGTCTCAGCTAGCTATGGCGGTTAACATTCAGGAAACAGGCCACCATCATATCGACCACATGTCTCAGGAGATCCAGAATGCTTGTGCCAACCTCAAGATTTTTACCTGGGACCTGCCAGATCCCAGCACCACAGTGCCGGTACTCACTACCACGTAAGGGGACGTGGTCTCTGAGTTTAATATGAGTTTAAACCTGTGAAATAATAAAATAAAAACAATTTTTAACCAGTTGTCCCTTTTACAAAAATATGAATAATCAAATTACATTTTGTTGGTATTAAATATTTATGAAAGTAAAACACACATTTACTAGAGAGAAAATAACACTCTTGTCTATCCATTATTTAAAACACATACTTGTGGTACAAATTGTAATCATTACAAATGATGTCCCCGACAAAATGATGGTCCATCCTGGTCGGAAATGTGATCAGTGACCGCTTGGGGCCAAGAGTTCCGGTCGCTTTAACTAATTGTAACGATGGCCGTCCTTGGTAGTGCCGAGATTCATTCAATATACTAAATGGTCCTCGGCAAATTCACTGTAAATTTCTCGTCATGCAACGATAATATTGATTTTCCATTAGCCAATGAAACTGGGTTGCATTATCTGCACCAAAAGTTGCAGAGGCCAATCAGATAGGCGGCTTTATAACACACCTTTACGATTTTTAGAATATTAACCTATAGCTTCGTCTCGTGAGGTCACAAATCGAAAGGCCACCTGACTATGGTAAAATATACGATACCGGCACAAACAGCAAAAAATCCATGGTATATCTATTACGAATAGCCAGTGTTGGCGATCTTAATGTTCGACAATCAGTCGTGACGTCATTGGACCATTTGGAACACCTCACACTTTTCTACGTTGATAAGGTCAAGCTGTTCCGAATGATCATTCGACGTGATGATCGTTGAATAATTTTAACTCGTTAGCAAAATACAATGTATAATCCTCAGATGACATGACATTTTAACATATATTTATCCTGCAAGTCTCGCAAGGACATCGTTTAGGAAATTGTCATTTTGCTTGATAACGATAAACAGGAGTTTGACCAATGTCAGACATAAAAAAACATCCCACGTTCGTACATAAGCACGCCATTTAAAGTTTTAGAAACATAATAATATAGCTGTGGGCTAAAAATACGTTAATTAATTAGTTTTTTTTTTACTTTGGGGCTATACACTGAACTTGTTATTAATTCGATGGATGTGAAAATGGATATACGCTTGTAAGTTAAATAATAGGATATTGCTGGAAATATATAATTTGTACTTTATATAAAAAAAAAATCAAGATAAATCACGAAGTCACAAACATGCCCGATCAATTACGAACAGCCACGAACATGTCCGATTAGCCTCGATCATGTCCGATCAGGTACGAACAATTCCGACCAATTACGAAAAATATCCGATCAGTCAAGAATATGTCCAATCTGTTACGAACAGTTCGATCAATCACGAACATGTCCGATCAGAAACGTACAGTCACGAGAATGTCCGATCAGTCGCGATCAGGTTGGAACAAGTCCGATTCATTGCGAAAATGACTGATCAGTTATGAACATGTTCGATCTTCGATTAGAATTTGTTTGAATCTAAGTGGTTGGTCAAGCTTCTCTGTCATTTAAGAATAAGGAAATGCAAAGGGGAAAGGAGAAATCATAAATATTTTTTTGTTGCCCGTTTTATTAAATCGTCGCAATGAAAGTTGTTTTTTTTTGTAATCATATGATGAAAAATAGCAACATCATGGTTACGTGCATGCGCCTTGAACCTGTGGTAGTGTCCATTGACTGGAATTAAAGGTCGAGAGTTTGACCCCTCGCTTTGGGGACCAGCATTGTTCTACGCTTTTCCTGGAAGCAAAATACTAGTCCAAGCCGGAAACTGTCGGGGGATTTATTTAAGAAAACAAGGACTGATACATGTTATATAAACAGTAATGCATGTACATACCGACCTATATCTTTACGGAAAAAAAAGAAACAAAACAAAAAACGAGAAAAACATCATTTATATAATTTGTAAAATATGCATACATGATTAAGTGGTCAAACACATGGTTCCAGGTCCAAAAGGTGCAGGTTTGAACCCTGTCGGCACCTTACTTGGCGGTCCCAAGAAGTCGCCGAGAGTTGCTAACCACCTTGAACTGTTAATTTGTACTTTATATAAAAAAAAATCAAGATAAATCACGAACACGTTCGATCAGTCACAAACATGCCCGATCAATTACGAACAGCCACGAACATGTCCGATTAGCCTCGATCATGTCCGATCAGGTTGGAACAAGTCCGATTCATTGCGAAAATGACTGATCAGTTATGAACATGTTCGATCTTCGATTAGAATTTGTTTGAATCTAAGTGGTTGGTCAAGCTTCTGTCATTAAGAATAAGGAATGCAAAGGGGAAAGGGAATCATAAATATTTTTTGTTGCCTTTATTAAATCGTCGCAATGAAAGTTTTTTTTTTTGTAATCATATGATGAAAATAGCAACATCATTTTACGTGCATGCGCCTTGAACTGTGGTAGTGTCCATTGACTGAATTAAGGTCGGAGTTTACCTGCTTGGGACAGCATTGTATAATACGCTTTTCTGAAGCAAAATACAGTCCAAGCCGAAACGTCGGGATTTATTTAAGAAAACAAGGATGATACATGTTATATAAACAGTAATGCATTACATACCGACCTATTCTTCGGAAAAAAAAGCAAACAAAACAACAAAAAGAAAAACATCATTTATAAATTATGTAATAGCATACATTTAGGAAACACATGGTTCCAGGTCCAAAAGGTGCAGGTTTGAACCCTGTCGGCACCTTACTTGGCGGTCCCAAGAAGTCGTCGAGAGTTGCTAACCACCTTGAACTGTATAGTTATTCAAACCGGAAGTAACACTTATCCTGCTAAGCAAGATGGGAATCTCCTTAAAGGCTAAAGATGGTTCAGTCAGTTGATGCTGGGCACCACACTCTGAGGTTGCTATCCGAACCACTTTAGTTGCCATGGTATGTCCATAAATTGTCCATATACTGCTCGCCTTAATTCCTGCCTGCCCATGTCAGAATCTCTTGCACATATATTTTACACACGCTGAAATAAATGAAACAGAAAAGAAAATCAACACTGTCTTCAATTTGAACACGAAATCAGCATGGCACCATCTCATTTACTCACACTCACTCTCTATTTCACGCACGCGTTTTCGCGCCGAAATTCCTAGATAACAGGAACACTTGATTGTGTTACCGTGTCTTAGTTTTGAGGGCAACTAACATAAAACAGTTCTAACTAAAACCAATAGTTAGATCAATTTGTCTAGACTTTTGAAGGGGGTTAAGTTAAATATATCTTCCAGTATATATGAATCTGGGTTGCCTCCCTTATATAACTGTATAACAAGCCCAGTACATTGGGGTAAAGTCGTCGATTTAATATTGGTCAGCCCCTCACCGCCGTTGGTTCGATTCCAAGAATGGTAATTCGGATTTTTCATTTGAAGGATTATTCCAGTTGGCTTGCGGTAGGTCGGTAACTCTGTGTACACGAGGCAATTAACAGAACGTCGTTGTATGACTGAATTACCACGGTGACGGGTAGATCCAACACTATAAACACGTTCGAAGTAGCCCAATATTGCATAATAAGATTTATCACATCAGGCTCAATCTATAAATAGAGATTGTGACGTAACTGGACCGGTGTTGACACATTGCATCAGGCTAGATGCCTAGTTAACCCACGTACCGGGTGGTCACTGCCAGAATCGAGAATTGAACATCTAACTCTGATTATCAATCCCACGTGACAATCTCCAATTAAGGTATTCCCACCCTAATAGCCATATTTCATATCTTGCCACTAGATGGTTATATTTCTATGAATTTTGTCACTTTGAAGACATTCAAAAATAAAAATATTTCACCAAGAGTTTTTTCAAGTTTTATCTAATTTGGGGGAGATAATCCGCATGTAAGTTAACATTGAAGCCTATGGAAAATATGTATTTTCTATGAATATAAAAAACTGAATTTGATTTATGAGAAAAACTCATGGTAGAAAGATGCATTTTATGATTTTGTATCAATTTCCATGAAAAAAATCTAAACTTTACCACAAAAAAATGGAGAAAAACACTTTTTTTTAGTTTTCAGGGGAGATAACTCATGGCAACAAAATAATTGAGGGGAGGTAATAAAAGAACTTCTGTCACTTATCATTACATGTTAATTTGCCCCTAAGATTACCATTGTTTGTCACTTTAAAAACTTATATACATGTGTATTGTTAAGTAATATGCATGGCTTTGATGAAATTGATCGCTATTAGGATGGGAATACCTTAAGAAAGGGTCGTCTTTGAAACTGCAATTTTATACGAGGTATGAGATGATAATTTTGGAAAAGTTACATCGTGTGCAGATGCATTTTTAAGAGAAGAATATTTTGAAAGTGTCTACTGATAATAGAGAAAATTCTGAGCAATTAACACTTACTACAGAAAGATTCAGAAACAGTATCTTACTTACTAATGCTATTCATGGTGAATTGTGTTTATTTCGTGTTGATGATGTAGCGAATTAAGGGACATTTACAACATAATGCAGTTGGCTCTTGTTTGTCACGACACCGACATGCAAGACAGTTTACAGGAAACGGAAATCAAAGCACGTAGAAATAACGGACTAAAGCGTAACTATTTAGGTATTTTAATAGGAAAACAAGAAAGAGGAAATTCGCCCCTAAGTATTGAAGTGGTAAATGTAATTGATTTAATTTTGTTTGCGTTGTTTTACCAATAAGAGAAGTTTAAGGATAAGTTCCAGTTATTTTTCGAATGTCTAAAATTTGAGGAAATAAGAACCAATCATCTCCCCAACTGGTTCAATTGAGACATCTTTTTTTTTTTTCTTTTTTTTTTCTTTTTTTTTTTTCTTTCTTTTTTTTTTCTTTTTTTTCATTTTTATAATCTATCTAAAGGTGAAATAATATAGGTTAATATTCCTTGCTATTTACATGCTAAGATTAAAGATTCATTTATCGTGATAATCTTAACAATGCTGGGTGTTACATGTCCAGTACAAAACTACTCAGAAAGTGATGACGTAGAGTTCAAGGTAAAAGCCCGGTAAAACGTAATAATCTGATTGGCTAATAAATATAACTAGCTACAACTAACAGGGGTTTGGAGGCGCTTTGTAATCACGTGTCTCTTATAATTAAACGTGTGACGTTATTGTTTTAGTGCACATCAATCAAAGTACTGGAAGTATTGTTAAGCAAAACAATAGATCTATATCTGAAACACTGGGTGATAATGTTATTAAAAAATTGGCGTGAAATGGTCGACCTTTGAACTGTCCTCATTCGTATGTTATTTGGTCTTTAATGGGACAAACAGAAGATAGGTTATCCCATGTTTGGAATGTACAGAATTATTGATTTATTTCTCTTTAATAGATATAACTAACGAGGATAAGTTTGATGGTATTTTTTTTTTTTTTTTTAGTAAAATAAATTGTAGTCGAAGTCCGAGTTACTCATCGACGAAAGATAAACCGGTGTGAAGTAATAAATATTCTCATTCTATTCATGAAATATTCTATATGTTTTTATTATTTACCTAATTCATCATTATGAATACTATTTAAATGAATAAAACTAATGATATGTAATACCCGAATTTAAAATCAGAAGTCCAGCCGAATTTACTCATGGTTATCAAGGGAAGTAACTGCTGCAGGAAGTGAATACATTAAACGCGGTTATTTCTCTTCCTTTTCTTTTCATTTTTGACCCATGAATCTATTCAGTTATATACATTATACTGATGTGTGTAAGAAATGATAACGCTGAATATAAAATACCACATGAGTCACTTATCCCAGTAAAGTAATCCGTTAAAATCAGATCATAATAAGTCAATGCAGTGTATGAAGCATGGTAAAAAAACAATTTATCAAATGACAATATTCTTAAACATTCACAGAATCATCACCTCTTTTCTTATACTTAACAAATTACATATAACTTATCAGCCGAATTACTTATTACTCCGCGTCACGCGCGTGTAGTCTACATTCATATTGTGATGATCGTTTGTATTAAATTACCGGTAGGTGTGATATGTCTCTAATAATTGCACCCATCCATGATCTTCCATCCAAACATACATAGTACTGTACATACAATGAAGAACACTATATACCTTCCATATCTACTTCTTTATCTCCTCCTACTCCCATCAAATCTAACAGCTCCCTAACTTCTTCAGTTGTCAGGGGATCTCCAAGGTACGTTAAAGCCTTTTGCAGCTCTTGTACATTCAGCTTATTGTTTCGGTCTTTATCAAAAATGCGAAATGCCTCCCGAAGTTCAACTTCAACTACATCCGGTGGTTTCAAAAATGATTGTAGCAACTCTACATATTCTTTAAAATCCAAGATCGCATTTCCTACAAATATACACATAATATCTATAATAGTTGATAACATTCAGAAATAGGTAAAATGGAAATATTGAAATAAAAGACTGAAAGAAAGAAAAACAAATCAAATGAAAATACTGACCAATAGAGAGACAGAATAAAAAAAGGACGGGAGGACAGACGGGCGGGCGGGCGGACAGACAGACAGACAGACAGACAGACAGACAGACAGATAGATAGATAGATAGATAGATAGATAGATAGATAGATAGATAGATAGATACCATCTTTATCTGCTTTCGCCATCACCTCCTTTATGGTTGCCTCAGTCGGATTTTGCCCCAGGGCTTGAAGCACAAGTTTTAGCTCTGACACGGATATGGTACCATCTCCATTTTTATCAAATAAATCAAACGCATCTTTCAGCTCTGAAGTTAATTGAGAGTGGCAGTATTATATTTCTATAATCTCATCTATGAGAGTCCTCGCTGTTATTTTGTAGCACATTTTCAAATAGGTACATCTTTTAAATTTTAAATGGAAAAAAAGAACTAAATGTAGGGTTACATCATTTGCGATAAAGATCGTGTAAGATCGATGTACAGTCAAACCTGTCTTTAGCGGTCAGTCAAGGGAACAATAGAAAGTGACCTCTTAACGAGATGGTCGCTAAATGAAGGTTGAACATATACCAAAATGCTAGTTTGGTAATATTAATCCTGTATACCAAAATGCTAGTTTGGTAATATTAATCCTGCCGTAAATGCAGGTTGACCGCTAATAGGTGGTCAGAATTTTACTGCACTATTGGTATAAATGTAATGGTTCCGCTCTGTCTTGTACCACTTAACCTCTAACCAAGATAACCAAGGTACCCTAATGAAACATTAGGAAACCTTGGTTATCTCCGTGAAAGACAATAAGGTCCGAAATGTAGTGGAACCATTACAGCGATTATACCTTAAGTGGGAATATTTACAATTATCATTTAAAATATTCTTAGAGCTATCTGCGCTTTTGGTAAACAATTGGTTATATGTAGGCAGACATTCCTTGCTCGCCCACTTTCTTGGCACAGCATTAACACATGTGCCCCCACCCCACCTACAAAAAAATAGAATAGCATTATTTTGATGTGAGAGAGTTCAAAAATAAAAAAGAGAGAGGAATTATGAGGTGCATTAATATTTTATAAGCATGGAAAGTTTAAATAGCAGAAAAATGAAATGAAAAATAAAATAGTCAGAAATGTATTCCTTTCTCAGGAAATTCTTACGTCTGTTTTAATTGGACAGACATCCGACAGGTGTGTCTATTTTAATCAATATTTCCGAAAATGGTCACCAAATTCACAGTTTATTTTACATGTGAAACCTTGTTCTCATGTTATCATATACTCACGCCTTCAGATCAGCTCTACCTGCGTGATGTCAAGTTTTACGTAATGTGGAATATAAGTTCTTGAATTATTTTAAGTGACGGTCAACATGTGATAATATTCCTCGTTACAAACACAACAACCTGTCACAACTGGTTTACAAATAGTTCCATCCTTTATATTACATTTACAAATTTATGTATTACATAGATATTACGCTTATATTACATAAATATTACGCTAATGTATTACATAGATATTACGCTAATGTTCCTGGACGAAACTATGAGTTTACAAGTATATGACCAGTTTTTGATAAAACGAAATCTCCGAAATTCGCCAAAACAATTAAATTGAATGTCAATTGTTTCATATTTATAAAGTTTGTCAAAATTTCAGATGAACTCTTTCTATATTCAAACGTTTTCCAATTAAAGGCCCATTATTCTTCTGAAAGCAGTGCTTATGCAGTGTGGCCATATCACGTATCATATGACGTCATTTTAACCAAATAAACAAACAAACTGTAAGCATTCAGCTATTTCTTCACTAATTTTAATGGGATATAGCGCATGCGAAGCGGAAAATTTTGCACTACACAAAAGCCCTAATGATTCTTTTGTCAGATGCTTAGTATTTCCAAACATTCGGTAATGTGCTTTACGTGTTAGCAAGCAAAATTTCACGATCTCGGAAGGTTTTCCCGAATGTTAATAAACACTGTACATACTTAATACTTACAACGTTTTTTTCCCTTCTGAACCGATGCAAAATATTGCGATAGCTTAAATGACGTCATATACCACGGGGTATGGCCACAGGACATAAAAGAATAGTGTGTTCTACAGCTTTGTTACGAGATGCAATCTGTATATAATCGTTGACAACATTACTACAATGCATAAACAAAAAGGAATCTTTTAATCAAGGTCATTCAATTGTATAAAAAAAAAAAACTTATTTGCATATTCCGCATACCTTCGTCATTTTTTTTTTTTTTTTGGCGTTTTCCATAGACCGTCCGTATGTCTCCGTAAACGAATCACGAGTGCATAAATTGATGACATAGCAGATAAACAAATTGTGATTCGACGACGGTTTTTCAAAATTCAAATTATTTTCGATAACAGACCATCTTCGCAAATACTCGCCAATGCAAAATGTTAACAGTGAGAGTATTTTGACATTCATCCAAAATACTAAGTTGCGTAATTTGATCAACATTTTCAATACGTTTAAATGTTATTTTACAACAGATATTTTCACATAATGTACCATTTGTGTTAGTCTACAATATGTAAATTTAATTTTGTATTTTCTATTTCATGAAAATTGAATCATTATGAAATATAATGGGCCTTTAATAATTGCGTAATTAAGTACATTTTTTAATTACTAATAATTATTAATAGAGTTTTATAACGTTTTAACATCACGTGAAACTGTCAATCAAACGGAGGCGGATCAATAATGCGAGATCAAAGGCAAATATATGGCGTACGTGACAAACTTTAATTATGTTACTTTATATTCTAAATTTTATGGATTTATCGCATCGCTCGCGATATATTCCACGGGGACACACGGTAGAGAACAAGTACTGGGTATTCCGAATTCCCATAGCAACCCCATTTTGCCGAGTGCCAGGCAAGGGGGGCATCTGGTACCAATTTTATACGTCTAAGGATTAACGCAGTGACGGGAGGAAAGTGATCTACGTACGAAAGTGTGAAAACTGAGTGTGTCGGCACGTGTCCAGAAATGTGAACAATACGTCGAGATAAAAATAAACAAGGGTCAGGACTGCCACAAAATACGCCCATCACAGTATGGGGACTCTCAGAAATAGCTCAGAGAAACAAGCTATTGTCTCCTAAATCCCATTAGTTAATGAATGTTACTTATTAAAACAATCATGTTGAAACATTTCCATTAATTTGAAGGAAAAAGTCTCTTTTGACTTATTCAAGTGTTCAAGGGCCATAACTTCTAAGTCATTCACGCGATAATGCTGAATATCGAACTCTTTCGCGATTTTATGGCCATGCACATGTGTGGAAAGTTTGAAAAGGATTGGTCTAACGGTATTGAAGTTAGAGCCCAGACAATCACAATTTCAAGTATTTTGTGTACGTCAAGGGCCATAACTTTTAAGTCATTCACGCGATAATGCTGGATATTGAACTCATCCGCGATATTATGGCCATGCACATGTGTGAAAAGTTTGAAAAGAAATGGGCTAACTGTATCGAAGTTAGAGCCCGGACAATCACAATTTCAAGTATTTTGTGTACGTCAAGGGCCATAACTTTTAAGTCTTTCACGCGATAATGCTGGATATCGAACCCATCCGCGATATTATGGCCATGCACATGTGTGAAAAGTTTGAAAAGGATTGTGCTAACGGTATTGAAGTTAGAGCCTGGACAATCACAATTTCAAGTATTTTGTGTACGTCAAGGGCCACAACGTCTAAGCCATTCACGCGATAATGCTGGATATCAAACTCATCCGAGATATTATGGCCATGCACATGTGTGAAAAGTTTGAAAAGGATTGGACTAACGGTATTGAAGTTAGAACCCGGACAACCACAATTTCAAGTATTTTGTGTACGCCAAGGGCCATAACTTCTAAGTCATTTACGCGATAATGCTGGATATCGAACTCATCCGAGATATTATGGCCATGCACATGTGTGGAAAGTTTGAAAGGATTGGGCAAACGGTATTGAAGTTAGAGCCCGGACAACAAATGTTCCACGCCCGCCCGCCCGCCGTGAGTGTTCACATAATACGCCCCATCTTAAGATGGGCGTATAAAAACGTCAATAACATCGGGTCTTTCAGCGTGTGTCGAATGAAGACCTCGTGGGAACTTTCTTTGCAACATAACAAAAATCGACATCTTCAAGGATTGGATCTCTGCACTTTCATTACCATGTTACATATATAGAGAGATATTCAAAAATGAAATTGTACAGGATAGGGTGCCGCGTGACTGGTGCCATATATATTTGCAATATTGTATGGTGCGTTGACTTAAATGTCAAATTTGAATGTTCAGACTATTGAGTATTACAGCCAAACCTGTCTGAAGCAGTCATTCATGGGAACAATAGAAAGTGACCGCTTAAAAGAAATGGTCGCTAAATAGAGATTAACATATACCAAAATGCTATTTTGGTAATATTACAACTGACCGCTAAATGCGGATTGACCGTTTAATACAAATGGCCGCTAATACAGGTACAACCGTATACTGTACCTTCAATCTGTTGTTTGCTCAACAGCTCGTCTTTATCCATTGTGCAATAATACTTCCGTTGTCCTAGGTACCGCAGAAGGAATGGTACCAATGCTGTCTATTATTGTGGTGGTAGGTGGAAGCTTCTTTAGAAACTGTCTGGATAAAAAATCCGGGAGTGGTAGCGGGAATACTAGCGGAAACTGTAAAAGGAGTAACAGCAAACATTGCTGGTTTTGTGTTTATGTTTTACTGTCGCCGTATACAGATACATTAAAATATCCAAACGATATCAAACAGCTTATTACAGGCGAAGGAGGCTACAGGCGCCACCGAACACAGAAGATACCCTGGTAGAAACCCCGACCTGCCGATGTCGGTGACCTCGTCAATGCCATACACTGTGCAATACTAACCATTTACCTCGTTAGACTTGTTGTTAAACACTGGCAAACAGAGCAGACCCAGATCATGGGCTGTCTGATCAGGATCTCCTCTATCTGTTCGTACCATACTACTCATTCAGCAAAGAAAACTCTATTGCCTTATATGCCATATAAAGTTTATTAAAGTAATATGTCTCAAAATATTTCATTATTTTATCTACCATTATAGAAAGATTTTTTTAGCATACAATGTGTTTGTATTTTTTCATGAGAGCAACTCAACAAATTTAGGAACACTTGGATTTGTATAGTTATATCTTTTTTATATTTTTTTTCTAGTGGACATGTCAAAACATAGTGTTATTCGTCAGTACATCCATAAACGCATTTTCTATTATATATAGGGATATTTTTCCATCGACCGGTTTCTACAGGAAGTCTGTGATTTCTAGTTATGAAGGCTATTAGGCGTTTACAGTGATAACTAGGTAGTGATTTTATACAGTGACTTTGAGTAAAGTGATTTAACCTGTAAATGTGTATATATATGATTATTTGGCGTTAAAATTGTCTGATTGCCAAAAATTTTTTTTTTAAGGATTTATTAACCCCCTGTTGATAAAATATTTTAATTGTTTCTATCCATGTAATCGGAGGGGTATTGGGGAAATGCCTCGTGTGATGGGGAAATGGGTGGGGGGGGATCAAGACTGGTTTTGTTGGGATTTTAAAGACATATTTCATCTGCAAAGTATTTCACTTGGTTTAATTTCCTCACGTTGGCACTGAATTCTGAGAGAGAGAGAGAGAGAGAGTTACTTGTATACATTTAGTAAGTCTATGCTTGAATTCAAAGGCAACTGCAAACTGAAGATATATTGAAGAGATTATACTTAAAGTGTTGATCACTTAAAGGCGCTTTGCTTTTAATCTTTATTACTCTTAACAATATATCCACCTCCTCAAGAGAAGATTACATGGCCTTGTACAACACTGGTCAAGATCATAACCGTGTCAAGGGTATTACATTTCTTATCCCTGTACCTCATATAGACTCGCTTTAAAACATTGGCAAAGACCAGATCAGACAGCTCCTAGCAGACCCAGATCAGACAGCTCCTAGCAGACCTAGATCAGACGAATCCGGAATGAAACTGTCTGATCAGGATCTCTTCTGTTTGCTCATACAATTCTACACAGTCTGCATGGCAAAAGAAAAAATATTTTGTTTCATTGACGACTTAAGGATCCAGTTAATTAATATTCATCAAGTCGTAAAATTTACATGAATATTCATGAGGTACACTGGGTCAATATCAATGATTACTGCAACTATCCCAATTTACCACTGTACAGTATTTCAGTAATTTCATTTTATATTCAAATGTCCTTTATTTTAAAATACATGTATACGAAAAAATACTACATCAAAAATCCAAGCATGTTTAAATTCTTACAACTACTTTCAAGCTATAACCCCCTTATTTTAGGAAAATTTTCGCTTTTATATAAAACAAATCCAGAACCATTTTAAGAATGAATAATAGCTATCTTTATTTGTAGGTAATATTCCTATGATATCATACGATACATTTTATCGTTATATGTCTAGGAATATTATACACACAATCCTTTCTCGTGATTATATGTTGTAATTATTACGTACCTGTATACGTGAAAGTGAATATAACGCCATTTTGAGCGTGCATGTTAGAAAATATAATCCAATTGTCTTTACCTTTTGGTCCTATTAATAAATATCAGATTCTTTCGGTATATTCCCGTATTAATCCTATTACAACTTTCCATGCATAGGGACACTTTAGAACAGATGTGCATTGTTAAATCATGAACATTATATTTGATTCTCTCTGAAAGGGAAATCAATCGCATTTCTTCCTTTATACGCATAAAGCATCTGTGCCTGTAAGAGAAAGTTTAATAACTGAAAATGAAAATTTTACCTCATGCTTGAATAATATAAATCCGTGTTATATTTCTGATCCTACAACGTTGTTCGACAAACAAACAGAATATATCTGATTTTCTTGTAGCCGCTGGGTATGGGAAACTACTCGTCTATTTCCGTCAAGCTCTTAATAATCCGAATGTCCGGACATAAACGAACATCGGCCTTCATCGGTTAATCCATGGGAGATATTCTGATATAAAGGTCCTGGTTAATTTTATCTCAGGTCGTCCGAGAGTGCATATTTTTTATTTGCAAAATAATAAATATACAGTTGCAAAATAATGTGTGTGTGTGGGGGGGGGGGGGGGTACGCATGAGAGAAGGACAAAGAAAGAATTGACTTATAATAAAAAAAAAAAGAACGAATTTATTCATTACAAGAGAGAGGGAGAAAGAATCTACTCATTTGGAGAGAGAGAGAGGATTTACTCATTATAAGAGAGAGAGAGAGAGATGGTTGAAAGAGAAATTTAAGAGAACTTACTCTTTATAAGAGAGGCAATACATGTACAGTCAAACCTGTCTTAAGCGGTCAATCAAGGGAACAAGAGAATGTGACCGCATAACTGAGATGGGCGCTAAATGAAGGTTAAACATATAAGAAAGCGTTAGTTTGGTAGTATTAAAAATAACCACTAAATGCAGGTTGACCGCTCCCAGACGCAAACTACCAACCCAGGAACCGTCGAGAGGGATTAGTATAAGTTGTAAGAACTTGTTCCCCAAATCGACGTAAAATAAAAAAAAGTTTAAAACTAATATAAATATTTCGAGATTACTGGTTTTTAATATCAAGTCAAGTGTGTAAACGTTGCAACAATCACTTCAACATCGTCAGTTTCAGAAGAAACATCTTTAAGTTTCTAATCCGGCAGATTTGATGCAAATTTCACGATACCCGAGATGTTCCGATTGGATATGGGAAAGCATACTCGGGAAAGCATACTCCATATACGATAGTATACGAGTGTATCTGACTGACCAGAGATTAAACAAGATGGCGTGAAATATGAAGGCAAAAAAGACCAGATTGATATTTCATTTAATTGAACACGTTGCACCAGGGATGGTTACAAATATTTAAAAAAAAAAAAAAAAAGCTGATGCATGTATAGATAGTCATAGATAATGCCAATCCCAGCAGCATTTACTTCCCTTGTTAAAGTCAGAAAGTGGAATGGTGAGCTTTTTTTCACTTTTGATTGAAAATTCGAGTATTTCGTATAAATTTAGATGTTCTGTTGTGTTCCGATAATACATGTGCTAAAATCCATTAGTTAAGAAGCCGTCACACGCTACGCTTGTTATGTCTTCTCAGCTGTTAGATTCTCTCTAAATAAACACTAACTGTTACGTAGGAGTTCCACCGCACCATATTCCTGCACCTTAACGACACCTTAATGACGTCAATATAGTCCGTCAATGTCGACATTAAAAAAATCGGCGGTAGATTCGTGTAAAGGTGATGAGATGTATGCACGTGAAGTGGTTCCTCCCTGGAACTATGTATTTACCGTCGCTGCGATAGTATTTCAATCATATAGCGACTTCCTGGAACTCCTAATGGTCATACAAAGTAAACTGTTAGAAAAAAAAAGGTTAAGGTGGAAGTCCGGTGTCACGAAATTTGTAAGAAACAAAAATAAAAATAAGATAAGCTACTGAAATGGTCATTAAATAACCCTTATCGGCGGTCCGGTAGCGCAGTCTGTAGAACACTCACCCAGTCAGCGAGGGGTCCCGAGTTCGAGCCCCGGTCTGACTGCATATTTTTCTCACCTTGTTACACTATGATAAAATGTCTTTAAAATGGTATAAAAAGGGGCTAAGCGAGCCCCAAATAAAGATATTATGTATTAATTAAAGTATAACACAAAGTTATCCATTTATATATTTCAGGTACCATATAAAAACTATGTAAAATATATTTGCCATCTGACAGTATATTGGTAAAACATGTGCATGAAAAGAATTGACCGCGAAACTATTTTATCGCCTTTTTCAAGATGCACTTAGAACTGTTTTTCGGTCAGTCTTAGATATCATGAACACAGAGCGCGACATTAAGTAAAATTATTTATGATTAAACTGTTGAATGGATTTAACATGGTCTCTTTTTGTTTTCTTTTTCTTTTTCAGAGATATTACCTCTCTCTCTGTTAATAATTTTAGGTCGACTGTTCGAAGAAAAGAATGAGTTTTTGTAGTCACTTCGGCGCCGGCGTCACAAGCAATGTTACTTTGTGCTTTAATAAGGTTTGGTTTATTGTTTGTTTGTTTGGTAGGTTTAACGTCCCACCGACAGTATTTCATTCATTTAGAGACGATGTTTACTTGAGACAGATATAGTGCTGCCACAATGCAGTATCACGCCGTAAACACGTGACATGATATCATACCCAGTCACATTATCCTGACACCGGACCAACCAGTCCTGCAGCTACCCTTATATGCTGAGCGCCAAGCAAGGGAGCTATAACAGTACCATTTTTTTACTTTGGTATGTCGCGGCCAGGGATCGAACCCACGACCTCCCGCTCCCGAGGTGGACACTCTATCCACTTGGCCACCGGAGACGGTTTCGGTTTATCATTGCCATTATCTCCACTATTACTCCACTTCACGAATGTGTTAAACATCAATAGATCAACCAGTAAACACTTCCAAATATTTTTGTATATTTAGGACCCTTTCTATACCTAGAAAAAATATGTTAAAGTTTTGTTTAATATTGCCATTATCTCCACTTTTACTTAATGGATATCCCTAAACGTCACACATGTATGTGTTTATCCAGATTTAAAAAAAAAAAAAAAAAAAAAACTTTTGTTAAAATTTTTTATCAGAAACCAGTAGAAACAGGAACAGTACTCTCCAAATATATTTGCATATTATGGCCATTTTTGAAATAAAAAAAAAGGTTTGTTGAACATTGAAATTATCTCCACTTTCACTAAATGGACCATCATTAGACCAACCATTAGGAAAAGGAACAGTAAATCTTCCAAAATTTTTGTATATTTATAACCCTGTTTGGATTTAGAAAATTGTTAAAAGTGTTGTTTAACATTGCTATTATCCCCGATTTCTTTCAACTGGTGTCTCTCAGACGCAACCTGTGTTGGGAATCAGGCAGGGGTATACTATGTCATGAATTTTACTTCGTGTGTATAGTATGTCCCTTTTATTAGAATCTCGTTTTAAGTTTTCATATCACCTCATTTTTCACTTGAACCTTTGAGGTACTGCTTTGAAACTTTTAATGGCTTTTTTATGACTATCACCACTGCTTGAAAATGTTTTGGATTTTAACAACTACGCCCCCTTTCCGACTTCATTATCTTTTTGAACTAAATTTTTCACTGAACCCTTTGAGATATTTCTTTCAAACTTGGACTCTTTTGTACATTTTGATGATAAAGAGATTTTTATTTTGCCATTAAGTGCATCGTTTATTCTTTTTGACAATATTTATTTTTATCTCACTAGAATAGGCAAGCATGCTGTCCTACTGACATCTCTTGTTTAATCATTTTCTCAAAAACAATATTTATTTGCATGTTATCAAAGTTTCTTAATACTCCTTTAACATTCTCATTTTGTATGGTGTCAGAAATAATCCGTATGCGTTTATAAATAAAGAACGGTTATACTGTAAAATCATTTATTTTCGTTGACATTAAAATTTCGTGGAATCTGTGATTAAATCAATTTCGTGGGTACATATATACGTGGAACCAAGTTCTAGAAAACATGAGGTCTATGAAATAAAAAAAAAAAAAGCCAAAGTTTTCGTGGGGAAAATATTATTCGTGGATAAAGTCATCCACGAAATCAACGAAAATCAGTTCCCCACGAAAATTAATGATTCTACAGTACATTACCTAAATTTGCATACCATATTGAAAATCAGTGCGATACTTAATTGGTTTATTTATACATATCCATCAAACCGCAACGTTTATGGAAAGCTTTGATTGCGAGATGCATATTTAGGTTGTGAATGCTGAACGTAGCCTCTTTTGATTCTAATTATCATTAAAATGCAATTAACATCTACATCTTCAGCAGATTCTATAGAGCAAATGATTTGGATTTCGTTACTGTTGCGTATAAAGATTCAAATGCATTGTTTATCAGGATGAGAAACTCATTACATCGAGAGACGCATGATATGAATAGTGATGTCAGCTATTTCAGATTATATTTGACTTTAACACCCACTCAGCCCCTCACCGCGTGGGTTCGAATCCCGGCAGAGTCATTCGGATTTTCATGTGATGAAGCCCTCCAGCTGGCTTGCGGAAGGTCGGTGGTTCTACCCGGATGCCTCTGTAAATTCGGGGTCTTCCTCCACCTGTGATTAGCTGGACGTCGCTATATGATTGAAATACTGTCGAAGCGACGATAAACTCAAATAGCCAAATTAGTCAAGTCAGATTATATTAAGTTTTTTGAAGATCGGCCTAAAAAAAATCAGAACTAAAATAGTGTTCTCCCTAGTGCAAGTAACTGACAATATCTCTATCGAAAAATAGATGATATTGATCACGTGTACAATGAAAACTCCTTGGATCATGTGCTAGTCCCCCTTTATAGTTTGTAGAAACTTTAAAATATTTGATGTACTGTATTTCAAATATTCACTTCGCGCATGCGCTGAATATTCTTATTTGTTCAAAATAAAATATTCACTTCGGAACTTACAATAGGAAATTCTGGAAGAATGATGATTCATTAAAAAAGAAAAAGAAAACAACAACAACAAGGTTCCCTGAAAAAAAAGGTTCCCTGAGGATGGGATGGTTTTTATGATTACAATCAAAGTCAAATGGTCATATTTTGTATTTGATGTTGTTATGATCATCAAGTGTTCTAGGTTGACCGATCTGGAGCTACTACACGTATAACCTTCTTCTTATTATTAATTTGCCTAGTAGCGCTCTACAAACCAACTATTTTAATATTTTTGTCAGAATTTCAAAAACGTGTTGGGTTGGGGTATATTTACACTACTGTGAAATCATTAATTTTCGTGGGACACTAATTTTCGTCGATTTCGTGGAAGGTTTTATCCAAGAATATTAATCCCCACGAAAACTTGTCTCTTATATAGACTTCGTTTTCAGACATGATCACAATAAATGCCTAATCCCCACGAAAACTTGTCTCTTATATAGACATCATCCAGCGAAGGCCGTCTAACTTTGGGACTATATTCTTTATTTAAAGGCCAAGTTCGATTATTGTTGGTATCGCAAGAGTTCAACGAATTGAGAACAATAATTAATAGTATTATGGGCGTTTTGTCATTTGAAAAAACAGCGACCCCCCCCCACACACACACACACCCAATATTTGGCTAATATGCCTAAAATATGCATAAATGGGGCACTGACCCCCACCTCCCTCCCCTGGGATTTGGCTGTTATGCTTAAACAATGTATGAAAGTGGGGGATCCCCCGCCCCTTCCCCGGATTTAGCTATAATGTTTAAAATCCAATAATCTAGTGTTTTGACATCAAATCTGAGACTCATTATTTTCTATTCACTCGTCAAAATGCAGAAACACAATTTTTCATGTTTAACTAAACTGGAAAAAAAAATTTATGTGAATCAAACATGACGTAGTTTTGGTCACAATTAAAATTTCGAATGTTGTATATGTGTACGCTGTACGCAAATAATCATGTTTAAAGCATAAAAACAAACATTACACAAGCGACTTGTTCTGTTACCATATACTTTAACAAATGAAATGTTTAAAGCATAAATTTTAGACTGTCGTTTTGTATTTGCAATCTATAGTCTTGCTTCACTATTTTATCTCCATTCAAATGTTTTTATTTCTTAATTTAAGCCCCGCTTCCATAATAATGGGGTTACTCAGCGAGCAAAATGGCCCTGGCGAGTTAGACCCAGACCCTGGTGCCTTACTTGTCCAGCAGGAACATTCGAGTGAACTGTTTCGCACCCCCCCCCCCCCGGTTTGTTCAAAACCAATTTCAGTGAAAAGGTAAGCCTACTAACCACCTGCTATTAATCTACTTTACTCCATCGTCGGAATCCCAGAGCGACCATTCCCTACTCTTCATCTATCGCCCAGAGAATGCTCTTTATTAGTCATTTGAAAATCAACGATCCAATTCGTTGCCCCGATGTGGTGGGGAATTTTGGAAAAGAAATATTTGGGTTGCTTTTTATATTAACCTTCCTCATGATACATGAAGCTATGCGAACAGCATAAACAGATCAGCCTGCGAGTAACTCGCAGGATCAGGTTAGCTGTTCGCTGTCTCAGGTCTGGAATGAGGTTTTGTAATTAGATTTGGTAAGGTTTAACTGTGGTTTTCTGCAGATCAGGTTTTGTGGTACTATTCAGTGGTAAAATGAGTCTATATGAGGGAAAGGGTTAAGGTCAGAGATACTAAACTAGATCGTTAGTTTCCGTTGAATATTTTGAATTGGGATTAAAATGTAATGTTTACACATAATTTTGTAGATTGATATCTTACGGGAAGATTAACTTTGGGATCGCTTTTGGTGTCATTCGGTTCAAGGTCTAACACAGTGTTAATTAATAAAATAAAGATTTTACGTTTCCGTTAAATATATTTAGTAAGGATTGAGATTTTATTACCAAATTTGGTGGGTAGATACCTTTTGGGAGAGGAAGTTTTGAATGAATTTTGGACAGGACAGGTCAAGGACACTGTAACTAAAACAAATCGTTTCGGTTACATATTTTAGTCAGGATTAAGATATGATACGTAGATATACCTCCCTCTGGATCCGCCTCTGAGCCTGTATCAGGATGTCATTATTTGAAGTGTTGGAAACAATGCATTCTAAATTTCTAATACATGTTCAGTAACAGATCTAGCGAAATGTAGAAATAGATCTAATGCAATAAAAACATTAACCTCACGCTTTTCTATTCACATATGTAAAGAACAGACATCATGTATCTGTTCATCGTCGAATACCCATGGCCGATTGATAGCCGGGGGTATTCGACGATGGTATTTGTTTTATATCTGTCTAAATATTTTTTCTGGTGATTATTATGCTGTGAAAATGTCTGAATCTCACAAAACTAGCGTTATAATGAATAAAAGTGCGCTTTACCTATCTAACAAAGCTTACAGGATATATCCACAAGCATTGAGTTCTCGCCATATTGGTATTCTCGGGCTATTTACACTAGTGCAATATTTGACGTCAAGTGTGACGTAATTTTACAGAGAAACCATCGACAATAAACAACATTGATTGATCCTTGTTTCTAAACCTTCTTTTTATTGAAAATGTTTGGAATTAGGTAAAAATATTCATTTAATAAAGAAGTACCAATTTTCTACCATTTTCACTAATGTTTCTTTTTATGTTTTTTTTTTTTAATCACTTGTTAAATCTACCGATACTATTCAGCAAGCATCACTGATTTATGTAAACCAACATCTGTTCTTAAAATAGTTTAGGTTTGATTATGAATACACTTCTCAACAATACTATGTACAGACGTCATTTAGAGCCATAGCTGTTATTAATATGATAGTAACTTTATACTTGATAATTGTGATACTGTATTACACTTCGCCCATTTAACCTTTGCATAGGGTTTTTTTTTACACCCAAAATTGGCCATATACACGTACCTCCAAAATTGTAAGGACTCTCTGGTTGAAAATATACAGACAGTTAAGGAAAATTGCTGTTGTACCCACAGTTACAAAACTCAGAGGACACCCTATAATAACATGGAACACTATCAGTGTGATAGTGTTTCTTGTTCTCATTTGGGTCATCTTATATTTTACAAACCAATCTGTTCTGTGATTAAGAACACAGAACTTCAATGCAACTGTTGTTTATAGGTTTTGTCTCTATAGATTATGTGCACCATACTCATTTTCAGTTCATTGTCGAGAACTCTAGACGCCATTTTGGAAATATTTTTTTTGACTGATGTTGGATTTTGACAGTTATTTTGTTCATTTTACAAAGTAACACTGAGCACCGCTTGCACGAAATATAAAGCCATTATGAAATGGATTTTTACCACGAATGCATTAGATCCACTACAGGCAGGCCTGGTACGCAATAGCACGTTGGTATACTTCTCAGAAATCAAATCTAAAAGTGCCAAAACTGCAATAAAAATCGATGCCTAACCCCAATTTTTTTCCGGGAGAGCCTGCCCCCCGCCCCCCCCCCCCCCTCAGATGCAATCCGATTATAAGGCACCCTGATAGGTATCAATCTGTTTTTTATGGTCATACATCTATTACAAACTACATTTATCTGCACTGAGCAATGTGAGGAATGAATGCGAAGGGAGGAGGAGGGGATATATAAAATGTTGTAGCCAATCGAGCTAACAGTATTATCACAATGAGGAAAAAGTACAACAACCGGTTCTTATAACAGTGCAGATTAAATGATCACCAAAATTGATTACCTCCCTTTGTGTTCGACTAAAAGTCAAAACATTTTACGAACGTTTCAGTTTAACTAGTTCTCCTCTCAAAGTTCTTTTTAAGTTAAATTGATTCTGAATCTATATTCTACGTAAAGTAAGTATTCAATATACTGAAATTCTAAATATATACGAACAAGTTCTTGAATAAAATATTAGAAAAATGTCAAAAGTAGATATATTACCGACACAAACAGTATTCCGGATACATGTCAATCTAGAATATCTTTTACAAGATAAAACCCAACTTCCCACGTTTAATGGGTCTAAAGAAAGTTCGTTATTTTGACATTATTTGAGATTGTTATATTGGTGTTAACAATGTCTGAACAAAAAAGAATCACCTAAGTATTGCAAAATTGTTAATTTAGATATGCATGGATTATTTGCTGGAAAAATATAGGACAAAAATAATTAGCATTTTAGACATTTTATGTTTTGTTTTTGTCAGGTAGGACTGAGTATCATTTTCCAAAATCATATTGCAAGGCATGTACATCTTCTGTCTTGTGATATGTATCAATATCTTTTGGAGTAACTGTATACTTGTTTTCTGTCTTTGTTTAACTTCCAACAATGTCCAAACTCCAATTATTACGGAATTCTGTGAGGGCCATTGCCTGTAAAAATAATCATCTGAAATTGAAAACATGAAATCTCAAAAGTATGATGATGAAAACCTGATAAAAACATGAAATTACAAATGTATGATGAAAAAATGCGAAAAACTAGGAGTATGATGACAAAAATGTGAAAAACACAATGACAGAAATGCGAAAAATATGATGATGAAAACAAAAAGTTTTCATTATTAAAGTTTTTGTGTTTTTAGCCATCGTACTGTCGCGATTTCCCATTTCATATTCTTTCATTCAAAGGCGAATGGCAGATGGCTCTTATAGAATTACCTTAAATATTGCTTTTTGCTGTTTTGTATTAAATAACTTCATATTAACCCATTCAGGTATGTAGTGTACATTGGCATTTTGAATCACGGTTTTGCAGTGCACCGGTGAATCGTTGAATCTCTATTGTCAGGGTTGTCTGTCACAAAATGTGGTGTCACACATATCTCCCAAAGTATTTCACAATTTTTTAGGATGCCCAATATATTTGTATGTGCCCCAAGGGTTTTTATTCTGTAGTATTATGGACTGTTAAGGTGAATGTCACAAATTTTCTTTTTTTTTTTCAGTATATATACATTTATTCTCCCCGTCATATGGTGTAAAGCAGGGGTTGGGGAGGACCATCCCCTGCAACTCCTTACACAACAATTTTACTGTTTTATATGTACAATCCAATAGCACATATTTATGTCATATAACAGTTAAGTAATAAACTGTATATCGTATATGTTTAAAAAGAGAGAAAATAACAATTAGTTAGTTGGAAAAAAGAGGGTTAAATTCAGGGATTTACACTACTTTTGATTTTCAGGGGTCCACTGGACTCAGGATCCTTAAAAACAGGGGTCCATCATTAATTTCAGGGGGTCCAAGCTATTTAACCTCACCAAAATATACTACTCAAAATTTGCTAAGGATCACTAGCTATTTTCCAGAAGAGTTATAAGTCTTGCGACTTTGAGGGCATGGAATGTTAAAGTAAATTTTAAAACTTTTTTTTTTCTGCGCAGATGTGTTGTTACTATACCAAAGCCATTATCTTTAACTAAAAGTATGTATTCCAGATCCTTAAAATTGAGAAATTTATTAAATTTAATAAGTGCAAATTTTGAGAATTCACATTAAAATTTGACTAGGTGGATAACAGACATTCTTGTTTTCTTACAGTATCATTTCAAGCATCCTTAACAAGTATTCCTTGTAGAAAAAAAAATATCTGGATATTCAAAATTCTGTTATACACCGTCTGCAACTGAATCACATAATCATTGAGTTCACTAACAGTATTTTCAACGCTTTGATCGTGATCAGCTTTAATAGCGGTTGCGAAATTTGAACGCATATTTAAGACTTGTAAGCTGTTCATGTAGACATCAGTGTCTTGATGACGAATTAATAAGGAGTTTTGAAAGTTTATGCAACCCTCTGTAAAGGGATTTGATGAGCTTTTCGCCGAAATGCAGGTATTACAATACGTACATGCCTTCGTCACGGAACTGTAGCCATTTAAATTTTTCAAGCCATATACTGAAATTTCTGCTCACGTTTTGATTTTGAGGAAGATTGTAACTGTAATCAGGGTGACCAGTTGACAATAAATTTTCATGTTTCTCGTCATCGCGATCTTTTCTTTTGCCCCATAAACTTCTTAAGTCAGTTTGTGTTTGCCATGCTTAACTTTGATAAGACATGTGAGCGGAAGCGTTCAATGATTGGACGCTAATTTTAAAAGGCACAGTGATTGGCTTGTAAATTTAACTAGTTAAATATAGCGTTGGAAATTCCAAGAGATTTACGAAGACATTTGATAATGAATTGGCACAGATATTCTGGACAATTCGTGCGTACACATGGACGCAGACTTTATTTTTCGGTGCGTACAGTCTGTGATTCATGCGTATATGGACGCAGGATCCTGCGTCCGGTAAATCCCTGTAAATTACAACATGGAATAAACATGAGGGGGGAGCATAACGCTAAAAAAGAAACAAAGTACTGCCTCGGTAATTTAATACGTATGAATCTTTGCGTTGTTTAAGATAATTGATTGGCACTTCAGTGTATTCAAATAGGAAAAAAACGCCCCCAGTGGCCAAGTGGATAGAGCGTCCATCTCCAGGGCTCAAATTTTATTATTTTTCCCACGTGCAAAAAAATGCGAGTGCCTTTTATTTCAACTTGTAAATTCTCAGACTTTAGTCTTCCTCACAAATTATTTTACTATCATGGAAATTACTTCCAATGAGCTTGTATATTATCAGGATCACTGTGTCATAAATAAATGGATTTTTAACTTTGTATAAGAAAAGGAGAAAGTAATTGTTTAAGTCAAAATTTTCACTTGCAAAAAAATGCTAGTGGTTTAAAACGTAACTCGCAAACTTCATTTTCTTCTCCCATTTTGCCAAAATGTGAGTGTTAATTTTAAGCCCTGGCCTCGAGAGCGGGAGGTTGTAGGTTCGATCCCCGGCCGCGACATACCAAAGTTGTAAAAATTAGTACTGTTATAGCTCCCCTGCTTGGCATTCAACATATAAGGGTAGTTGTTGGACTGGTAGGCCTGGTGTCAGGATAATGTGACCGGGTGTGGTATCATGCCACATGTGTCGACAGCATGATACTGCAGTGTGGCAGCACTATATCTGTCTCAAGTACACATCATCTCCAAATGACTGAAATACTGTCAGTGGGATGTTAAACCCAACAAACAAACAAATAAGAAAAAAAAAGAAAAATGTCAAAAATTCTTCATTCCTTATGCTTGAAGTTTTATAGAAAAGTATAATTCAGGATTATCAGCTTGTGAATTGAAATCATACATTTTTGTAAAAAAACAACAAAAAAACCTAGTTTGATAATGGTTCCCTGCACGCACCAATTTTGGGCAAATTTCAAAAATCAGTCTGAAGTTGATGTAGGGAGATTCAAGGCTTTTTCTGCTTATTTTTGGGAACGGACCCTAGCCCCAGTTGGGAATAATTACTGACTTATTTCACTTAAATGGGAATTTTTAAGAAGCAAAGCATCTTAGTATGTGTAACATATTGTTAAAAAAAGATTTTTCTTTCATTAACACAATTGAATAACAAACAAATTAAAAAAAAAAAGAAAAAAAATCCAATTGGGAAAAATATTTCCAATTTTCAATTTGGAATAGGTCCGAAATCTGAACCCTACAAATATACAGAAAAACCCCTGAGATTAATCTTATTATTCAAGCACTGGATGAAAGTACTTGAAGAGGGAATTACAGTTGTCATTTTTCCATGAAAGAAAAAGTATGTTGGTCTTAGGAAGGGAACCATTGTAGAGAAAAATAACCATAAGTATGGATGGGGTTCTGTAATTTGATATATTTGAATGAGTTTGAAGGAAAAAAGTTGATACCTTTTTTTTTTCATTTTATTCAATCTATTTCATTGTCAGATATTATCTTGGCTTCTTTACGCTTCATTTTTTATCATAAAAAAAAATAAAAAAATGAATTAGTCGGACCCATTACATATGCGCTCATATGTAATGGTTAAAGTATGGATAATCCTGTCAGTTGTATAAAATAATAACTACAATATTGCATCGTGCATGTGCACAGCTGATCAGTTTGTAGGCATTTTAAACTGTGATATGAATTAAGCAGTGGGGTCTTTGGATTATAAACAACAGTGTTCATAATAAACTTTGATGACATAGATTTATATATAGAGTTCTGTTAACAGAAAATAATTGTGTTCCTTGGTTCAGGCAGTTTCAGTAAATCTAGGTACTCCTTTTTGGATATAAATCACATCATAGATAAGAATATCAGTTGCATAGCATTAGACCTACTGGTACTTTATTTCTAAGTTACTGTTAAATACTTGAAATAGATAACTTTGCAAACAGGCATATTCTAAGCTAGTCATAAGTTTTCCTTACCTGCAGCTAGCCAGTGAGGGTTGTCCATCAGATGTCAACTAAAGGTACCGGTACATTGCTTTGACGTAAAAACTGTCGCAATAAAAAGAAACAACAGCCTTATATGGTTATTGATTTTTTAACTCACCTGAGCACTATGTGCTCAAGGTGAACTTCTGTGATCACCCTGCCTCCGGCATCATGCGTCATCAACAATTTGCTTTAAACAACATCTCCTGTAAAACTGCTGGACAGAATTTGATTATACTTGGCAGGGATGATCCTTGGGTGAAACTTCACGAAAGTTGCTAAAATAAACTTGAACTATGTAGAACTCTGGTTGCCATGGCAATGGAAAGAAAAAAATATGAAAACTTAAAAAATCATCTCCTTCAACACTACTGGCCAGATTTCAAAATGTTTTAGTACAGATGTTCCTTGGGTAACCCTATACTTAGGTGAGCGATCCAGGGCCTCTATGGCCCTCGTTTAGTGTGTTTGTTTTTTTTTAAATGCAGCAGTTTTTTGTCAAAGCAACATATCAGATTATACCTTTGATGTCAACAGTATGTTTAAACATCTCTTCCTAAACCAGTCCACATAGATAAAGCCTTACAGGGATGCTCCTTTAAAGTTTATCAAAAAATTTGATTCTATGCAGAAATCTAGTTTCCTTTCAATGGGTAAAAAGTAAAATAAATTTATGTAAAGTCTATACTGGATATAGTGTAGATATTAATTATATCTATTTGGCAAATTAAATTTATTTAATTTTGTTGTATTTCATAGGTTGAGCCATGTGGTCCACGCCAGAGGACTGAGAGACGTAGGCTGCCCCTCTGTCAGGTTATGTCCACTGACAAACTTCCCAGTATAACAAACATCATGTCAGCCTCCTCCTCCTCTTATACACCGGCTCCTTCAATACGGGATCTGGCCAATATTGCTTTTGCTTACAACCAATTGAATACAGTCAACAGCACTCACAATGTGAACGTGAAAAGATCCCTTGGTAAAAACTTGTCAAGCTCAGGTCTTCTGGAGAATTACAATGAGCTGTCACATATTGCAAAAATATCGAGTCCCCACCTAGATATTGACCATATAGAAAAAACCAACATGGGCCCAGAAGCTTCAAAATGTCCTCTGCAGCATGGTCAAGAATCAAAAACAACAAGTGAGTCCATCAGAGACACGCGTCCATCAGAGAGTGGGAACTCTACAAAACGCATCATCAGTGTGCATCAGGCATCATCCAGCTTAGACGCTTTGAAGTTTGACTTCTCTTGTAATCAGTGCCAGCAGGGGTTCAGTTCCAAGGAGGCGTTGTACGGTCATGTGTGTTTGAATCGTTCCGACGGGGATGTATTGTATGAGTGCCAGGAGTGTAAAACATTGCACCCAACTCTAGATGAACTGGCCAAGCATATGAAGGTGCACAAACAGCATGTGGTTGTGATGAGGAACACTCTCTTGCCACATCTTACACGCGTTGGTTACACGTGCAACTATTGTGATAAGGTACTTGGAAGTAAAGGCAGTCTGGTCAAACACCAAGAGCTGCATAAAGGACTGAAGCCATTTATCTGTAGATTCTGTGGAAAGAGCTTCTCGTTGAAGGGCAACAGAGATAAACATGAATTGATACACGAAGGTACTCGACCGTTTAAATGTTTGGTGTGTGAGAAATCATTCACCTTGAAGGGAAACTTGCAACAGCATGTGTTGACACACTCCAATCTTAAGTTATACAAGTGTCATATTTGTGACAAGGATTTCACGCTGAAAGGAAATTTAGACAAACACTTGAAGAGACATGAAACAGGAATGTCAAGGTCACGGGGGTCATCCTGCGGTCAAGGTCGGAAAACTACTCGAACTTCGACCTCGGTTATTGATTTTGACCTTCATGCTGAGGATGATGAGCTAAAGGACATGAAAGATGAGGATGCAGCAAAAGATATAAGTGGTAGAGGTAGTCATGGTAACAATACACAGACTCATCCTTATGTTGGTGTGACAGACAGTTCAGAAACAGCAAGAATCGAACAGCGGTTGGGAGAAATAAGAGAATCCTCAGAGTGATGTAAAGACTTGATGAGTATATGTGACTTTTATCATCTTGAATTTGTTATAAATCACTGGGACCTTGTAACCCCTAAAACTAGACTCTCACACATCAGACATGACATACATGCTGACACTTTGAGTCCATTACATGTAATACATGTGTATTTTACCAGTGTTTGACACTTAACTTTTTAGCCAGGTAACCTGACGAAACACCTGCTTTTAATTTCAGGAGTCCCTTCTGAAAAATGAAAAGTCCCTGTCATGTCATTCAGACATATGATGGCTTAATTCACATAACAATTGGTTAAAAAGTTATGATTCATCAAAGAGGGTTACTAATAAGAATCTTTAAAGTTAAAAAGTGTAAACATTATTTATTTAACGTGGATTATGAAACAAGTTATCACAACTTATATTAATCACTCTCGATAGCTGTAGTGGTGGTGTATGTGGTCATTATTGTGGGAGGAATTGTTCATGAAGATGATACATAGGCTTTCAACAGATGTGTCTGTTAAATTTACTTTAAACCTGAAAAGTAACAACGGAATATTCTGGAGTCTCTTCCTAATTTTTGGTGTCCTCAGGATTCCAGCACACTGTTAGTGTGGAACCCTGTTTACTGATGTTCACCGGCTTAATATTCCTCCTGTGTCTTCAGGTTATTCACTGGTTGTGTGGTGAATGTGTCTGCCTTATAAACGTGAGGTCACGGGTCTGTTTCCCAGCTTTTATATACTTAGTTTTGTATAGAATATGTTTGATAACTCCTGGTAACAGGTTAAAACGGGATAGTTATACAGGTGTCAGTTTATTATCGCGTCTGATTTTCAAAGAAAAATAGTCGAGGTATTGTCATTATTGGAATCAGTGTCGACATTGTTGACGTCGTCATCGTCATGCAAAACTTTAACCTTATAAAACTGTCTGTCATCAAACTTCATACACATGTTCATTATCACAAGGGCTTCATTCTCATCAAGAGCCATAACTATTAGGTCCATTTTGACCTGATTTATCTCCTCCCTTTATGGAAAAAAAAAATAACAGACAGCATTTGCATCCACATGCAATGCTCTTGTTACCTGTAGTGCTGAAATGGTAGGTTGAGGACACCGGTCAGGTAGTAATGTTACCTGGTTAGGGGTGTAAAATCTCAACATTGCAAATGACTATAAGTGCAGGATGAGTGTAAAAATCTGATTTTTTTCTAGGTATTTCTTTTAATTGACTATCTCAAATTTTTGAAGGGGGAGTAATTTAAGGAATTTTACACCATTTGTTACTATCCAGGTTATCACCAAATTTAAGATGACATGGTCTTGCTTTGAAATTACCAGATATCCTCAGTGTATTTCATCTTTTTTGTAAAAGAGAGATTTTGGAAAGAAATTGTAAGTCATACACCATAAAAGACAATATGTTATCATTTTTATGATAAATCATACACTGCAAGACATTGGAGATAAAAAGTTATCATTTTTATGGTAAATCATACACTGCAAGACATTGGAGATAAAATGTTATCATTTTTATGATAAATCATACACTGCAAGACATTGGAGATAAAATGTTATCATTTTTAGCTCACATGAGCACAACGTGCTCAAGGTGAGCTTTTCTGATTGCCTTTTGTCCGTCGTCCGTGCGTGCGTCCGGCATCAACAATTGCTTCAAACAACATCTCCTCCTAAACGGCTTGGCCAATTTGAAAAATATTTTGCAGGAATGTTCCTTGGATGAAGCTCTACTAAAGTTGTATAAATGGTTCTGGTCCATTGCATAATTAGGTCACAGGAACTAAAAATAGATTTTAAAAATGCAAACTTTGAAAATCTTCTTCTGCAAAACTGCAAGGCCTAGAGCTTAGATATTTGGTATGTAGCATCATCTTATGGGCCACTACCAAGATTGTACAAATCATAGCCCTATGGTGATAAATGACCCCGCACCAGGGGTCACTTGTTTTACATAGAGTTATATAGGAAAATCTTAAAAAATCTTCTTCCATGAATCGCATAAGGCCTAGAGCTTAGATATTGGTATGAAGCATCATCTTATGGGCCACTACCAAGATTGTACAAATCATAGCCCTATGGTGATAAATGACCCCGCACCAGGGGTCACTTGTTTTACATAGAGTTATATAGGAAAATCTTAAAAAATCTTCTTCCATGAATGCATAAGGCCTAGAGCTTAGATATTTGGTATGAGCATCATCTTATGGGCCACTACCAAGATTGATACAAATCAGTAGCCATATGGTGATAAATGACCCCACACCAGGGGTCACTTGTTTTACATGGTTATAGGAGAATAAAATCTACAACAACAAGTTATTATGGAATAATGCTCATAACAAATTTTAGCCAGATTGCCCTCTACCGGCCTGATAGAGTAATAGGAAATCTTAAAATTTCTCTATGAATCAATAAGGCCTAGAGCTAAGATTTTTGGTATGTAGTAGCATCTAATGGTTCATTACAAAGATTTTCAAAGTCTTGGCCCTACGGTGATAAATGACCCTGCGCCCAAGTCTTCTCTGAAACCATATGGCCCATTGCCTAGATATTTGGTGTGTAGTATTGTCAGGGGTAAAATGTTTTAGATTAAG
>CM037792.1:35226326-35276326 GCA_021229015.1 Solen grandis
TATTGAAAATACAGATGTTGCCCTAGTTCTGTTTCAAAGCATTATTAATAAATCCAATGTCTTACATCAGGTAAAACAGTTGTTTAGACCCAAACAGTCGTTGATTAACAGACTTAATAATCACTGTTAAACAACGCGGCTGGCTTGTTCAAAATGAAAACTTTTAAACAAAATAGAACGTACAAAGTTCATCAACGATCATAAATTTGATTTAAAGATGAGTAACGTTGTGCTTGGCATTAACTTATTTACAGGATTTGTTCCGCAAGCTATGTATGTTCAAATAATCCGTATCGTGTGTATGGTTTTGTAAGAAACAGTGTAGCACGGGTCTCAACTTCCCTCCAGACGAGAATAAAATGTTCAGCCAAAATAAAAAGTCATAAAAAGTTGGGTTGAATGTGGGTGTGCAGGTTTCATTTAGACATTGTTTCCAATGGAACGGTTTTATGTTTCAAATTAATTAATCTAGAAAGAAAAAAGTAAGTAACTAAGAGATTTTAACAGCATGAATATACTAGGCGGTTGGGGAGTTTCTGTCTAATATTACCATGAAATATCTTTTAAAATTTTGATGGGGATGACAGTAATTAGTGTTGTAGAACTATTATTTATTATCCTCGGGAGTGGGGCCACCGCGTGGGTTCGAATCCCGGCAGGGTCATTCGGATATTCATATGAGGAAGCCTTCCAGCTGGCTTGCGGTGGGTCGGTGGTTCTACCCAGATGTCTTCGTGCATTCGGGGTCTTCCTCCACCTGTAATTAGCTGGACGTCGCTATACGACTGAAATACTGTCGAAGCAACGGTAAACTCAAAAAGTCAAGTCACGTCATCCCCGGGAGTTGGTAAAGTGTCCCTCCCACCGCAATCGGCGGAGTAAACATCAATGGAAAGAAGCAGACTTAGATCGTCTTTCAGTTACACGGAACGGTGAAACAAACTATTACATGTGCATTTAAGAAAAGCGTTTTGATAAAACAACTTTATATTTATCAAATATACTAGATTCTGGAGAAATATACACGAAGCATTGTCAGCGCAACAGGTGCGTCACTTTTTTCCATTAGTATAGGCATATCTGCCAATGAAAAAGTGAGGAGAAATGGCGGAAATTGGGGTAAATTCCAAGTTTCGGTGGGAAACCCCTAGTCCTCGGCAGAGAAATGTTGAAAATGGGGAGAAATCCCTAGTCCCGGTTCGGAGAAATGGTGGAAACAGGGAGAAATCCCTAGTCCCGGTTCGGAGAAATGGTGGAAACAGGGGGAAAGCCCATGTCCCGGTTCGGAGAAATGGTGGAAACAGGGGGAAAGCCCATGTCCCGGTTCGGAGAAATGGTGGAAACAGGGGGAAAGCCCATGTCCCGGTTCGGAGAAATGGTAGAAACAGGGAGAAATCCCTAGTCCCGGTTCGGAGAAATGGTGGAAACAGGGGGAAAGCCCATGTCCCGGTTCGGAGAAATGGTAGAAACAGGGGGAAAGCCCATGTCCCGGTTCGGAGAAATGGTGGAAACAGGGGGAAAGCCCATGTCCCGGTTCGGAGAAATGGTAGAAACAGGGAGAAATCCCTAGTCCCGGTTCGGAGAAATGGTGGAAACAGGGGGAAAGCCCATGTCCCGGTTCGGAGAAATGGTAGAAATAGGGGGAAAGCCCATGTCCCGGTTCGGAGAAATGGTGGAAACAGGGGGAAAGCCCATGTCCCGGTTCGGAGAAATGGTGGAAACAGGGAGAAATCCCTAGTCCCGGTTCGGAGAAATGGTGGAAACAGGGGGAAAGCCCATGTCCCGGTTCGGAGAAATGGTAGAAACAGGGGGGAAAGCCCATGTCCCGGTTCGGAGAAATGGTGGAAACAGGGGGGAAAGCCCATGTCCCGGTTCGGAGAAATGGTGGAAACAGGGGGAAAGCCCATGTCCCGGTTCGGAGAAATGGTAGAAACAGGGGGAAATCCCATGTCCCGGCTCGGAGAAATGGTAGAAACAGGGAGAAATCCCTAGTCCCGGTTCGGAGAAATGGTAGAAACAGGGAGAAATCCCATGTCCCGGCTCGGAGAAATGGTAGAAACAGGGGGAAATCCCATGTCCCGGCTCGGAGAAATGGTAGAAACAGGGGGAAATCCCAGGCCCCGGCCCAGAAAAGGTAGAAACAGAGAGAAATCCCTAGTCCCGGTTCGGAGAAATGGTAGAAACAGGGAGAAATCCCTAGTCCCGGTTCGGAGAAATGGTAGAAACAGGGGGAAATCCCATGTCCCGGCTCGGAGAAATGGTAGAAACAGGGAGAAATCCCTAGTCCCGGTTCCGAGAAATGGTAGAAACAGGGAGAAATCCCTAGTCCCGGTTCGGAGAAATGGTAGAAACAGGGAGAAATCCCTAGTCCCGGTTCCGAGAAATGGTAGAAACAGGGAGAAATCCCTAGTCCCGGTTCGGAGAAATGGTAGAAACAGGGAGAAATCCCTAGTCCCGGTTCGGAGAAATGGTAGAAACAGGGAGAAATCCCTAGTCCCGGTTCGGAGAAATGGTGGAAACAGGGGGAAATCCCTAGTCCCGGTTCGGAGAAATGGTGGAAACAGGGGGAAAGCCCTAGTCCCGGTTCGGAGAAATGGTAGAAACAGGGGGAAAGCCCATGTCCCGGTTCGGAGAAATGGTAGAAACAGGGAGAAATCCCTAGTCCCGGTTCAGAGAAATGGTAGAAACAGGGAGAAATCCCTAGTCCCGGTTCGGAGAAATGGTGGAAACAGGGAGAAATCCCTAGTCCCGGTTCGGAGAAATGGTAGAAACAGGGAGAAATCCCTAGTCCCGGTTCGGAGAAATGGTGGAAACAGGGAGAAATCCCTAGTCCCGGTTCGGAGAAATGGTGGAAACAGGGAGAAATCCCTAGTCCCGGTTCGGAGAAATTGTGGAAACAGGGAGAAATCCCTAGTCCCGGTTCGGAGAAATGGTGGAAACAGGGAGAAATCCCATGTCCCGGTTCGGAGAAATGGTAGAAACAGGGAGAAATCCCTAGTCCCGGTTCGGAGAAATGGTGGAAACAGGGAGAAATCCCATGTCCCGGTTCGGAGAAATGGTGGAAACAGGGGGAAATCCCATGTCCCGGTTCGGAGAAATGGTGGAAACAGGGAGAAATCCCTAGTCCCGGTTCGGAGAAATGGTGGAAACAGGGAGAAATCCCTAGTCCCGGTTCGGAGAAATGGTAGAAACAGGGGGAAAGCCCAAGTCCCGGTTCGGAGAAATGGTGGAAACAGGGAGAAATCCCTAGTCCCGGTTCGGAGAAATGGTAGAAACAGGGGGAAAGCCCATGTCCCGGTTCGGAGAAATGGTGGAAACAGGGGGAAATCCCATGTCCCGGTTCGGAGAAATGGTGGAAACAGGGGGAAATCCCTAGTCCCGGTTCGGAGAAATGGTAGAAACAGGGGGAAAGCCCATGTCCCGGTTCGGAGAAATGGTGGAAACAGGGGGAAATCCCATGTCCCGGCTCGGAGAAATGGTGGAAACAGGGGGAAATCCCAAGTCTCGGTACTGTAAAATGGTGGAAAAAGAGAGAAAGCCTGGTGATGAAAAAAATGGAAGAAACAGGGAAATCCCAAGAAATGGGGGAAACAGCTGGAAATCGAGCCTTGAGGTTATCCGAGCATTTAATTTTCCATCTTCAAGTTCCTGAATAATCGAGATTTCCAACATATCCCAGGTTTCGTCACTTAAAGAATCCAGGGTCCGATTTACATATCCCAGGTTTCGTCACTTACTTAAAGAATCCAGGGTCCGATTTGAAACTGCATCATGCATATAGATCAATTTCAATTAATAAGCATTTCTATTAGTCGTTATCCATACTGACCAAAGAAAGTAAACCAAGCATTTGAATCTGAGTTTGAATAATCAATTATATCGCAGTCTTTGTCCATATTGACCAAAAAAACATTTGAATGCGCATTTGAATCTGAATTTGAATTATCAAACATTTACACCGCAGGCTTTGTCCATATTGACAACATTGACATTCAAGACAATCCTGAATTCAAATTAAATGGTTTCGCAAGCAAAGCCAAACACCTCAAAATCTGAAATCTGCAGCTGTAAGCAAAAATAAAGCTTAGGTCATCATTTCAAACACGAATTTGATCTTTCTTTCTTAGATAACAAACATTTAAATTAAGATCGATATAGACCGATATCATTGTTTGAAAGAAGGACATATATAGTCTCAGAGCACGAACCAGAAGGAAGACATTAACCGGAAGTGGTTAACTGACTGGTTCCAGTACAATGCACTGGTTATAGGCGCTGAATATTTAGTGCCCAGACACCTGGTCCCATCATATATAATCCAAATTTTAAAAAAAAATTTTTTAAAATTTAAACTTCTCCATTCAAATAATCAAAACAGCATCTTAGAACGTTTCCAAAAGGTTTAAACATTTAGCGATGCTTCAAACAGAGCAATTTCGAATAGTGGTCGTCTATGGGGTTCAGAAACGTTAACCAAAGTGTCTCTGAGGGCTTTCTATCTTCAGCATTCAAGAAAATACCACGGGAGGAAGATTCTTCAGAGAATGTTTTTGAAGCTGTCAATCATAGCTTGCGGTAGGACGAGGCGTCTGTGGTTCAATGGTTAGGAGAGATCTCAAATATGCAGATAAGGACAAAAAGCGACCAGATAATGTTTAACTGAATATTCCTCTTAAGTACGTGAGTAATTGGTATCTTGGGAAGATTTGAACCAGGTCAGACAGACGTACGTCAAGTGCAGAGGTGCAGCTTTTAAGATTCGCAAGACTTGAAGAAAGTACAGTACAGTACGGTACAGGTGAACGGCTGCTGGAAGGAAAGATTGAAACATATTTTTCTCTGCCATGTCCCAGCCCTTAATTTTAGAGGTTGCATATGTCTGTGTGCGCGCGTGGATGTATGTGTGCATATTTGTCTAAAATATGATGAATTTCTATATCAAGCATATTCGATGAGTCTGTTTAGGACATAATAATGCTTCAGAGATAAGACCATAACAACATATGTAGTCCTTCTCCTTAACCCTTTCCCTCATATAGACTCATTTTGACGCACTCAATAGGTACCACATAAAGCCTGATCTGCAGAAAACCACAGTTAAACCTTACTAAATTTAATTACAAAATCCTCATTTCCAGACCACTGAGGAGCAGCGAACAGCATAAAACCTGATCAGCTGCGAGTTACTCGCAGGCTGATCTGGTTTTATGCTGTTCGCATAGGTCTTTTCATGGTATCCTCTATGAGGGAAAGGGTTAAGTTAATGTGAAACAATTATTTATTCTATTTCATTCGTTTACTTAGTACAATGTCTAATCTGGCATACAAGATAAATAAAGAATTTACATATCAAAATATATTTCGATTTCGTTTAAATCTATATTGGGTTTTACGTAAATTTGTTTAATATGGACAGTAAATTATTATATTCAGTACTTACATAAAAGTTTAAAGTTGAATGAAAGGGGGGAGTAAGGAGGACATAAATAAGAAAAGAAAACAGAAAAAAAGAAGTAAAAAAGAAGCAAAGCTTCACAGTCGGGGGTTTAAATCAGGTTGGTCACTTACAGTAAGGCTGATGCTTACAATGAAGTAGACCCTCAACATATTCAACATATTTAGTGTTTTTTTTTTCATATACGCTTTTGTTGTTGAAAAATGTATTATGGTGGATTTTACCATCGCTGCTCTATTATTTAAGTTATACAGTGACGTCCAACTACATACAGATGGGACAGAACCTGACTACACAGAGGCATTCGGGTAAAACCACCGACTTACCACAAGCCAGCTGGAAATACGATTTCGTACAATGTATATAGAAATACGGGTTGAACACAAGAGTCGAGTAATGACTCAGGTTTGCTAACACTTGACTCCAGATGGAAGGCATTATACTCTACCCAAACCTTATCCAATCAAGGTATATTCAAATACTTCCAAAACATGTTTCTAATCAGGCCCCTAATCCATTGTTTTCCCCTGGTGTACGTCATTTCACCTGGGTAAGTTGACCTGATTAGTCTTTTAGCAGGAAATAGTATACTCTTGCGATACATATTTACACCTGGCGATATCGTGTGTGTTGATTATTTTCTTTTTCACACTTGATAAACTTGAACTCTTTTCTTTATACTGCCACGTACTGTATACATGCATGTTTATCATGAGAACGTATGCTTAGACCAAAGTGTCTTGCAACTAACAGACTTGCTTTATATAGCTCTTAACATTATGATCTGCATATAGTTTCATGAGAAATACAGTACAGTATAACAACGTCACATAGAAACAATCACCAATAGGCAGTTTCATATCCTATCACCTACATTTAGGAACACAGTTTTCATGTTTATTTGTTTTTGCCCTATCAGATGCTTCCTGTCTGTCAATTTCAGACAAAACACCTAAATAATACTAACACTTTCAGTACCAAGGACGTCAATTACCTAATCAAATTTCGCACAATTTGGTTGTCCATGAATCAAATGCATAGAAGTGGTTGAACAACACTGAAGTCATTGTACTCGTATAATAGTGTAATGAAAGAAAAGGCCAGACTCTAAGTTGGCATAACTTGTAATATTTGAAATAAGATATGTTTAAACTATAAAAGTGCTTCACATTTGTTTAAACTTTTATAAAACGGTTGATTTGAGTATACTCGAGTATTCAGACCATGCTATTATTAAATGACGAGTTGCAGTAACACGAGTTAGTATATGATACACTCTTACATGTTATGCAGTTCAGTAATATATAAAGTACAGAGTGTATTTCTCAACTGTTATATATGTGTTATATGTCATGTCTAACAACGATCACCATGCTTCATTTTATATATGTATAATATTTCATACCTGGTTATAGGACAACATCTCCGCTTGACTCTAGTACACTTGTTTATAGCTACAATGTCTGATATTGCAAAAAAAAAAGCGTTGAATACATGAATGTATTTCTTGCGCGGAATGTTCGTTCCCCATATATTTGAACTGCTGTTATATAACTTATGACAAAAACGGCCTACTCATGCAATATCCATACCTGAAGTGAATAATACACATATAATCCAGGTAGTCTTCAAAGTTCTTCTTTAAAACTACACTTTATCCCTTTACCTAATGAATATTCATGTACAAATTTATGATTTGAGCGGATCTTATTGACTGAACTTGAAACTTTTCCGGTTTTCTTTGCCCTTCAGACTGTGTAGAATCTAAACTACAATAGTGTATGAGCAAACAGAGGACAATGAGGGTTTCAGACATCAGGGTTTCCTCTGTACTTTCACGAACTGACTGATCTGGGTCTACTCTGTTTGTGTCAAAATGTTTCAAAATGGGTCTATATGTAGTAAAGGGGTTAAAATATAAAATCCAATTGAAATAAGGCACGTTTGTAAGAACATCAACACTAACTCATAAATATCTGTACACATAAAGTATAATGGCAGTATTGCGAGGAGTGATTCTCCGAAAGCCATGCATAATTCGAGATATATTTCTAGTCCCGGCATAAGCTGAAACTATAAATACATTCGTGTACTCTCGGTATTCCGAGTATCGCGATATCTCGAACATTCCATCACATCCACCATTCGTTCTTTGAATAATCACAATATTTGTACACTGTGATATCATTAAATTTTAAGGGATATTGATTTTCTTCGATTTCGTGAAAGGTTTTATCCACATATACTAATCCCTTCGAAACCGTTCTTTATATACATCTCACGATTTCTTAAACATGAATCAGTGAATGAAGGCACTTTAGATACTCCCCTATTTACATAACAGACGAAATTCAATATCAGCGAAAAATATAATGATTTTACAGTAGTATACAACAACTTACCTACCACAGACATGGAAAATAAGAGCTGTATGGAAGACTCATGTGAGAGATAAATTGCAACATGATAAATACGTATTTTGAATATATTAAATAAACATATGAGGGTTATAGTTTTACGATATATGCATAATCAACTTACCAATCTCTTCCTCAAGGTACAGAATTCTTGCTAGTAATTTTTGATGATCAGTGTCATTTTCAGGTATTTCCGGTTGAACGACAATGACGTCGCTTGACGTCACATTGTCACATGTTATCACCTGTTCTTCAGTTTCAATCAAGCCAGGTACTTGACTCCCTTCAGTGGAAGAAAGTCCTTCCTGTGATTGAGATATTTCCACTTCCGGTTTTATATTTTCACTTTGGTCAGCATCTTCAACGTTCCTGGAATCTCCGCTAGATAATTCCTCGGTTTCCTGAATGACACTCTCCATATCATTTCCGAAAGTCTGAGAGTTGTCAACCTGTTCGGAATTGTCATCCGACAACGACGAAGGTGTGTCCGACGGCGTTTCTTCGGTACCGACGGTTTCACACTCTTCCGGCGACTCTTGCGTTACAGAGGAATTTTGGTCGGTAGTTACTCTGCAAGTCACTTCCCGACGACGGAACTAAATCCATTTCGGTTACCGACAGCTGTATCACCTCACTGAATACTTCATCAATAACCGACAACAAAACCGCGGGGTCACGTGGGTATCGTACCTTTTCAGTTATCGTCTGCACATTACGCGCTACTGCATCACTCAAAATATCATTACCTGTAGAATCTAGAGGCACATAAGTAAAAGTGTTCGGCTGTGCATGAGAGTCACGTGACTCAGATGTAGACTTCCCAGGACGATCTTCCGTACCGCTATCACTCCCGGCACCAGCTTGAGGGTCTGATACGTCCTGAACCAGTAATTTTGGAACAGTTGAGAAACGGCTACAAGTTATTGTTGGATAATGGGATTTGGCTAATGAGATCATTTTTTCAACAAGGTGCTCAATTTTCTCGGAAAGTATCGTCTTGGCAACCTTCATTTGTTCCATTTCCGAACGAAGCTGAGTATCGTTTTCAGTATCTACATAAGCAACAGCTAAAGCGGACAGGGTAGGGGAGTTATTCATCGAATCTAACGATTCCTTATCTTTCCGCAATATCTCGCATTCGTTCTCCAGCTGATTGGATTTTTCTCTGAGCACGTAACACTCTTGCTGGCTGAGTTCCAACTGTCTTCTCACATCAACCAAAACATTAAAATCTGATTCCTCTAAATCTAATGATTTGGTTTTTCTTAAATACCGCCCTTGTTTTGTTTGGGATTGATATGTTTGTAGCTGAGCGTACAGGTGCTCAATTTCAATATCCCTGTCTAGCAATTTAGTCCTCAATTCATCAGCCTGTTTTTCGTACTCTTTAATTTTATCCATGTAATACGTATTGGGCGACGAGGGTTCAGGAACAATCTGGAGAAGCCTGTCTTTTTCTCTCAGTCTTTGCTCTAAACAAAACATATCTTCATGAAGCATTTCATTTTCTTCCTCTAACTCTGCCATATTCTTTTTCAAAACCGACAATTCCTTTTCTGTCATTTCGAACTGGATATTTAATTCTATATCCGCTTCCGTTCTTGCGCGGTTTTGTTGCGTGTCAGCACTAGAGTCTTTATCTCTTTTACTAGCATGTTGCCTTGACAATTTCTTAAGCTGAGTACTTAAATTGTCATTCTCGTCCTCAAGATCACGTACCTGTATAGAGAAAACGAAATAAGTCTTAAATAAATTTCATGTTTTGTTACAAGCTATACAGACAACTCTGACTAAAGATGTCAGTCAAGTTTAGGGAAAGGGTGTTGCCTGGCGAGGTGCTCTGACCATAAGGATGGCTATATTACGCCAAATATGTTATCCATATTGATAAAAGACTTTACTTACTTACTTAATTAATTACTTATGTGGCCCGTCTCACACAGATTTAGCCTTATTCATTTCGTATGGAATGTTATACATTTTACATGTATATAATTTTCAAAGCTTCTTTACATGATATAAGCATTTTGGCAAAATATATCCAATCTTATCACTTTCATTGTAAACTGAATAAAAATGTAATCCTTTAAAAATTCGATTTGTACTGACATCATGTAGAGTCCTTCCCACGTATATTATACATAGACTAACAAAAACAATTCATATCGAGGGGTAAGAGCGAAACTGGGCTAAATGCTTATATAAATATATGCATTTAGCCTAGTTTCGCTCTCACTCCTCAATATGTAAGCATACTTTACAGCATACTCGTGCCATATACAACTGACCACGTTGTCATGACAATGAGTAACAACAACAACAACAACATTTGTTAGGATGACAGTACACATGGAGCAATTTACTCATATTTAAAGACTGTGTGTACAATGCATTGATGATGACGATGGGCAAAGCGATTCCTTTTGATTTAAACGTATTTATTTTACTTCAATTGGGAAACAAAGTCTTAAAACTCATTCTAATCTCTCTCGACAATTTCTTGGTTGGACCAGTACTTTCCCCAACTGGGTCCGAACCCACGACCTTCAGTTCTGCACTCGGGTACGTTATCACTGCACCACGGCGTCTTTATCTTTCCTCGACAGAACATAGAAGCGGGATTTAATTGAAAGTGATTCATTGTTACGATATGACCCCATTTATATAAACCCATCCATCACTTCCAGTCGTGTTCCATTAGTGATCATTACAACGATTTGCTGTAATTTGATAAAGACTGAAGGGAATTCGGGAAAAGCTTATACATAATCTCGCCCGTCAAGCGAGATCATCTGTTACCACATAAAATGTTGCAACATAATTTTTCATCCCCTTACGTAAGCTTTGGGTAATCTCAAACTTTTTTTTCAACTAAATATTGGCTTCTCTCTTTTGAATGTTAATTTGTTACGGTATGTAGTGATCATCATATATCTCATGATGTGAAAATAAAATTGTAGACTATGCATTAAAGTTTTCTCGTTTTTTTCCATCCCCTAAGCGATGTACATGTATTTTCAAATGATACATACAAATGAATCACATTTCTTAATTATATGATGGATATTTTTCTCTGTTCCTTATTTGTACTTACAAGTTTGACATAATTATAGCGTTTAATTTAGCTGACAGCTAGCAATAAAATATATTAAAACGGTATTTCAAGTTTAATTTTGCGACATAGTCTGGTTTATTATTCAATACGGTTAAGCTTACTGAGGCATGAAATGTTCAACAAATCAAATACTGTTTTTAATCATTCCCTAATATACATTTATCATTGTGAAATGATCAAAGCAAATTCCGCAGACTACCTTAAACATTACCTTTCTTAAGATTATAGTTATAAATAATTTGGACAATGTGTTTAACTGTTTAATTGTTCTGTGTTTCTGGCGTTAAGACAAGGCTGTTGCAAATAAACTTACTTTCTAATGCTCAGTATTTCATTCAACAATGAAATCTGAAACGTGATGCACGATTCTTCGAAGATTAAAACACGATAGCACGATAGTGAAAACACGATAGCGCGTTAATGAAAACGAAAAAAACGATAGCACGAAAATGAAAACGCGATAGTGTGACAATAAAACAGTTAAATGATGAAAATACGAAAAATATCATGTTTACACCATCGTAATATTGCACTATCGCGTTTTCACTATCGTACTTTCGCATTATCATTACTGATAGTTTTCTCTATTGTTTTTTTTACGTATTTTTTCCATAGCCATGGAACATATTTTAAGTTGATTAGATATAGATATCTTTTTCCTATACCCTGACTCTAAAGATCGTATGGTTTTCGAAAAAAGAATTCTTGAATAAAACGTTGCAAAAATTGCACATTGAATTTTTAACGCATTTAACCCTATATGTATACATTTTTGACACAGAAATAATTTCCGAAAATCTCCCTATAAAAAGAAATAGAAAAAACAAATCTTTTACGTTAAGATTTAACCTGCTACTAGACCCTTGAAAATTAACTATTACATACTATCCACACTTTAAAAATGAGACTTAACATGTAACTATCTGTATGCCTATTACTATTTATTGACACAAGTAACATCACAGTGACTACTGATATGGTGAACATGATGACTGGTTGAGAATGACGAAAATACGATAGTGATAAGGCGATAGTGCGATAATGCTAACGCAAAAGTATGATGCTGAAAATGTGTAGATGGGAAAATGAAAAGAAGTGCAGGTATTAAAAATTATTACGTAATAGTTTGATAGTAAAATCGTGATGATGTGGTTATGCAATAATGATAATGCAAAAGCAAACAGTGAAAAGCGAAGTGCGATAATGATAAAGTGATAGAACGACAGTGAAAAGCTGAAGATGCGATAATGATAAAGTGATAGAACGACAGTGAAAAGCTGAAGATGCGATAATGATAAAGTGACAGAATTAGAGTGAAAACCTGAAGATGCGATAATGATAACGTGACAGAATTAGAGTGAAAACCTGAAGATGCGATAATGATAACGTGGAAGTGCGATAATGAAAATGCGAAGATACGATAATGAGTATGATAGCAAAGACGTAAAGGTGCGATAATAATAAGGCGATAGAACGATAATGTAATTGTGAACTCGTGATACTTCGATCATTAAAACGCGACATCATAACTATGATTTCATGATTCTTTATCACATTATCATTATCCTCATCGCATATTCGTATCGTAGCGTTTTTATCATCGTATTATCGCGTTATCATTTGCTCGCTATCGCGTTTTCTTTATCGCGATCCGTGATTTTGCATTTTCATCCCCGTAGTACCGAACATCGCATTTCAGATCAACACATTCAAAGGCGATGGCCCTAACGGACCTCTGTCTGCTAGAAATACATTTATCTTAATAGTCATACATGTATTAACATCTTATCGCCTACGGTGAAGACTACGACTATCATTTAGGGACATTTCTCGTCATAGAATACATTCCTACACCCTGCAGACAACCGCAATACCTAATGTGATATTTCCAACTGCCAACCAACTACCTGCCTCTCATTGATAAATAACAAGCCTGCCACAATATTGAACAAACATGTCAGTAGACTGTACCAATACAAACAATTTAAAAAGTCTTCGTCAAGGCCGCGGTTCAAATGACCATCTCGTCCCAAGACAAGCAGAATGCCCATCAAAAATAGCTAAACGTAACACCCTGGATCGTGCATCAAGTGTGTGAGCATGCTGCACACGACGTTAATCTTGTTTTTCATTCGTGGAAATTTAATCATGAAAAGGAACAAAAAATACATTATTTCGTTTATGATGATAAAACATAACAGGATTTTATGAATAAGGCCAACAGAAAACCAACAGATTCATCGCTATTAATCAATTTTAAAGCAATATGTGTTGCTCTTACGGTGATTAATGCTTCAAAGAAATCAATGATTAAGGAATAAACTATATCAAAGGACTTTGACGGTTTTTGGAAGTGCTCTTATATTAGTAATTTCTCCGGTCTAAAACCTTTCTTATATGCACTGCTTTGAGATATGACTTACGTTTTTATAGCAGAATAACCAGTTTATTTTCTAATTTATTTAGATATAATCATGGAAGTGGCGGGCCAACTCGCAATGCTGCAAATAGACCTAAGTAAGTAGGTAAAGCAAGTAGGCTTGATATATACTGGAAATGTTTAGACACTCTCATTGACCAGTTTGTTGCTTTGAATAACGTTTAAGCAATATTATGACCTTGACCCTTGACCCTTGACCTCACCGTGAATGTATGAGACCGATATTGCATGAATGATGAAACAAAGTACAATACTGTATGTACCGTCCGCTTCTCGAGTGCGGGGGTCGTAGCTCGATTGTTGAGGGACAATATATTGCCTATGCTGTCGCCAAGTACCTGCCTTAAGCGGTCAGTCAAGGGAGCAAGAGAAAGTGATCGCTTAACAGAGGTGACCGCTACATGAAGTTTAAATTTAACACAATATGCTACAGTTTAGTAAATTAAAAGTGATCGATAAATACAGGTTGGTCGTAAAGTACAGGTTGCCGCCAATATAAGTTAAACTGTACATGCCCTTGTTAAACAAAGGAGAAGGATTCGTCTAAGTTTCAATATCTTATTTCCCAATCAACAGATAAGTAGATTTTAATAAATAAATAGACACACACAGGCGCGCGCGCAGTTAGTGGGGCCCCAACAAATAAACAGACAAAATGGCTGACCTTCTTCTGCAGCTTTTTGCCGTTCTCCTCCAGGATCTGTAGCTGGTCCCGCAGGTCGGCTTCCCTCTCCTTGTTGTCAAACACTTCCCTCTTCAGCTGCTTTATCTCCATCTCCTGGCTGCCCTGGCGACCCACCGTCTCCAGCAGCGCCCTCTGATATAAACACAAAACAGGGGACATAACTCGTCTGTCACATAGTCAAATCTAACTTAACCCTTTTCCTCATATATATATATATATATATATATATATATATATATATATATATATATATATATATATACTGTTACATATTACACCTAACCTAGTTATGTATACACAACACTGTAGAGGGAACTCCCTATTCTAAGAATAACTTGTTTACTAGTTTTGTTCTGGAGTGATCTATTAGGCGATCCCTGTTCTAAAAATAACTTGTTTACTGGTATATTTGTTTATTGGAACTTTCTTTCTTTCTATGGAAAATTCTAGAAGTCTTATGTAACCTGTTTACACTTTAGAACATTCTTTTTGGAGAATAGTATGGTTGTTTCTAGAATATTTTGCTCAAGTATATATAATGAAGGGGGTTTTAGGGATGGTAGACTTGTTGAGGAGACTTGTTTTAGCAGACTTGTTTTTAGAATATTATGACAGTTATTTATAAAGTAGTTTTTGACACTGTAGTGTGGAATTAATTTCGGACTTACATTTGGATAAAGGACATATCTATTGGATTACTCAGGTTATATTTAAATTTTATCAATCAGACAAGGATCAAACTAATTTGTTATAATAATTTTAAGACACTGTATGTTGTGATATTCATATTGATATTTGTCACTTGTTAATAATTAAAATATATTTAGTTAACTAGTTTGTTGCTGGCTTTTCTTTGTTGCGCCATTTCATCAAATTGGCCGTAACAAATTGGGGGCTCGTCCGGGAGCAAAACATTTTCGTCTAATATTTTAGACAAAATTTTAAAGGGACATACCTATTTTTCGGAGTATTTAATAAAAGGGACATACTTATATTTTAACTCAATATTTGAAATTGAACGTTGCTTTTGTTTTCTTGTGTAAAACCGGCAGCAAAATATCATGGCATTCAATTTGGAGAAATTCATTGCTTCGCCTTCCCAGGAGGAAATTCTTTTGGCAAAAAAGTCTGATTTGCTTGATATTGTTGATCACTACAAAGTGTCTGGTATAAAACCGGCTATGCGCAAGCATGAAATCTTTAACATTTTAATTCAAATATTAGTTGATGAAGACACTTTGTCTTATGATTTTTTATCTTTAGTAAAAGAAAGTACATCAGATTTGGAATTAAAAATTCAGTAAGAGAAAATGAGGTTAAAAATGAGATTAGAAAAAGAAGAAAGAGAAGCGAAAATGAGATTAGAAGAAAGAAAACATGAAAAACAATTAGTTAGAAAAGTTGAGATTAGATCTAGAGGAAAGAAGAGAAGAAAGAGAATTTAAATTAAGAATGAAAGAATTTGAACAGGCAAATCAGACTACAATTTTAACAAACAAACCTTTTGATGTAACTAAAAATATAAGACTTGTTCCTCTATTTCAAGAAAAAGATGTTGACAAATATTTCTTACATTTTGAAAAAGTTGCAGAAAATTTAAAGTGGTCAAAAAAACATTGAACTTTACTTTTACAAAGTGTACTGACAGGAAAGGCTCGTGAAATTTACACACAATTAAGTATTGAACAGTGTTCTGATTATGACAAAGTTAAAGAGCTAATTCTAAAAAGTTACGAGCTTGTTCCTGAAGCATACAGACAGAAATTTAGAAATTGTAAAAAAGAAACTAGTCAAAAGACATGTTGAGTTTGCTAGAACAAAAGAACAATTATTTGATCGCTGGTGTTTATCTAAGAAAATAGAACAAAGTCATGAAAATTACGTCAGCTCATGCTCGTTGAAGAGTTTAAACATTGTATTCAACCTGATGTTAAGTCCTTTCTCGATGAAAAACAAGTCGAAACTTTAGAAGAAGCTGCCTGATTGGCTGATGACTATTCTCTGCCTCATAAAGTCTCATTTATAAACAAAACTAGGCCCACTCTCACACTGAGTAATACTAGAAGTACTAGTTCTTATCAATTTGCAGATTCTCAAAACGGCAATTCTACTGGCGGTTCAAGTCAGTTCAAATTTCACAAGCCAAAACCAGCTTCTGAAAATAAACCCTTATCTCATCTTGTTTGCAATTATTGCAAAAAGACTGGTCATCTTATTTCAGACTGTTTTAAACTTAAAAGGAAGCAGTCTGTTGATGATGTTAAACCCACCGGTCTTACCACTTTAAAATCAAGGCCACAGATTTGTGTCAAAAGTAACACTTTTGATAAGGTCATTGAACCTGTTTCATTTGTTCAGGCAAAAGAGCCTATTCATAATGTTTTGGTTTCAGAACCTAGATCGGATTCTGTTACGGAGGTTTATGAGCCATTCATTTCTGATGGTTTTGTGTCACTTGAAAGTGATTTATGCCCACCTACCCCTATTAAGATTTTGAGGGACGCAGGAGCTTCTCAATCCCTTATTTTAAAAGATGTCCTGCCTTTTTCTGAGAAGACTTCTTCTGGGGAAAGTGTCCTTGTTCAGGGTGTAGAGTGCGGATTTTTAAATGTACCCCTCCATAATGTTTATTTATCATCCGCCTTGGTAACTGGGCCAGTGTCTGTTGGTCTTAGATCTTCATTACCATTTAAAGGTATTCATTTTTTGCTAGGCAATGACTTAGCTGGGGATAAGGTTGTGGTTAATCCACTTGTAACTGACACACCAATTATGGACAGTTTACCTGATCCTATCGAGCAGGAAATTCCTGATCTTTATCCTTCATGTGCAGTTTACTCGAGCTATGGCAAGAAAAGCCATTAGTGACACGGTTAATAAAGCTGTCAATAGTGACGAAAATGTCACTTCTGATGTTGACTTAGCTGACACTTTCATATGTCAAATTTATAATGAGGCAAATAGCCCATTTTTGAACCATGTGAGTACATCGTATCCTAATGAGTCAACATTGTCTTTAGATGACCATGCTTCAAAATTGCAAAGTCATGACTTACGGTCAAGGTCACAACTTATTCAGGATCAAAATAATGACCCCGATATTTCATGCTTGTTCGAAAAAGTTTTACCTGAGAACGAGATTTCACGTGTTCCAGTTGGATATTATGAAAGAGACGGTGTCCTTATGAGAAAATGGAGACCACCTGCTGTTTCAGCCGATGATGAATGGATGGTTAACCATCAGATTGTAGTTCCATAGCAATATCGCGAAACACCCATGTCAGGTCACTTAGGTATAAACAAGACTTATCAGGGTTTCCTCTGTTTCAAATACGATATTGTATCTCAGATTCTATTCAGTCTGAAAACCAAGAATCACTTATAAAAAAAATATATTTTCAAAAGAAAGATAAATGGTCAAGGGAGTAAAAATTAAATGACTGTTTAGTCCAGAAGTATTCTATCTAAATGAAGGTTAAAAATGTATAATAACAAAATGTCAAATTTGGAATGTTATAGCTGAACGCTGGGACATTTTTTTTGCTTTACACAGATGACCGCCATTATAGTGTATATCAGTAATGAGATCATATTTAGATACCCACTCCTCCATTCAGTAAATTAAAGATAACGAAAACTGTGTGTGTCAGAAATATAATTTAGTTTTCAACAAAAAAAAACAACAAAAAAACAAACAAACAAAAAACGGCCATATAGTCTATCACTTGCCCACTTCGTACTTAATATAATCCATCCAAAGTATAATCATGGTCCTTCAAATGCTTAATAAGACTTCAGTGCAAATGCAAGCATCTATTGACTTGGAGTTATATACTCCTTTGCTCAAAGTCTATTAAGGCTTGTAATAACTATTAAAATTCGAGCGAGCACATGATGGACCATGATCACAATTAATATTGGTTGGATTACCTTAGAGGTTTCAAAATACAGATCACATGGTTTGCTTTTTTTATGAAAGAGATTTCACTTAATATCTATTTCTATTCTGTGAAAGAGTTTGCGTCTCAAGCTTTAAAAAATGCGTTTTTGATTGGCAAAATATTAAAATAATTCTCTCTTCATCTTGTATACACGCATGCATCGGTGAGATAGTTATGCACTGTCAATTTCTGACATCAGTTTGTACTGTCAATCGGAAAGTAAACTTAAACAAAAGAAAATATTAATTTCAATTAAAAAGTTGTTCAGCTTTAAGATAAGAGCCAAGCAAGAAATAGTCTGGCTAAGAAAACTGACGAATGGACGTCTTTACCTTTTCAGGATCATTTATCTTACTAAGAAAAACTCTCAACTTCACGTGCATATCTATAGAATGATACAAATGTTTCGTCATTCAGTTGACTGTTGTAATCTGTTTGCCAGAAATCCAAACACGCGCTGGCGTTCTCATGATTTTTCAATTTGTGAAACTATTTTCATTTCCCCTCAATTTTGTTCTCTAGAAGAGAAAGTTCCAATCAATTTTAAGAACATGGTATTTTATACATAGACCTCCTTTGCATATGGCTAAAGTTAGTTCTTAAATTCGTTAGTGTAACGTTGAATTTAATTCGATTTTATGTAAATTTTGCAATGGATGCTAAGACGATCTCAACATTTCCTCTGCTGGACCAGTACTTTGCGCCTGGTAAGAATAGGGCGGAATTTTGTTCCTCGCCGAGATGCGAGAAAAAAAATGACTAAAATTCATTTCAATGCCGCGCACCTACATCATTTTGTATAAACCTTTCAGTGTTAAAAAAGGGGAAAACAAAAAACAAAGACAAAAAGGGCATAATTATGTTTCCAAAATTAATAAAATATTTATAAAAAGGAAATATGCATAGAAAATTAGTTATGATTATATCAGCTGGGTGGGGGGTAAAATCATCAAATTTAATGAAAATGAATACATAACGCTTTTTTATATCTTAAACAGTTCTCTAACTTGCTAAGCTCTATACGTCAACTCATATTTCAATGGAATTATCAGAAACGTTTTCATGAATACAACTTTGGTATAATTTTGTTTTTTAATAAATGCATGTTTCAAAACTTAACCACTCAATTATCTTTAAAAAAAGTAGAGATGCTGTAATACGTTTGCAGCAACTTAGCAACTTGCTATAAAGGGAAACAACCCTAATCAACCAAATATGTATACAATTTTTGTTAAATGTTTAAATCGGGTAGAAACACATTCCATCATTTCTATTTTACGTAAATACGTGATTAATAATTAAAAATCTTTGTTTAATCAAATATTTTTTTATAAGAAAAACAAGAATTGAAGAAATTTGTATTGTAGTATTCAAGTATGTTTGTTTGTTTATGTACACAAGCAAACAAATTGAGCATTAACTCCCGAGTTGTTTCCTTAATAAAAGTGACATAATCCAAACGGAAAAAAAAAAAAAATTGACGTGATGCGGCTTTCAGAATACATGCATGCGTGTATCCAGGCGTTCAATTCACAAATCTACACTATTTTATTGTGCTATTTTCTATTCGAAAACACTTAGAAATCCTTATTTATAAGTGTCAGTAATTAAATGTCAATTTCGGATCGAGAAAAAAAATCTTAACTCTTGGCGCTACTTCACGTGCTACACGATGGGGCTCAACAAACAATATTCATAAAAATAACATACACTGAATTTAATAGTACTAATTATAAAACAGATGCGAACATTTCGAAGTAAAAAACATATTACTTATTCTTCATTGCATTCTTTTCTCCTGATCTGTAGATTCCCTAGCAGAACGGCAAGCATCAGAAACACGTATATCTATATAGATTTTACGAAAATATGTCTGTAATACCATGCCTGCAAGGAATATTGAGATCTCGTGAAAGTATTGAACCTTCCAAACTCCGTGATTATTTACTGTGGAAAGTGCTCTATCATAGAGATACGTCTTATACTCATTTAACGTTCTACTTGATCGCGATAACAATCCCTTTGTATTATAATGTATGACTCTCTGTATTAGTTCCTACCTTCATAGTCTTTAGTGCTATAATATCTGTAATCATTTAAATACTAAATCACAGATTTGCCCTCAGTACCATCTCGCGTTTTGGCGTTAAGCATACATATAATGTCTTAAAATGCAAGCTTGATTGTTGATGTATTAGCTGACAATATAAACCAAGTTGGCCAGGAACTTGGGTAAATCGACAGTAAGGTGAGTTTTTGTTGCTGTACATGTATCTGAAGTATGGGGATGCGCTAATATTACATTTAGGGTGTTGAGCTTTTGGTGGAAAATAGTAAAAATGGTAATCAGATTCTATATCACGGTGCTTATCTTTTCGTGTTTAAATGAAGAAATACGGAGAAACCAAAAAAAAAGAAAAAAATAACATATATAAATATAGACAAAAAAACAACAAAAAACAAAACAAAAAACAACAAAAAAAAAACAAAAAAAAAAAAAACAGCAACAATCAGACACGAAGTTCCTATGCCATTAACCGGACACGTAGGCCAAAAACACATGATCTATCTAAAGATCATATAAATACATATATTCCAGGTTAGTTGTAACATTCTTCTCTTGTAACGTTAGCACTTATTTCTGCATCGGACAACATTTCGGGGCTATATTTAGAAACAATTTACATCCATTTTACTACGCGTAGATAAAGTTCCAAATTTTGTTTTGTCTTATCACTAAGATGTGATAATTTTCATGTTTATTTAAATACGAATCCATTAAGGAATTCGAAGCTGAATAAGAATGTGTTAATAGTCGATGTCGGCTGGAGATAGCATGTTTAATATACTATAAAACAAAAAATAAAATAACTGCGCAAGCGAATAAATAGCAATAAATTGATTCAGAGATATTTTGAACCAATGTTGACTAGAATTCAATAAAGTTAATATATTCGTCCCAACAAATGTACTGTCCTGTCCCAGTAGTCCAGTTTGCAAGAGAGAGTTGCGGGTTCGAGTCCAGACCGAAGAATAATTTTTATCTTTTTTGAATAAAATTGCAATATTGAATATACATTTGTATATGTAAATCTGTAGTTTTTGTAATATTTAATATCATAAATTTACCTTTACTAAAAATATGTATATATATATAAAAAAAAAACACATACATTTGATTTAGCTTTGCTTCCTAGCTGTTTAATCATGATACCATAATTCATATAAATCATAGAAACTGTCATCGTCGGATACCCACGGCCGATATCATGTAGTGAAACGGAATAAGTCAGCCTGGGGTATTAGACAATGATAAATTGTAGGTAAGAGAAATAGGGAGAGTAAGAGTGGCCACGTGCTTATTGTATCAGTCCATTATAACAAATGGTGCGCTCATCTTTTCATGTAACGATCGTGTTTACGCAAGCGGGTTTATAACATTGTGTTTATTGGCATCGCTTTAAAAAATGATCATCGTTTGTTAAATTTACTCTGATGAACAAAAGAAATGCGACATCGTTAAATTAAAAACTCTGTTCTCACAGCCATTTCAGCGCATTGATTTTTATCCAGGCGCGCAACCACTGTGAGATCAGTTTAGGAAAAATATTACAACCACAATAAAAAAAGAGCTTTTTTAATAACCCAAATGTACCTGCCAATTAATATCCAAAGCATTGAATGAGTGACTTTTCGCTACGACCGTTATTCCAAGGGAAATAACTCTGCTGAGCCAACAAACAGGGTAACTCCAGTTTATCTGCCACATTGTTCTGGTAATTTCTGCTGAATGTTCTTTCTTCACACTAATCAGCGTACAGTGGCATAACAGGAACATGGATGATACTAACTATATCGTGTACGCAGTTCGCCAGCGATAACCACGGCTTTCGCACGTGCGCACGCGATATAAGAAATATCTTCCATGTCCCCTTTAACCCTTTCCCTCATATAGACTCATTTTGACCCTTTCCCTCATATAGACTCATTTAACCCTTTCCCTCATATAGACTCATTTTGACGCCCCCAGTAGGTATCACATAAAGCCTGATCTGCAGAAAACCACAGTTAAACCTTACCAAATTTAATTACAAAATCTTCATTTCCAGACCACTGATGAGCAGCGAACAGCATAAAACCAGATCAGCCTGCGAGTTACTCGCAGTCTGATCTGGTTTTATGCTGTTCGCATAGATCTTTTTATGGTTTCCTCTGTGAGAGAAAGGGTTAAAGCTCATATCGAATCGTGAGAAGAAAGTGGACCAAAGTCGGAAAAGGTGACGCACATTCATACTGTTTCTCCAATATAAACACAGTTAAGAACAGTTACACCTGTTGACGGCTTTTTATTCGTGAAGAAACTATTCGAAATGGAATATAAAATTATACATTTTTTTTTCAGTCAGGATTTAACTTCCCAAAGTTAGGCTATATGGTTTATGCAACCACTGAACCTCGAGTCTGATTGGCTTCATATATGTGTCACACAATTCATATACATGTATATTAACCAATCAAATTCGGAGTCGGTCGCTAAGTTTATCTAAATTTTTTTTTAAATTTAATTTAGGATTAACATACTGTTATTGCATTTGAAACGAATCTGAACCGAAAAATGTTCTTTAGGAGATGAATATTCAACAAAATACTCCATAAATATGCCACACTAGTGAAATGTCATTTTAGCATTTTTTGGAAACTCTTAGTTCAGAGTAAATTATGGACATATGACATTTTTATGAAAACGTTCAAAATAACTTCAAGGAGATCATATGCGATGCCAAACTCCACACAGTGATCTCCCTTGCAAGCAAAACTGTAAGGGTAGGTAACTACGGCGTGGAGTTTGATGCTATGCTTGTGCGCAACCATTACAACTTTACTTCTTTTCGGGATGACGCTGTATGCATCACAAATATATTTATCAAATACATGTTTGATAAATACTTCTTTATATCTAGAGTCAAGATTTACTTAAGGCTTTCAGCGCAAAATAAAATTTCCCCATAGAACAGAAAATCAGACATCGTTCTTTCCCATAATTAAGTTACTAGATTTAAGCGAAAGTATTAAAGGGAAATAAATCATGCCAAACTTATAACAGTTTCGGTAGAGTTGTCGTTTAGTGGTCTATCTTTGATTAATACATTTTATATATGTATACAGAATTATATACTAATGTTCATTCGAAATATTTTTTTCAGCCTTTTTTATAACAAGGTTGGCAAAAATATTTATTTGGACGATTAATTGCAATAAGAGCGTCTCTAAACAGGTTATGCATTGATATAAAGTAGTTTGTCCACATATAATCGACAGAAGTAAAACAAGATGGCCCCGATGGCCCTGAGTCGCTCGTCTGAAAAATATTTCCTTCATTGCCTGTTATAACATAGTCATACCGAATACAAACCCATGCAGAAGTACAGCAAAATAATCGTAAAACCACACAAAAAAACTACCTGTGGTTCAAATTTTGATGGTTATAGCTATAAAATCAGGTAACCTTTAGAATGGGACCAATTTTGACCCCAAAGCCATGATTTGAAACTTGGTTCAGGTCCACAAGGATATCTTACTACAAATATCTAAACACATGATCTTCTGGTTTCTGACAAGATCTTTTAAAGACTTTCCTGTATAGGTCTATTTATAATCAAGTGACCCTTGGCGGGACCAATTTTGATCCTAAAGTCATGATGTGAACAACTTGGTTGATGTCCATAAGACCGTGTTACATACCAAATATCTTAACTTCAGGCCATATGGTTTCTGACAGAAGATTGTTTGTCTATTTTTCCTTTATAAGCCTATGTAAAATCAATTGACCCCAGGGGCGGGGCCAATTTTGACCCCAGGGTCCTGATTTGAACAAACTTTGTAGAGGTCCACTAGACAATGCTACACACCAAATATCTAAACACCATGCTCTAATGTTTTACAGAAGAACATTTTCAAAGATTGCATTTTTAGCTCATGTGACCTAATTTTTCAATCAATCAAAACAAAATGATCATTTTGATAGAAGGCATCAAAAGGATAAATCCTGTGTAATTTGGTCAAAATCCCTTTAGCGGTTTAGGAGGAGATGTTGTTTAAAGGAAATTGTTGACGACGGACGCGCGCACAGACGCCTGGCACAGGCCACCCTAATAGTTCACCATAAGCACGTTATGTTCAGGTGAGCTAAAATAATCCTACCCTCTCTCGTTAATGTTGGTGAAGTCTGTCAGCATAATTTTAGAAAAGGGAGAGATAATTCAACCTGTTATAGATTATGCACATCTTCAATGTGTAATGTTGAATTCAAGCAAGCTTTATTGAAACACGTCCAGTAGTTCTGAAGCAAAAGTTGGCAATGTACATGAGCTATCAAACAGTCAAAGGGCATAACTTTCAAAACGGGGAGATAACCCAACCTGTTATAAATTACTACATGGTACGATTAATACCAGCAATTTCATTGTAATACATCCAGTAGTTACAGAGGATAGCCGGCAGATCGTTATGGTAGTAGCTGGCAATTTACATGAGCTACCAAACGGTCAAAGGGCATAACTTTCTAAAAGGGGAGATAACCCATGTGTAACAATTAATCCCAGCACGTTTCATTGAAATACAGGAGTAGTTTCGTTGCGGAGGTGGGGAAGGTTTATACAAATAGTGTTTTTCCGTGCAATGTGAGATTATTTAATAGGAAACAAAGACTACACAAATATTAACGAGGGAGAGAAGAAAAAACAATATCTTTTTTTAAATCTCCCTTATAAATTGAATTTGATATGATCTTTTAAGAAGTTACATCAACGTCGAATATTAACTATCTTTGGAGTCTTCCAAATTTTTGAGAATCTTGCACGACCAAAGTTCTCGAAAATACTTAAGGACAATCTCAAGCCAAGACTTTAATATATTACAAGTACATAAATCCATATTCCGCCAAATGCCCATGCTTTGGGTTTGAACGTGAAATTCATACTAAAACACAGTTTTTTTCCCGTTACTTTGGTTACGGCCAAATATTCTCGAAAATACATGAGTACGATCTCAGACTCAAATTTGAGTATCATACTCAAATTCCAATCAAAAATAATTAAGTGTTTGACCTTGAACATGAAAATCATATTAAAGTAGTTTCTAATTTTGAGTCAACTGACTGAGGTACGGTCAGATACACTAAGCTATTAATTTCTCTATGGTCGTCTCCGAATGTCTCTTTTCCTGTCTCCCAAATAAAAACTTTAAAAATTACATTTATCCCCTACTATATTGTCGTTCGCTATACGCTATGACGCCCCCTTCTCTCTCTCTCTCTCTCCCTCTTCGTTAAAATTTCAAAACACACACACCACACACACACTTATTTCTTTTTCTCCATCGCTCTCGTATGCTCAGACTTTTCTTTCTCTTTCCCTCTGAAATATCCCAGATGAAATGAATTGATGAAGCATCGGTCTACTAGTTCCCAAACAAAAGAACAAAAAGGAGAACAATACAAACCACAACACCGGTCTAATAAATACAGCATTTATTTTTTACATGTGAATACTTTGAAATATCACCGATTTACATATACATTCACGGGTATAAAACAAAGCCTTGAGAAGAGTTCGAAAGACACATTTACACGAGACGATTACGATAAATGGACACATTTAATGCGGGATAAGTTTATACCGTCCTCGTTAAATCGAATTCGAATAAGCAAATCTGATTTAATATTATTAAAAAGTTGATATTTTGTAAAATTAGTGAATTTAAATCAAAAAATCGAATATACCATAAGTATCTCATTTCTTTTTAACTGATTTGCATTTTGCAAAATTTTTACTATTTATATAAAAAGGGTACTAAATTTATGTTTTATGCTATAAAAACAACTTAATAAATCATTTTTTTATTTTTTTTTTCAAACGTGTTTACGGATAACTAAAGGGCATGGTATAAATAAACTACATTGTAGTCGTTTTGATTGTCCATTTTCCGGTCGTCTCGTGTATCACGATCATTTATACACAACAAAACCAACAAGGCATACCACCCATAATACACATGCAGGGGAGGTAATAGGATAAAACACAAGGATTACAAATCATCTAAAATGAAGTTCTAGTAATATGAATGTATAACACGAGATCCTCGGTAAGGCAAACCAGGATGTCTATATATATACTTTTAAGAGGCTCTGATTAGTCAAGAAACTTTTTAACGGAAGTAAACTCTTGAATTCTAAATCATGATAATCATGATAATAACTGCTCATTTTGATCCGTATTGATGGAAAAATAATTATCGATATACGTCTGCTGAAGGAAAAGAAATATGCAATGTCAAGAATGAATGGATTAATGCAGCAATGAAAGGATAGATGAAAAAGGGCTACCTCTCAATGAGGTAAATATACTTGAATACCGGATGTATCGAATCAAGAGCATGCGCAGTTGAACTTATTTTTACAAACTCAATTGTGAATCTATTTCTGCTGCAATAACAGGGAAGTATAGGGTCTGAACACTTTACACTCAACAAATAATTTTCAGAACAGACAGTGGCACGCGCGTGTGTAAATCAATACAAAATAACAGAAAAAAAGCAAAATAACTAAAACAGAAAGTATTCCCTGTAATAAACATTATTTCCTTACTTTCCTTAAACAAAAATGAATCATTAAAACAACGTGAGACGCAAAAATAATGACCACATATGCAATGGATTTTGTACAAAATAATGACAAGTTCAATAACCTGGTGCTCAGTTTTGTTTTGTCTGAAAATAAATTTCTCCTTATGTTTTAGATTTTTAACATCGCTTATAGTATATTTTTTCTCTATTTTTTCTCTCTCTTATTTTTTAGTGTGTAAAATTGCCGAAGCACAAAGAAAATCGTTTTCGGAACATACATTTTTGATACAGTTAATGTGTTTAAATTTCGTTAATCCAAGTCATTGAAACTAGGAAAGAAAAAATGCGCGAATAGTTCATAAACATAAAAAGCGCCATATCTGATAATTGGAATTTCAACAAGCGACGAAAAAACATAAATTGAATAAATAAATTAATTAAAGAATATATTACACATAATGATATGTAACAATGTTAACCGTGTTTAAACTGATATAAGTCACTCTGAGTACGTATCAATCCAATACACACTAAAACATCAATACACAAATATATCAAATAGCTTATTGCACTCATTAACGATAAATTACCTAACACACGACTGAGAAAAAATATAAATAAAATAAATATATCACTTCATTAAAATCCTGGGGAGTAGTGAAATACTTTGATTTTTTATTTATTTTGACCATCACTGATTTGTTACAATGTAACTATTATTCTGTAATAAACATATAAATTCTACAAATAATATTATATAGGTAATTATATATACGTAATATTATATCACACTAATATACAACTAAACGTGGTGTTTTATCTATACAAACGTCTCTGAAATTACTTTAATTAAAGAAACGAAATGATATAAAATCAATCGGGATATATTCAAATATTGATTTTGTTTTAAAACTTTTAATTAGCTAAAAAAAGGTTGGATGGAAATTTGGTTACAAAAATAGATCAGTACAAAAATGTTTTTTCACAGTCAAAGTATGAAAAACTATATACACCTATACAATGGGGCAGTTCCCGCCATCTTAAAACGTAAATAAATGCTGTCAGCAACCTGTCTATATGGCCTGCCTTCCTCTAGTTTGTTCATTACAACAACTTTAGAGGGCATATAAAAATGTAATCATTACGCGGGATTATTAGTTGCAATTCAGCTTTGTTCAAAAAGTGGGCCCAAAACCCGTGAATATTGAACACCCCAAAAACTAAAGCTGGGCATTTTTGAAAGATGTGTGCTACACAGAGGTTTTCATGATTAAAAAAAAACAGATTTAATGTAAAACATTATCTGGTCTTTTTGGGGGGTGGGATATTGTTAATAGACACGGGATATTTAACAAACTTTGATTAAAATCGTAATAATGCAAAGGGAAGACTGGAATTCCATGAGGTTATATATTGCATAGTTCAAATACGTGTGTTATTAAGGTGTTTAAAATGAATAAACATTAACAAATCTAATTGTCCTATGAATTTGTCTAAAATAGTTCGGATATTGCAACACAGTTTCAGCTGGGATGAGATGACGTTAATCGCGACAGGCATGACTTTTGGCAAAGATAACTCGGATTGCTCAATAAAAATAACGTCAAATTGGCAATATATATCTAAAAGTTCCTGCATAGGTGGTTTGGATCACGTTGAATGAAAGACATTATAATTTGGCACACTATATTACATTAAAGCTGCGCTTGCACATGATCAACATGAAATTAACTGAATCCAAATGTCGCTGTTTGCAAGTCTGCGGGGGGTAAATGGCTCTGTAAAAAAGACGTCATATCCGGAAGTTCCAGGATTAGGTAGAGAAGGTCCGTGATGTTGCGAATGAATCTAAATGACTTCACGATGCAAGGCAAGGAATTCCGCACAATTGAGCTGAAATTAGAAAGTAAAGCAGTACGTGTTGACAGATTAAAAAAAACGAATGAGTTTCGATCATTTAAAAATGGTTATGTCCATTTTCGTCTTGTTTGCCATATTCTGAGATTAGTAGCTTCTAAATAAGTCCTTTATCTTAGAATAATAGTGTTCATTCATCCAATAAATTCACAAAAATCTAAATGATCAATGTCGACTTTTTCAGGTTTTTTATTTTTTTAAATCACAGCAAAATAAGCAGTTGACTCTTATTTTGACATGTGAATTAAAACCAATAATATCTTGTAACTGAAATAACAACCTTTACAAAAGTAATTTAAAAAGCAAGAGAAAAATCATAGCGTCTTGAATAAATCAAAGTGTTTAATATTGTTGTTAGAACAAAACAACTCAAAGTCCATGCGCTGCAATATGGCATCATGATGGTGAAAAAGAAATTGTAAACGGCATTTCTATAGGAAGCGTCTTTGTCGTTATGTACTGCTCTACTTTCATTTGCAATAATGAAGCGGATATTTGGGAGAAAACAATGACCCATGCCTGTCTGAACAAAATGAAAAAAGTAAAATAAAAGGAAAGGTAATTTGCATGGGGAAAATGATAAGACAATATAGCAAGCTAAATCTCACAATATCAAGTATTAATAAGAAATGAGAATAGTTTGAAAATAGAGAACAGAAACAACGTCTCTATGAAGAGGACAGCGTATCCTTGATCTGCCATACTCCAGTGGTGAATTCATTACAAAACTTATTTCTAACCATCAGTTGTCTGAAGTACAACATTAACCGTGGTATAGAGGCAATCAAATAACTCGCCTTCGAAAGTTACGGGGCTAATATGCCTCGGAAATAAGTTGTTTTAGTCGTTTTCAATGGTTTGGATGAAAAGAATCAAGCAATGACACAAACAATTAAAATTAAAAACTGACAATAAGGACAAGATCTTAATTAAGGTTTTCCATCCATCTTTGAAATATAATCATGGTCACTCAAACGCTTAAGACATCACAGCAGATACAGTCATCCACTGACTTGGAGTCATAGGCTCTTTTGCTCGATGTCTATAAAGGCTTGAAATTACTATGAACTTTCCATGATCACTTGATGGACCATGATTAATTATGGATGGATTACCTTAAGAACAATATCTTCTATTCCGGTATAGAACGTGCGTGTCCTGAAATGTACCTGACATTGTAAGAGAAACAACACTTAATGGGAAAAGAGCATGTACATGCCTGAGAGAGAATGTATCACAAATAAAAGGTACGTTACCGAGCTAGCAGAAGGAATTCACCTTAATATAAAGCTCAGAGTATGTGTGTATGTGTGTTCGTAAGATAATCAAAGCATCTAGTACACGGAATTAATGGGAGGTTGTTCAATGATATCTGCTGTAGGAGTCAAGTAAAGTGTATGATAAAATGTGGAAATTGACTTCTAAATGTTCCATATCTTCTCCGTGTGTCACATGTATATGCTGGACCCGTATCTAATATGCATATAATGACACATAAAATCGATTGAACGTACATCTAATGCTTTAACAAGAGGGCCATAGAGACCCTAGATCGCTCACCTGAGTATAGGTTCCCCAAGGAACATCTGTACTAAAACATTTTGAAATCTGGCCAGTAGTTTAGAAGGAGATGATTTTTAAAGTTTTCTTTTTTTTTCTTTCGGCTGCCATGGCAACCAGATTTCTACATGGATCAAGTTTATTTTAGCAACTTTTGTGAAGGTTCACCCAAGGATCATCCCTGCCAAGTTTAATTAAATTATGTCCCGCGGTTTCAGAGGAGATGTCGTTTAAAGTTTTCACTATATGTATATAAGGCAAATTAGCCCCGCCCCTGGCAGCCATGTCTTTTGACGGATCGGAATAATTTTAGCAATCTGGGTAGACAGTTACCCAAGGAACATCTGTTCTAAAACATTTTGAAATCTGGCCAGTAGTTTAGAAAGAATTGATTTTTAATTATTTATATTGTTTTTCTTTCCGTTGCCATGGCAACCAGAGTTCTACATGGATCAAATTTACTTAAGAAACTTTTGTGAAGGTTCAACCGAAGGATCCCTGCCAAGTTTAATCAATTTCTGTACAGCGGTTTCAGAGGAGATGTCGTTTAAAGCAAATTGTTGACGACGGACGACGGACGCAGGGTGATAACAAAAGCTCACCTTGAGCACATTGTGCTCAGGTGAGCTAAACATTGGCTGACAAGGACTTCCTAAGATCATTCCGAAAAGAAAAAAAAATATCGATGACATTACAACGTGTAAAAGTATGCTACGCTGTACTTGTGTACGTATAAAAGTATGTTTCACTATACTTGTGTACGTATAAAAGTATGCTACGCTGTACTTGTGTACGTATAAAAGTATGTTACACTGTACTTGTGTACGTATAAAAAGTATGTTACACTGTACTTGTGTACGTATAAAAAGTATGCTACACTGTACTTGTGTACGTATAAAAGTATGTTACACTATACTTGTGTACGTATAAAAGTATGCTACACTGTATTTGTGTACGTATAAAAAGTATGTTACACTTTACTTGTTTACATATAAAAGTATGCTACACCGTACTTGTGTACGCATAAAAAAAGTATGTACACTGACTGTGTACGTTAAAAGTGTCGTGTACTGTGTACATATAAAAGTATGTTACACTGTACTTGTGTACGTATAAAAAAAGTATGTTACACTATACTTGTGTACGTATAAAAGTATGTTACACTGTACTTGTGTACGTATGAAAGTATATTTCATATACGTGTGTTTTACTGTACTAGTACGTTCACTTGTCTGTTTAACTGTCCGGATAATATAGTCTGTTGCACTTTTCTAGTCTGTAAAACAAATTATGTATTTGGGTTCCCAAGCCTGTTTTATTGAGGTAGAGTAGACTACGGGAGCAAATACCTGCATCATGCGGAATACACATACTACCAATGCTGCACAAGTGTATTACATCCATTAATTACTGAACATGCTACTTATTGAAGCAAATTTCTTATGTTGGCCATACCAAACCATTATATATTCATTTTGTAATAGACATATATATGAAGTGGCATATGCTATTGTTGTTGAGTGCGCATGCGCAAGCTTTGTACGCTGCAAATGATGCACTTGTCAAAACGCAACGATCAACGTCAGCAAATACCAAACCCTCCCTTGCACATTTTGTTTGTTCTGTTTATATTTCCACCTTTGAAAATAATGCGAAAAGACATGTCAAATATTGAATAGGCTGGTTTTGCAGTGTATTTCATTAGTAAATAAGTTGTTTAAACGCAGTCATTTTGTAGATTTGTCAAGAAAAAGAAAATAAAATCCAGTACACTTGAATAAAAATGATGAAAAATATATACAATATAACTATGTGAACAATTAAAGTGAAGATGATTTATTTCGTCGATCGTATTTGAAAACTGTTGCTATACTACTTCGTGCGGAAACACCCCAATATATATTTTTTTCTCAAGAATCACATGCACGCCTTATCATCATATGCATATATATATTAGCAATCTCCATGCAGGAGACCTCGTTCAGATTTCTGTCACACTGTGTTGAAAAACAGCTGAATTTCTGTTAAATCACGGGTAACCAAAAGCGTGTCTTTCGATACACACCGTGGTCACGTGTTCACTCAGTGTGACAGTCAGTCCACTGCGCCGGAGTCTGATATGGAAGCTCTTAACGTACGAATCATATTCACCCGTTATTTGGGAAATAAACATGGAATATACAAGATTTGTTTTTCCGGCTCTTGATTATGTATTAAAGGATTTAAATTGGTTGTTGTTGTTTTGTTTTGTGTGTTGGGGGTATCTCTTAATCAATATCTTAATCCACGGAACAGAAACAAAATATTCATTGAGAAACATTTTAAAGTTATTACTTCTTACCTGTTTCAATATCATGACAAATTGAAGGTTGTATTAAGAGATATTAGCGACCTGTCCGGTTATGTGTTGTAACAGTACTACAAAATCAGATTTGTTCATGAAAGGTGTTATAACTCACGTTTCAATTTACTAAATATTTCAAAAATATTTCCTTATGAAATCGCTAAAGTTGGATGTACAAACTACTTCAACATGCATGGATGATTCGCAAAATCAAAAAAAAAAAAAAAAAAATTCTGGGTAAATATCAGATTATGACGCCTGTAGCTATGTATGACGGACTGTCATATTTATCATATCATACAAGGGGTGGCATAATTGTTTTAATCCAATCATCATATATAAAAATAAGAATTAAAAGCAGGCAAAATAATAAAAAAAAGTAGTTAAATGAAGAAAATGAAGCAAACTAGCACTAGAAATGTTCAAACATTGTCAATAAAAACACAAAAGAAGGTAAATATAAGCATCTATATGGATTATAATATCAATAATCTCCCAAAATATTTCGTGTAACTTAACTTCTGAATTATAAAAAGAACTTTCTTTTTCATCTTCAAAAAAATAATATGTATCAACTCTATTTACTTCATTCGTTTTAGGACAATGTTTAATAGATGCTTTTTCTTCTAAAAAAAATTTCAATATTCTAGAATTTTTTGAATTTTTGAAGAAAAGAAAAAACATAAATTTGACTCAATGAGGCATTGTTCTTAAATATGTTTTAATGAAGCATGATTACTAACACATTATGAAAAACATTCAAAGATCATTACTGTTTCTGGAAATGTTAACTGAAACGCATGCCAGACTAGGTAAATTTTATTGTTTATCCTTCTATTTAATGCATTTATTCGTTTATATTTCATCCAAAATAAATATATTGTACCTTTCGGCCATTTTGTTAAGGGTTATTTGAACCAAGATTTTCTTGATCCAAGTACTATTTACATCATAAAATTATTGGGAAAGACCTCCATTGGACTGCCGAAATTACACCGAAGATGGCCGAAAAGTCACGAAGGTCCTACAGTACTTGCACTGCTTTACGAAGTCTAATGGAGAGCTACAAGGAAGGGTACCAAATCGTAAGTTGTATTGTAAAGAAAGGTGAATGTAAATGCTCATGCAAAATACGTTTTAAAGTTACCTTTTTCCCACCTTCCCCGTTTGCTCCCCGTGCTTCTTGTTTCAACTGAACGACCTGAAAAATAAAGCATACAAAATTCATTATTTCATATCAGGACACTTTATGAAGGGCCCGTTATTCTTCCAAAACTAGTGTATATTATTCGGACGGAAAAGCATACTGTGAGCAACAGATTTGTTGAGAGATGCAATCTGTACATGTTTGTTGGCGACAACATTCGACAATGCATAAATAAGAAAGAATATTTTACTAAAAGATCATTCATTTGATTACAAAAATTCCCATTTTGCATATTTCGCATATCTTTGTCAATATTTTTGACGTTTTGCAATGACTTTCCGTATATCTCAATAAAAGAATCACGGGTGCTTAAATTGATGACGTAGCCGACAACAAATTGTTATTCGGCTACGGTTTTTCAAATTCAATTTATTTCCGATTACTGACCGTCTTCCGGAATACACGCCAATTCAAAATGTAAACAATGAGAGTATATTCACATCCATCTAAAAATACTAAATGGCGTAATTTGGTCAACATTTTCAATACGTTTAACTGTTATTTTATAGCAGATATTGGCTCATTATTTATGTTAATCTATAATACATGTATGTCAATGTTATTTCATATCTTCTTTTTCATGAAAATTGTATCATTATGAAATATAATGGCCATTTAAGGTGGAGAAATAGCCATCATTAACAGTACAAAGCTTTCTAAAAAGCTTCCCCTACCCGTTGTAATGTAGTGATGCAAGTAATTGGAAGATAATCGGTAGTAAAAACAACATATTCGTGAGAATTACACACGCACGTGCTTCCTATCATGCTTTACATCATGTATATCGCAAAACCTAAAATCTACACATAACTGGCGTTACCATGCCCCCGAATCGTGATAAAAATAGCCGTTTACGATTTCCTTTCTGATCGTGTTTCTATCCAGGTATAAAGATAAGCAAAGTACCCCGCCTAGTTCATATACATAGAGATACCGGCCATGGCAGAGTAGTTCTAGTAACAGTGCTTGATGGTTAAATATTACAGATACTGCGTGTGTCTGTATGAGATAGTGAAATCATTAAGTAACTAGTGTGTGTGAGAGAGAGAGAGAGAGAGAGAGTGTGTGTGTGTGAAGAAAGAGGAGGAGAGAGGAAAGAGGGGGAGAGAGGAGTGTGTGTGTATGTGTGTGTGTGTGATTGTGTAGAGAGAGAGAGAGAGAGAATGGAGAAATAATAATAAGAGAGAGTTGTCACTCAAGTTTAAGTTTTTCAAGGCCGCCTGCATAATCAAAATTGGATAATGCTGAACTTGAAAATATTTGATTTAATTGTCCTAATAATATTACTATGTTTTGGTTGTGGTGCTGGTGTTATTTTGCCCTTTAGTTTTTATATCATTTTTCTTTTGTAACAGACAAAATGGTGCTGGTGTTATTTTGCCCTTTAGTTTTAATATCATTTTTCTTTTGTAACAGACAAAATGGTGCTGGTGTTATTTTGCCCTTTAGTTTTAATATCATTTTTCTTTTGTAACAGACAAAATGGTGCTGGTGTTATTTTGCCCTTTGGTTTTTATATCATTTTTCTTTTGTAACAGACACAATGGTGCTGGTGTTATTTTGCCCTTTAGTTTTCATATCATTTTTCTTTTGTAACAGACACAATGGTGCTGGTGTTATTTTGCCCTTTGGTTTTCATATCATTTTTCTTTTGTAACAGACAAAATGGTGCTGGTGTTATTTTGCCCTTTAGTTTTTATATCATTTTTCTTTTGTAACAGACTCAATGGTGCTGGTGTTATTTTGCTCTTTAGTTTTTATATCATTTTTCTTTTGTAACAGACAAAATGGTGCTGGTGTTATTTTGCCCTTTAGTTTTTATATCATTTTTTTCTTTTGCAACAGACACAATGGTGCTGGTGTTATTTTGCCCTTTAGTTTTTATATCATTTTTTCTTTTGTAAAGACACAATGGTGCTGGTGTTATTTTGCCCTTTAGTTTTTATATCATTATTCTTTTGTAACAGACAAAAAATGCTTAGATATGTAATGCATGGTTCAAAACCCGTGGACATTTAAATGGCTGTGGATGCCAAATGAGCCGACGTTACGATCAGTCACATTAAAAACGTAGTCCTGGTGTACGTGTACAACACTCAACCTGCTCTTCAAGAACGATTGTCTGAGTTTAGTTTACAGCTTATCATCTGTCTGCATGTTCTAAGCTAGAACAGACTTTACTTGACCAACTTAAACTTTTCAACATTCCGTCTTTTTAATGCAGGTTTCACTGGTTTTAATTATTAACATTTAAGAAAGTATAGAATACTTTTAAGATTCGAGGAAGCCATACAAAATAAGTTTTACTTGCACGTGACCTTTTGACTCGGCTAAATGAGTAAATCGCCTAAAATTTCGGATGACTGAAATGTTATTCTTTTTCTTAATCAATGCCCCATCTAGACGTATATCCTAAGTCTGTACCCGCCTTTGATTAAGAATTATTTAAGACGGGTGCTTCATTATCTAATACATGTACTTAACGGTTCTCGGTGGTCGAGTGGATGGGGCGTCCTACATGTAGGTGACGTGCTTGAACACCAAAATCATCCAAAATATACTGACTGGTATGGTAGCATATCACGTGCCACGGCGTGACAATGTGACAAGACATGTATATAGATAATCGTATCTGAATCATTAAAACACTGTTGATGAAACATAAAATCTAACAAAAAGGCAACAGATAAAGAATTAATGAAATAATAGTTGTTATCAATTAAGAGTGGCGTTTATTGATCTAGTGTAGATTCAACACCGTGGGTCGTTTATATCAACACTGTTTAAAGGCCCGTACCGAGAATGCGTACTCTAATTTCGAAATGCAAGTAAACTGTAAATATTTTATCAGATGTCTACATCTAAATGATAAGTGTAAACATAAGAGATAATATACATGATACAAGTCAATAAAGATGTCTTCTCTGAATAACAGATATCACTCACGTTTATACTAATTAACCCTGAAACCTAAATGCATCGTGCATGTATTCCACCAGACACTATGCGAAAATAAAGTAAGGGGTACTAGTAAAGATATTGCGAATGTACAAACATGAGATCACCCTACTATTCAACGATGTTTCATCCCAGAAGACCTGTTCATCTTGACGGTACAAAAATGCCTTTTGTTTTATCAGATTCGGACATAAAAATAAAAAAATAAAAAAAATAATATTTAAGCCGATTGTTTGGTTACCGGAGATTCAAAATGAACAAGTTCTTTTAGCACGTGACTTTTTCCTCTTGTTCAATCAGATGCTAGTATTTGTTCATAGTCACCGTGGACCGTAGTTCACACTTTTGTAAAAATCAATAAGTGTGGACTAAGCAACCACATAACTCACACTTTTGTGACGTTTTGTCGCCAGTGGAAGGAAAATGCCATGTGCTAAATAGCTTAGTTCATAGTTAAAGGCAACTATGAACTAACCTATAAATATTTATGAGGGCATGACAGTAGCTAATCCGCTGCATAAAAATACGACGTGAAAGATTTTGAGACACAGAGGTCATGCATGTGGCCTGTCTCGACCTTGGCACCTTAACCGACTTGATTTGCCTCATTGCTGCAGATTGTCAACAGAAATATCACCTTCCATCGAAAATAATTCCAGACACGTCCAAGGCGTACAGATGTACAAGAAGAAAGTTGAGCAGTTACCAAGAATGTGAGCTATTTGTTATGATTATGATCAGTTCACACCGGAAGTGCGTGACTGGTTATTTACAAACAGTGCAGCGGAGCAATCTCACCTGTCGTGTTCACCTGTAATATATCTGTGACACAGCCCAGAATCAGACTTCCGGTTTATGTAAAAAGGTGGGAGGGATATTTCACAGAAATATCTCTAGAAAGCATAACTCGATATTAAGTCATACATGAGAAAAAGTACTTATTGCAGATACCGAATCTTCGGAGAGACTCTGTGGTGTGCGTTAAAAATAATGTCCGAAAATTGCGAGTTTGAACCCCCGCAGAAATTTCCCAGGCACAGAATCACTGGTACAACCCAGGACCCGTCGCAGGGACCAGGTGTAAAAACATGTATCCCTATAGACGTAAATGGGGCATAGGTTCAAATATTAAATCTATATACTTGAATAGTTTATCGTACTTCATAACTGAAAATTAAGGTCTAGGATTTTCCATGCTGTGAGGAATCTTGTGCCATCTTATGTTCTGTTTTCTCTATTAGATTATTTATCAACTAAAGAGGTGTGATCATTTTAGATTTCACCAAGGCCATATCGTATATAACTGCTTCTGCTAAACTATGATAAAACGTTATGTTTTATATCTGTGTATATCAGGGTATTCCACTTTACTTGAGTTGAATATTGTTTTAACCCTTTCCCTCATATAGACTCATTTTGACGCACTCGATAGGTACCACATAAGGCCTGATCTGCAGAAAACCACAGTTAAACCTTACCAAATTTATTTATAAAGTCCTCATTTCCAGACCACTGAGAAGCAGCGAACAACATAAAACCTGATCAGCCTGCGAGTTACTCGCAGGCTGATCTGGTTTTATGCTGTTCGCATAGGTCTTTTCATGGTTTCCTCTATGAGGGAAAGGGTTAAAGTAACATAGGGGCTAAGAATTAAGGCTTCGTTTGTTTGCTTCATCGTCGAAAATCCACGGTAATTATTCCGTTATCACTTGCAAAACATATTGACGACGATGGTTTGCTTAGGTGTGACGTTCCACAGACAGTACTTAATATTCATAGAGGTATCATTCCATAGCTATGTGGTATACTACCACACTTAGGTGTGACGTTCAACAGACAGTACTTAAGATTCATAGAGGTATCATTCCATAGCTATGTGGTATACTACCACACTTAGGTGTGACGTTCACAGCTTAAATTCATAGAGGATCATTCCATGCTATGTGGTATACTACCACACTTAGGTGTGACGTTCCACAGACAGTACTTAAGATTCAGTAGGTGTGACGTTCCACAGACAGTACTTAAGATTCATAGAGGTATCATTCCATAGCTATGTGGTATACTACCACACTTTGTTAACATGTACTGTAGAATCATTAATTTTCGTGGGGAACTAATTTTCATTGATTTCGTGGATGAATTTATCCATGAATATTAATCCCCACGAAAACTGTTTATTTCATAGACCTCAAGTTTTCTAGAATTTGGTTCTATATTATATGTACTCACGAAATTTATTTAATCACAAATTCCACGAATTTAATGTCAACGAAAATTAATGATTTTACAGTAGTATCAACTATGCGCTGAGTGAGAACCAACAAGAGTGGTACATCTATATCAATTTAATGTTATGGTTTTTAGTATGTCACAGAAAGGTCTGTGGCCATGACTTTTTGGGGGCGGTGTATGCCCCCACCCTTTCATCAGCTGTAGGTTAAACATGTAGCGAGCATGAGAGGGGGGAGGAGTAGGTATTTCTGGGTAACAGCACGTGCAACTAAATCAAACGTAACGTGTAGTCCTTTTGACGGCAACAGTTCGTTGGCTAGACCGGCTTATGATAAGTATTCCTTTAAAAGGGAAATTTTACTAACTGAATAAAATGTTTAAAGTATGGGGGTGGGGAAAAAGTATTAATTCAGTGAGTTTAAGATCAAATGTCCAACTCATCGTCCTATTATTTTCTATAACAAGCATATTGTTTCAAAGTTGCCCAATATACATGTGCGAAGCTATATGATTGTATTCGAACGATAAAAAATGCCAAAAATGAGTTCACTTGTCAACCAACTTGGGGAGGAGTAACATACAATAGTGTCCCAATCCCCATTCCCGGGCAAAACGTCACTGTGCTTGTGACTTATGAGTATCAGAAACTAAGGTCTGGATTACAAGAAGCAGAAACGGTTCAAACTACTGGTACGGAGGAAATTCTAATTCTATCCAGCATCTGATATACGTATCTTATCTCTAATACAGTACAGACGTCTTGGTTTGCGCCTGATTTGTCAAGGAAATCTGGTTTGTTAAGATAGGAATCAATTGATACTACACAATATGCCATCTCTTTTTCCATTTACATTAAACAGAATGATATAAATACTGCATGAGGCATATTTGGAACAATCTTTATATCAATCGATGCAGAAATAGCCGAGAAATTGCGATTGCGTGTACGGCATCGCGCCAAGGGAGTGATTCGGCTAGCTTTTTTTGCTACATCTGTTTTGTTTCTGATGTGAATTATCGTCAGTCCTTTGTAATTAGCTCAGTAATTGATGTCACGGGCCAGAATCTTTCTCTGTCTGTCTTTCTCTCTCTCTATCAATCTCTATGTGCACTGTTCACCCATCCATCCATCCATCCATCCATTTCATACCTGTATATGCTCATTCATCCATCCATCCATCTATCCATCCGGTCTGTTGTTCTTCAATTTTCAGTATTAAAGTTAATCAATACGCAATTTTAGTATTTTAGATGGATGTCAAAATACTCTCATTGTTTACATTTTGCACTGACGAGTATTCTCGAAGACGGTATGTAATTGAAAATAATTTGAATTTGAAAACCCGTCGTTAAATCACAATTTGTTTATCTGCTACTTCACCAATTTATGTACTCATAACATTCAGAAGGTCTATTGAAAACGTCAGAAAATTGACGAAGATATGCGGAATATGCAAAATAAGTTATTTTTGAAAATACATGTACTAGTAATCGAATGATCTTGAGTAAAGATTCTTTTTTACTTATGCATTATAGTAAAGTTATCGTCAGCGAGTATATACAGATTGCATCTCGTAACAAATCTTTAGCACACACTTTGCTTTTCTGTCTGAAGTATATACATTGCTTTTTAAGGAAAAAAGGGCCATTAATTCTGTGTCCGATGGATGAAATACTGCCGATTGGCCTTCAAATTCAGCAGATTGGTTATCCTCTATTTACCTGTTTACACATTGCCACAACCATACTGTCTGCACCGTTTAACTTGTTACACAGTCCATTAGAAGTTTCTAATTTAGGAGCACTAAATACCGGTGCAGGGCATCTGTTAGTAAAGCCTCGTGATAAGCCATCTGGCTTTAGGAGTTCACTCCAAACCATCTTCCCTACCAGATCTGAGGTTAATTAATACAACGGAGTATCTTATCTCCTCTTTATCTCTCATGATTTGAGCTATCTAGGTCTTATTTATTAATCAAACAACTTAATTCTGAAATCAATATTTTGTAGATTCATTACTTTGTGATAAAACAATTGTCCTTATACGTTTAATGGAATGGACAGTTTCTTTCTTTCTCTCTCTCTCTCTCTCTATTTTTTTTTTTTTTTTTTTTTTTATTACATATTTTATTGTTGCTAAGCAACTTCTGTCAAGATGACTTTTGACAAAGCATTAAAAATAGCTACTTTCTTTTCATAATCTCTGGTATTAGCGCCCCGATATCTAAATCAAACTACTGATCTACGTTTCAAAATAAGTGGATGGTGTCTAAAGCAAACAAGACTAGAAATGAACATCTAAATAAAAATGCGTATAAATTTATACTTTATAAACTTGAATCGCTTTTTAAAAAATTCCCGCATCCATCTTTCCAAGGACGTATCGACAAACGAGACCTCTTGAGCTGCAAAGTTGTGTTATCTTGAGTTATTACAAAGGATCATAATTCTATTACACCTTGCCATAATATTCAACAGATGGTATCAACATTTACACATCACACGAGCGTTTGCACTCATCATTTCCATCCTGTCTTACCTAGAAGATATTCTGGCACGTGGCCCGCAATGCTTTCAACAGATACATTACTGCGCGTGTTCAGTTATTTTCGAGAGTTCGGCTGCTATGAGAGTCAGTTAGCGCCCATGGAAAGGTTAACAGTTATTATCAATCGACTGTGACTTTTTGACAAATTAGCCACTTCCGGTTTCCATTTGGAGGCCTTTGATCTTATGGTTTGCAAAATTAGATACACTTGTACTTTGAGCATACTGAAAAATTCTAAATTCATTGAAATTCGAAGTAAGTATAAAATATTTTGAATGTGGCAAAAATCTAACAAGTCGTCCAATCTGAAGAAAACATGACCCTCAGAATACCGTTGCTTTGTTAGTTATGGCAACACAGGTCGGGCCTATATTTTATACAGATTAGTGAGGTGACGTCTATTGCTGTTAAAGTCGTGTCCACCGAAACCAAAAAAAAAAAAAGGGAAATCAATTTCAAATTAAAATTGTTTAAAAAAGTCAGGAAGAAAAAAAAGGTAAAATTGGCATGATAAATAGAAAAGAAGGAATAGAAAATACATGTTATGTTGACATGATAAACAGTCATAAAGAAATAAAAATACATGTCAAGTTGATATGATAAACAGTCATAAAGAAATAGGAAATACGTGTAAAGTTGACAGGATAAATAGTCATAAAGAAATAAAAAATACATGTCAAGTTGACATGATAAACAGTCATAAAGAAATAAAAATACGTGTCAAGTTGACATGATAAACAGTCATAAAGAAATAGGAAATACGTGTCAAGCTGACATGATAAACAGTCATAAAGAAATAGGAAATACGTGTCAAGTTGACATGATAAACAGTCATAAAGAAATAAAAAATACATGTCAAGTTGACATGATAAACAGTCATAAAGAAATAGGAAATACGTGTCAAGTTGACATGATAAACAGTCATAAAGAAATAGGAAATACATGTCAAGTTGACATGATAAACAGTCATAAAGAAATAGGAAATACATGTCAAGCTGACATGATAAACAGTCATAAAGAAATAGGAAATACGTGTCAAGCTGACATGATAAACAGTCATAAAGAAATAGGAAATACGTGTCAAGTTGACATGATAAACAGTCATAAAGAAATAGGAAATACGTGTCAAGTTGACATGATAAACAGTCATAAAGAAATAGGAAATACGTGTCAAGTTGACATGATAAACAGTCATAAAGAAATAGGAAATACATGTCAAGTTGACAATATAAACGACCAGGAAGAAATAGGAAATACGTCTCTAGTGTGACGCCAGATGACAGTTTCACATCAGTTATGAAGGTGAAAAGCTCGTGCAAAGCAACAAATACAGACAGACGACATATACAATATCCGGTCACGTGACTGACCTTGTCCCTAAGTTTATCTATCTCCATCTCCAGACGAAACTGTTTCCGGTCCGACTGCTCGAGCAGCTCCGTCAGGTGGCGGTTCTCCTCCGACAGCTTCCCGCGCTTGTCTTCCATCAGGTCTAGCTCGTCGTGCAGACGGACGGACACCTCCTTAGCCATCTGAAAAACAAAACAACGTGGCAATGCTTAACAGTTATCATGGAAACATACGTGAGTGGTCAAATTCCTTCTACTGACTGTAAATATAATGGCATTTAGGCCGCTGGGATCGGAAGTCGAACCGAAGCCCTCATAGGCATATGCTCTACTTGGTACTTACCTTATTGGTTTGATAATTATTTACCAGACAAACATGCCCCTCTGTTATTGTTGACCAGTTAGCATATCAAATAATTTACTTTCAGTAGAGTATTTCGTCCATTCCTAAATTTTGATTTAAAGATCAATACTTAAAATATTTAATCTGTTAATCTGGTGAAAAAGCCGTTTAGGAATTTAATGATTCAGGAAACAAAGGAATGCAAAACTTACCAAAGATAAGACATATATAAAGATATTTTTTGTTGTTAAAAAAGTTTGCTGCTAATGAACAGCTTCAACCGAGAGTTACGTATGGAACGCCAGCACTGTCTTAAGTAGTCATATACACTCATTATTACGTTAATTTGTAATTACATTATGGACCATGATCTTTTCATGCTGTGGAACCGTATTTATAATCAGTTACATTATCGTTATACGTTTTGCTTTTGATCTTATATTTTGACATATTTTATTATATCATGTAATTATATCTTTATATAATTGTAGTTTACTTATTCTATTTTGTGCATTATTTAATTATATCATGTGTGCTTTTACATTTACATTCTGTACGTGATTTATGATATCTTAATTACATTCTGTAGATACCTCGTTATATTCTGTGGACATAGACTGGCCCCATCGTACTGTGACTTTTCAGAATTTCATAGTTGCATATACTATGCATGTTCATTTTCCTATTTAACCAACAAATTTCGTTTGTGCCCCACCCCCTTCCCCTCCCTTGAACTGAAGGTAATGACTATATCCGTGCATGACCCATGCTTCATTATAGAGGAAATGAGACTTGACAATGTGTTTAAGCTATCTGCATACGAAATGGGGACCGACGCTGTATTTTTCTACAAATTTGCCAAGTCTAATCGCTTCAGAGTTCGAAAGACGAAGTCTCTCGCCAAATGCGTCTGGCCAAGTCTGTGTCAGACAAATTTTGGAATACATTGACACCATTATTTCCCTATGCATTTCGAGGATAGACAGTGCGCAGGCCAACATTTTCCAAAAAAAAACTTGTTTTTAAATATACTACCGACCGTCATGCTTTTGTTTGAAACTTTTACGGTGTCGAGGCAAAAAAAAAACCAAATAAGTTACCGCTCAATTTTTATGCACAGAATGTTAATGTAAAAGCACGTGATCCAAATAATACGTCATAACATAATAAACGGTGCACGTAGTATAATAAATGATGTCCATCACATTATGAAGAATGCACATAATGTAATAAGATGCCTTCGTGATATGAAACTGCAGCTTAATGATATAATTTGTCAAAATATAACATCGAAAACACAACATACTTCGTATAACGATAATCGCACAAAAAAATACGTTTTCACAAAATGTAAATGGCTAAGTAACGTTACACAATGTCATAACAAATAAAATAATAATAAATTTGGATGACTACTTAAGACAGTGCCGGCGTTCCATATTTCATAGTGCTGAAGCTTACTTTTCTACCATTTTTTTAACACAATCTCACTAGCCTGGGGTTTAATTTTGAAGATGTTTAACACTGCACAACAATACCCGAGGCTAAAACTGTACTTCAGAAATTTTACTGAAATTTCAGTCGCTAAACGACACTCTATTTCATTAACTGATTGACTGATTGATTGACTGATTGATTGAATATTGATTGATTGCTTGTTTATTTGATTGATTGACAGGTTGAATAGTTGATTGTTTGGTTTATTGAATGATTGACTGATTGACTGACTGACCCACTCACTCACTGTCTGATTTATGTATTTCTTCTCTTTGCTTTCATTTTTGAGTACCATGGCTTTTAACTGTATATGATTGCAGAGGACTGATCTACAAAAGTACATTTTACATGTTTATAACAATTTCAGATCAATGTATCCTCTAATTACTGGGATATGTTTGATGAGATGAAACAGCTGGCCCTGGGAAACGTTTTGATCGATACACGGGAACAATCAGTTTTCCTGTCCTATAACGGTGATTTAAATATATGAGCGTGTGTGTGTTGTCGTATAGAGTACTTACTATACCAGGTAGCGGTATGATGTTCTTTTTAACCAAACAGATTTAAAGATATACAAATGATAAGATGTGTGTTATAATATCAATGACAAAATAGTTTTTTTCTTTGATTCAGCCAGTTTCAGTCTCAATATAAATACTGTAGTATTACCATTTTTTAAGTAAAAAAAGTAGAGGTAGATAAGGTACATATTGTAGTTTTTGGAATATATCCTGCTTCATAACATTTGGGGCGTCAATCTCGGGGCTGGCAGGTAAAAAAAGATATAACCGCCGTATCCACTAGCCATGAAGTAACAGCTGATAACTGTCATTATGACGTCAATTTAGGTGGAAAGGCAGGTAATATAAATACAGCTGAAATATACATAAATACATAAACTACGTCTGAGATACGGTAAATAAAGGTAAATCTCAATGTCTTAATGTTTATCCGAGACACATTTGTAACCAAACATGTACAGGTGCATTTGTATTTTTAATTGAGCCGTTTTTTTATTTAAACACAGCTGAATCTATTTATTTATATTATCAACTATAAAACTTAAATGCAAATGGAACTATATTTTACGGTCGCAACCATAATTAAATACGAGTAGTTGCTACTGCTAACCATGAAGTCATATAATATACTCAGTTGTAAAGCGTGTGCACTAAGTTTTCGGTTCATTAGGTTACCCACAACCCCCAGTTTCAAGACAGCTGGGTGTGTGACTACCTTAAACAAACTCAGTTTTCCTCCCCAGATATCCGCCAAAATGCATCTCCATCACATAAGACCCCACCCCTCCCCACCCCAGTTTTTTTTCTGGATCCGGCCGGATCTAAAATGTACAATGTTTTCATGTTTGGTTTGAAGAAGTTTCAGTATTGAATGACCATTATTGTTGGTGTAAATTATGTTGTACTTCTGGATCTCAAAAGTGTTGTATTTAAGGGAAGCAATAGAATCAGGGATCGACACTAACAGTCTCCCGGAATCCCGAGGACACTGTAAATTGGGAAGGGACTCCAGAATTGACATGCCAGGAGTTCCGTTGGGACACCTGCTTTTCCAATTAAAAATAATTTGAAAAGCAACATTTGTTGACAAACTATGTTATTATCTTCATATAACTTTCTTATTAGTAACATTTTTGTAGAATCATAACTTTTCAACCAATTGTTATGCGAATAAAACCATCATAATTATGTCTGATTGTCATGACTGGGACTCCTAATTTTCAGAAGGGACTCCTGAATTTCAAAGCAGGTGTTCCGTCGGGATACCTGGTTAAAAAGTAAGTGTGAAACGCTAAACATTAGTTCACATTCTAAGAGGCGTACTTCAAATGAGAGGCAAATATTAAATATATCGTATCGCAATGAATACTAATATCAAAAGTATAGAATGATTGTAATTAACAAGTCATGGCAGTACACTTCTTGGGCCTTTGTCCAGCGGTAAAGTAAATGTCTGCGATTCCGAAGGTTTGTATGTTCGAACCTCGTTGGGAACAAAGAGTGGCCATGGCCTTCCAAGGCGCAAAGTACGGGTCCAGCACAGGAACCGCCGAGAGGTAAAAGTGACAGTTGTAGAGCTTATTTCCAATTCGCGTAAAAGAGATATGTATAAGAGGCTGAAACTAATCAAATACTCCTTTTTCCATGGATCTACTGCCGTGATTATTATTCCGGTGTTAATTATATGGTATTTATGTGTAAATGATGATTTATAGTAGATAGAACCGCGGTCTCATTTAATATATTCATGTTGTATATACATGTATATATATGTTCAATTTGAATATAATGTATACAGTTCATAATGAAGTACCACACACACACACACACACACACGCACAGAGCCGAACAATTAAAAAATTATAACGATCAGACGGAAGGTTACTACTAAACTTTTAAATATTTACCTTTTTATTTTTTGTATTGTTTGTTTCATTGCATATTGAGCTATTTTAGTTGAATACCAAACCAATTTCACGGACCTGATTTTTATTCATAATTGTTTGTTCAGTCATCTAGAGACGTTTCTTTTCAATAACTTTCACAGAAGACCCTGATCAAATGGAATGTGTTAGTGAAACTTATTTGTGAAATCGCCAGCTTGACTAGATTTCTAGAATGAAGTATTTTCTGCAGAACAACAGAGAATAAGGCAATGACCCAATACATGAAATGATTTTTTGATAAACCAGTCGTGTTGCCCTCTCCGAAACACCTGTCACACAGGTTAAATTAAGCATGTAACCATAGAAACAGAAACAGATTGTCTCTTATCTCTGGCCGTGAGTCACATTTCACATGTCCAACAGGCTGGACGTGTATTTTTTTTAATTGATATGTGTATTAAATAAACATCGATATGTCCAGCTTCATTGCAGACATTTTGATGAATACTGTTCAAAGACTTGTCTATTAGCATCATTAATTTTCGTGGGGGCTTATTTTCGTCGAATTCATGGACAGCTTTATCCACGAATATTAATCCTCACGGAAACTGGCATTATTTTCAAATACATGAATCCAACGAAATTGACTTTATTACAGATTCCACGAAATTTCATGTCAATGAAAGTTATTGACGTTACATTAGTCTAGATTTACAGTAATTCCAGATAAAACTACATTTCTATGTATAATCTTCCCTTTAATACATAGTTTATCGTCGATTGGAAAACATGTTGTTCGGCTAATATTGACCCCTTTCTACATACTGCCTTGCACATATCTTACCGTGTCGTCGCACCCCCACCCCAACCCACACACATAACGGTATTCAAACCTACAGTGTCGTTTCCATCGGACAAAGACGTTTTCGATTGTTTACATATAAAAGATGCACACAGGTACTGACATTTTATAGTCTAAATTGATTGAACATTTCCAGTCAGAACTAAAAATAAAAGATGTGAACCACTTACCCTCAATTCGTCTTCAAGAGACCGAATGTGAGATACGGCATCGCGATCTTGGAATTGGTTTTGCAAAGTTCTCAACTTGTCTTCATACATGTCTCGGTCATGCTCAATCTGATCATTACGGCGTTCCATCTTTCGCAATTTGAACTGAAGAATTCGGCAGTTTTTGGCGGTTATTTCAAGTTCTTTTTGCAGTTCTCTAAATTCTTCTGCTTCTTGATCCCTGAAACTGTCATACATCTCTTCCATTTCTGCTTTAAGATCATTTATTTCCTGTTTTAAAGTCTCATTTTCATCTAAAAGGTCTTCCATCATTTTATCCCTTGCTGTCATTTTTTCGTCCATTTCTCCAGATTGGTTTGTTTCCCTTTGAGCCTTTAAATCTCCGGCTAAATTAGAATTATCCGATTCTAAATGTGAACATCTTTCTTCCATCTTTTTCATCTGGGATCTAAGTCCTATTATAGAAGTTTCTATCTCATTTTTCTGCTTCTTCAATTCAGTTTCCTCCTTTTCTTTCTGTGTTAGACTTTTGCTGAGATTTTCATTTTCTTTCTCTAAATTCTGGCACCTTTCTTTCATCAGATCTAGTTCATTGTTCAGCTTCTCCAGTTCAATATTCGTCGCCAATTTAAAGTCACTGTCGATTTCTTCATTCTTAAACGAATCGACATTGAAATCTGTACAAATGTCGCCATTTTTAATAATACTCCCACTCTTTTCCCCGATCGGACTTTTACCCTTACCACTAGAGAACGCTATTCCCGAAAGATCAGCTAGAGGCGAGCTAGGCTGACCGTGATCCGTATCACCTATGACTCCCGCGGTTTTGTTCCTACTGCTCGTGAATACCTGTGTATCAACATGTATTGGCGCGGAATCGCGCGTGCTGCCATCGGCGCATGCGCCGTTGAAACCTCCCACCGTCGCTTCATTACCAGACGAAATTTTTTCGAAAGGACCTTCCCTGATTTCTGAAGCTGACGGAGTGGGCTTTCCTTTTCCACTATCATTATCTGGCTTTGACACTAACCCCTTAACGTGATCTTCATTCTTTCTTAATTCCTTTGAATGAACGACACTATGTGGGTCTTGAGTAGAATGAGTCGGTTCAGTTTCAACTTTTTCTTTCTTTGATGACAAGCTATGAGATTTGGAAATACCATTACCATTTTCTAATATCTCATCTGCTTTCTTTGAGTCTTTTCCGTGTTTTTTGTTAAAGAAAAGCTCGTCAGACAGAGATTTATCTGTAAGCTTTTCTTCAGATTCTTTAGCCCTCTTCTTACTGTCAGTCTGTTCTACATCCTTAATTTGTTTCAGCATTTTGTTTTTAGCGTCATCTAATTTGTTATCTTTATTATTTAATTTCGGTTCATCTTTTTTCTTGAGATCATCTGTGGCTTTGTCTTTCTTTAAAACATTTTCTTTCTTGTCAGTTAAGGACTTGGATTTATCGTCTTCTTTTTCTTCGACTTTCGAAGGTTTCAATTTAGGAAGTTCATATTTGTTCTTTGTGCCAGTTTTCGAAGAGTCATCCTGTTTGTCATTTTGTCCTATTTTAAACTTATTATCCAATGGTTTTGGTGAGTCTTTGCCTTTCGTTGATTTCAACTCCGGCTTGTCAAATTTGTTTTTCGGAACGTTTTTGTCTTTGTCATCGATTTTGTTGGACTTACTTGGAAGTTTATTGTCAATATTTTTATCAGAGTCAGTATCTTTAACAGACCTAAGTTGAAATTTGTTTTTATCGGTTTCTTTATCTTTGTTGTTAGTCTTCACATCAAGAGATCCCGGTTTTAATTTAGTTTGGTCATTTATACTGCCTTCATTGTCTTTAGACTTTAGAATTGTACGTTCAAATTTATTTCCAACTGTAGTTTTCTCTTTCTCTTCTGGTTTAGCAGCTGCTTTACCAAAAGGACTTT
>CM037792.1:35276426-35326426 GCA_021229015.1 Solen grandis
GTCTGCGCGAGACATGGAAACAATTAATTTAATAGAATGATCTGTGCTTGGACGAAGGAGATGAAAGCGGTGAGAGAGTGGAAAAAAGCACACAAAGTCCACAGGCCGGGCTGAGGTAACAGCTAAAGTAAACATTGTTAGCGGCTATAACATGATGTTGGCACAACACTAGTAACTGCCTGGGGTCGGTCAGATTAACGTCTTTAATTGTAGTGTTGACTTTATCACGTAAAATAGTCCGAGTGGCAAGTATGGACAGTAAATACAGAAATCATTGGCATAATATATTCGTAAGCAGTCTTTGCAGTTGACTCATTAATCTGGTCTAATAAAAAATAAATACTCAATTCATTCCATAACGTTAAACTTTACAAATGTTTTTTTTTTTCAGAAATAATTATATTTTATTTTATTATGGCATTTTCATTATTATTTTTTTTAATTTAAAACAAGAGACATCAGCTCGATTTGCGGATCTATAATGTCTCGTTCTTCAAATGTAAATATCAAACAATCACTCTCACCAATATAAGTAGCGGTAATTGTGTATGAATAGCGATGTTCCTAACACGTTTTGCTTCCACCTAATGTACTTTCCTTCTACATAATTGATCACACATTGTAAATGAGCTTTTATATGAACACACAAACACGAGGACTTGGTGCAAAACTAGTGTAACTACATATAAATAAAGACACAATTACAACAGCCCTTGAAATGTAATGCTCAAATTTTACCTGAAAAAGTTATTGAATTGTATTGATGTCATTTAATATCAAAACTTTTGTCCAACATTTAACTTTACATCGATATTAACCCTTTCCTTCACTGGGTGAGGGGCCGTAGTCTGGCTGCAACAGAATTATAATTAAACATCAACCCTTTCCCTCATATAGACTCATTTTGACGCACTCATTAGGTACCACATAAAGCCTGATCTGCAGAAAGCCAAACTGAAACCTTACCAAATTTTATTGTAAAATCCTCATTACCAGACCACTGAGGAGCAGCGAACAGCATAAAACCTGATCAGCCTGCGAGTTACTCGCAGGCTGGTCTGGTTTTATGCTGTTCGCATAGGTCTTTTCATGGTATCCTCTATGAGGGAAAGGGTTAAAGACTAATTAGCATTAAACACTTATGTATTTAAGGACAGAATATCTAGAACTCACCTCCCATCTCTGAATATTCGGAACCAAATTCTAAGCTCCTTGCACAAAATTCAAACGAAAACTGCGGAAGTTTCTCCAGCTTGAATCTACTGATAACCCAATAAAGCGAGGAGATTTGATGCACGATAGCACGTGTCAGAGCTCTTGGACTAGTTTCATAGCTCTACTTTACAATATGAAAGTACTAAATTAATCGGTTGGAGTTCCTCTTTGCAAGTAGTGTAGTGTTTATTCCAAATGTTTGGTAATACACTTTAAAGAGTCAAGGTTACCGGTTTTCGTTGCCGTGAGAAACAAAAATGAAAGTTTTACGTTCAATTTAATTTGAACACTCGTCCGTTTCTCCTCTTATATCCTCCTTAGGCGATTGATGGAACATAATCAAACCACAATGCTTATCAAAACTTTATACAATGGATTTGATTGAAAACAATAGACCAGGTTAAGAAGCCACCGATTCGAAAGTTGGCAGAAGAAAGTTGATGTAAGATTCAGCAGGCGCTGCTGTTGTTTCCAAAAAGATAGATTTTATCTCATTGTATTTTCAATTTAAGGAAACCCCTTAAGACCCCCTCACTCCAGTATAAAAAATCCTCGATATTAAGACCGTCTCGGTTTTAAAACGGTCGGTATCACTGTTTCTAGGACATTATACGGGACAATACAGTGGTAGGACGTACGACTCCAGACCACGAGGTCCGTGATTTGAATCTTGGTCGGATCGCCGCTATTTGAGCAAATTGTAAATGGGTACCTTGCGAAGGAACGCCATATGTCTCGGCTGCGCATACGGGATTTGCGACTACATTGTATACCCAATGACCAGGGGGTAAACATGTTTAGTCGTCTGAACGGGCATTAGCTTGAAAGTGGGCTATAACTAGGTATCACATATATACATTTTTTTGCTCCATAACCTAATAATCAATCCACATAATTGTTAAGACCAGCTGATCAAAATGCCAGCGGTGGTCTCATTTTTAAGATGTCACAGACTTCGCGTCAGCGGCCACTTGAACCAAACGGCCAGACTGGCTTAAACTGCCAATGCAAATATTCCCGTAACATTATACTTAACAAGTGACCTCTCCTACAGGTTTTTGAATATGAAATGTAGAGTTACATCAAACACTTAAAGAAATCGTTTACGAAAGTATCAATGGAAACGGCGTATTTAACTTACTACCATATTGTAAAGTGTTAAAAACACTTTAATCCATTAAACTGATACACCATTCCATAAAATTAACTGTTCATCAAATTTCCAATCTCTCTAGACCCTAAGTTCTCGTAAATATTTCGACCCAAACTCAGATATCGTTGTCAATTCCTCTTTGTATCTAATAAGCTTAATTTGAGTTTTAGTACGGAAATCATACTTAAGTACATGTCTTAATTCTTAGGGCTTATGGTAAAGTACCTGTAATGGTTCCGCTACGTCTTGGATCGCTTAACCTCTACCAAGATAACCAAGGTACCCTAATGAAACATTAGGAAACCTAGGTTATCTCCGAGAGAGGCCATGAGGTCCGAAAAGTATCGGAACCAATACAGGGACTCTAAGGTATGTCAAACATTTAAAGGTTTCTTACTCGCTGTATTTGAACACAACGGAAGTAATCTGACATCGTTCAAATAATGCTGGTACCTGTTGCTAATGTATAACTAACGGGAGCGCGTTAAACACGAGATACAACGAGTTCCTAAAGTTTTATCGTAATGACTCAATTTGCTTATGCATTATCGCGATCTCTTCACTTAATTCAATGAAAGTAAGAGCCGGTAAAACATTTTTTTTGCAATATTTGACTAACTTCTTTAAAGTGAATAATAATTAGAATCTAGTACAACCAAGTGTCTATGGCTTACACAAATTCTACCCACCTTTCCAAATAATAATCCTTTCTCTATTGAAAAGAATAACTGCACGAATATCACTGAAAACTAAATAAATGTTCGATATTAACTTTCACTGGTTTCGCATAATAAAACGGAAGTGACGTAATAAAACTCTGCACATGCGTGAAGTATACAAAGACGAATTCTTATTATCATATAATAGTTTACCTGCAACTAATTAAGTAGATGAGCAATTAAATGTTTACAACCTTTTGATTTCAGTTTCAAGCGTCTTTTAAGCCAGGCAAAGTGGGAAAATGCCAGATCTAAATTTGTCTGTCAGTTTTATGTCGTTGAAAATGTTTTTGATTTAGAAGAACCTTTAAGTTCCCAATTACCGATAGATGTTTTCTTTTTATTTAAATCAGCAAAGATTTACTTATGTCATATTGACAATTTTATAACGCATTTGTCACATGAAATCGATATCAGTTGCAAACTGCGAGGTCTGTTTCAACAGGGTTCTAGATCTGATTCGAGGCTACCGTGGCCGAGTGGTTTGTATATGTGGCTACTTTACTATTTCTTGGCCTCTTGACGTTGCTCGTGTAACTCTCTGTCACTCGGATCTATTATATGAGGAAACTCTCCAAATGACTTGCCCCTTATGCAATCTGAATTCTTCCTTGATTTCTCTTTAGCTAGATGTCTCTGTAAAGGCATACGTGTACAATTCAGTTATTTTCAGTACGCAGTGTGTTTATTTGCTGAAGCATAGTGAAAAATCTTTTGAACAGAATTGTTGAAAACTTTGCATAATGACTGGAAACGAAACAACAAACAATAATGTGAAATGAAATAAGGTATCGATAGACTTCATTTTGAGTTATCTGCCCTTGATAATGACATAATAGAGAAATTTGAAAAAACTCACTTTCAGGGGCAGATAACTAAAAAATTAGCTTTTCTCCATATAAATTTGTTTCTAGTGTAAATTTCTATACCATGCAAAAGTTTTAGAAAATTATCACGGCTAGTTTTAATTTTCTTTCTTTGTCTATTTAGAAATAACTGCATTGTGCACGTATGCCTTTAAAATACTGATAATCCATCCATCATTAGATTATCATCATGGTCCTTCAAATGTAAAAAAAAAGTTTCGCTGTAAATGCAAGCATCCATTGATTTGGACTTTTTTTGCTCAAAGTCTATAAAGGCTTGCATTTACTATAAAGTTCCCACGATCACTTGATGGACCATGATCACAATTTTATGACTACTGTATCAGAGAAGGTAAACACTTAAGCAATGACAAAACCTTGTTTAGTTTGAAATGGATTTCTCTAAGAGTACAATTTTATTAAAAAAGTGTTTGAGTGTATTTACAAATATAAATATTAAATATTATTTTATAAGATTCTTCTGTACATACGTGGTGATAGGACGGAATTCATTAACGTTTTTAAATACGTATATACTTAGATATTCTATTTTTACGTTTCCCGCTTTGATATTACTTTAAAATCAATAAGTTTCGTTGGCATTAAATTTCGTTGATTATGTACCTACCTAATGAAATTTCGTGGGTACATTTATTCGTGGATCTTTGTTCTAGAAAACGTGAGGGATTAATATTCGTGATAATACTCTCCACGGAATCGACGAAAATTATGTCCCACGAAAATTAATGATATCACAGTAGACGATAAATATTCTGTATTCTTAACCACTCATTTCTAAAGACAAGCATGAGCGGTAAATATTAAAAAGAAAAAGAATATCTAAAATTTCTATACGAACTTTTTCTTTTATCAATTAAACAAAGTCAAAATAAAATAGAAAATTCTTACTTAAATTCCTAAGCTGGATAGAAACACATTCTGCCATTCCTATTTTATGAAATATCCAAGAATATGACTAAAGTGACATGAATAGTTACCTTGGTAACCAACAATTACTGTTAAGAAATGAAAAATTTGTTCATTTTTATTTTAGAAACAAGAATAATTAAATTCGCCATTAAGTATTAGGTATTACTTAGCGCAAAGTATTGGTGGAATTCGAGCCAGTTTTATGAAATATTCAAGTACATAACTAAGCTGATATGAACTATTCACATTATCCAAGTGTGTGACATTCTGGCCAGATTGTCTGTCTTTAATTCAATGGACACAATTTGTGTAGAAAAAATAAATATATAGGATAAATTCTATTTAGACAACATTGTTTGAAGTCTAAATATGTTGCAAATCAGAAGCTCTGAAAAATAAATTCATCAGCGATATATTTCAATAGAAGTCTTTCCTAGTTGCTGTTTTACCATGTACGAAATAGATCGATTTGACACAATCAAGTTTTACCACAGACATTTCTTCTAACAAAAGCAGCATGCGCTCGGCTTTCCATTGTCTGTAAAACTCTATCCTATACATAGTGCAATATTTGAGCTTTTAACGCTATCAATTTATTTTCAAGACGAATGGCCGTAACTTAAAGAAATTGTGACTAGACCCAAAGTCAGTTGCAAATTCATTAAAAAAGATTCATCACAGTGCGCCTGCGCAGATATCTGGTGCGATATCCGGTAAGTGATTTCAACTAATGTGTCAAGACTGTCACTTCTATCTATTTTAATACTTGGCTATATCTGACAGGGTGTCTGTAGACTGAGGTGCAGCTGCAGCAAGAGTTGGCTGATTCATGGGTGGATGAGAGAGTCTTGAGGGACAAAAACTGACAATCCCAGAGATCCTCAACTTGAGACTTAAAACTACATGGGAATTTGGAAGTTACGACATCTTGTGTGGCATTCCTTCAACACAGTCTTTATTTATAGATCGATTTCTTCACACATAATGAGTAAATAGATTTATATCATAGTTTAATATATCAATGTTCTGGCTCTAATTTATGCAATATAACTGTAATACCACATAAAAATTGATAACAAATAAATAATTATTAAAATTAAAATGATTCATTGCCTCATATATTGTTTTGACTAGCTGACAATGATTGCAGCCATGGTCTCTAAATTCTCACTAGCTCCATTTGGTCTGGTACAGCAGAGTTATAAAATTAAACGAGACTTACTTTCCCTCATAGAGGACACCATGAAAAGACCTATGCGAACAGCATAAAACCAGATCAGCCTGCGAGTAACTCGCAGGCTGATCAGGTTTTATGCTGTTCGCTGCTCGTCAGTGGTCTGGAAATGAGGATTTTATAATTAAATTTGGTAAGGTTTAACTGTGGTTTTCTGCAGATCAGGCTTTATGTGGTACCTACTGAGTGCGTCAAAATGAGTCTATATGAGGGAAAGGGTTGATGTTTAATTATAATTCTGTTGCAGCCAGACTAAGGCCTCTCACCCAGTGTAAATTTATTCACGTACTGATTTATCCTCCTCCTCTAAAGCTTGACCTTCTGACCAATCTATAGGACCAAACGTTCATCTTATAGATCCCGTGGTTAGGTAGAAGCAGAATTTTAACTGAACTTCAACTTAAGGTAAGTCTCGTTTAACTTTTTATATATACTGTACTATATAATTCGTGTACAGAATGTAGATATGCTATGATATATTTGTATATAATTCCATAAGATTTTCCCCATTTACTTGAAATATATTTATATAAAAAAAGAATGCGGACAGTCTTACGCTAGGGATTGAATACGACCAGGGAACAGCTTCCTTGGGGTCACGGATTTAATCCCCGGCGGAAACATACCAAAGTCGTACAAACAAGCACAAGAAACCGCATGCCTGGCGCTCATTACACGTGTAGGCTTATTCAGGAGCAAGGTTTGTTTGGTCCGATGTCAAAATGCGACATGTTGCAGTATATGACGACAGTAAATTTCTGTCTCAAATAAGCATAATTTCCAAATGATTGAAGAATTGTCGTAGGGTCGGAAAAAACCAGTAAAAATCAAAAAACACACACACACGACCTGGGAAGGAGATAGAATAAGATTCTGAAATGGAAGCCATCTGGAGAAAAAAATCATTGAACTGAAATTGTATTTTTATTTGAACCTTACATTTCTGAACACAATTACTTTTAACATGTTCAATAAGTGTTGCTTTCTTCCCCATAATCCAACCGAGAAACACATTCAAATTCAAAATAATTTTTCTAGAAATATTTATTTTGGCATTATTGCATTTACTTTGAGATTTTTAACAACTATGAAAATTCTAAACACGATTTGCCAACTCGTACACTACTTTTAACATACTTTTTTCTTTGCCTTGATTCTACAGTTAATGCCAATAACTGAAATAATGTAACAGAACATGTCGAAGAGATTCTTTTTTCCTCGCTATTTCTGATCCCCAGTTTCTTTTTTAACAGTCAAATTTCTGTTTCCCTCCAATCAAATGATTTATAGAAACATTTTTTTCTCTTCTTTTTTAATTTCGATTTTTACTTGTGGAAATCGCGCGCAAGTTCAAATACCTACACGATTTTGCAAATAAAAAAATATCTAAAAAAAAAATTAAACAGAAAATTCTTTTATAGATATAATGTCATTTACAGAGTTGAAGCTGTCATGCTTTGCCAAGCATTTCCCGTGAATCATTACGAATTTCTCCCCATTTTATAGACTAATATCATCATTTCTCCTTCCTGCTTTTACATTCAACCTTAATCATTGCGAAATGATTAAAGTAAAGATTGCACGTCAATTATCATCAAGTAGCACGCCGCTTGCAATTTCAAAAGGAGAGTTGGGTAACTGAATCAATTGCACAATGATAATGATCGCTTTTTATTGCAGGTAGAAGTAAAACTGTTTATGGTTCTGAGTGGAATTGATTATGAATGCCAGTCAAATAGCAAAAATAAAGACTTGTAAAACGCACATGACAGTTCATGCTGAGAAAAGAAATTGGTCTGCTTTGATCTTTGATTTTGGAAATAAGAACTTAATTATATTGATAATGTTACTGATGTGTTTCGTTATCTATTCAGTGACACGCTTGGGCTATCTTGATGTTTTCCGACGTATATGCTATATGCTATGTAAACAAAGTTTGACAAGCAATGAAAATGCTTTCACAATTTACCAATTCATAAGTTCTGCCTAATCGGTTAATCAAGGGGACAAGAGAAAATGAGGGATAAGCCCATGTATTAATGGGCGTAGCTACACCTAAATTGATGTGTAGACTCGGGAGAGGGGTTTCAGAGGGCATTCTTTACCGGGAAAAACTTGTTTCTAGGACGCGCGTAGCCGCGTTTTTATTTATTATTTTTTTCGTTATATCAGGGGCTAAACATTCAATACAAATGCACTCTTTTAATGCATTTTTGGATTTTTGAAAATATCATTTCTCGAACTGATGTACAGTATCTGGTATAAAGTGTCTAAAGGGGGCTACGAAAGTAAAAAAAAGGGGTTACACATGAATTTTTTTTTTTTTTTTTTTTCATAATCTTACTGGTGGCCTCTTGTACAAATTGTATTCTGACTGATTCCTGACCGGAACCGGAACCGGAAGTGAATTTTGTAAAAACAGTTTAAACCTAACAGATACGGGCCTACATCGTTTCTGAAATGGATTACATTAGTTTTTTAGACATGTCACATCAGCCACATCATATACCTGTCGGGATTGCTTTAAAATGGAATTTGTTGAACAGTGTAGGTCGCACTGTCATAACTGCAGTTTTCATGCGTTATGAACATGTTAAAAATATTGAAATGATGAATATAAATTTTAAACAAATTTTTGCTTACCAAAAGTTCCTTCCAGGGCATTTCTAAACTATGAAGTATGAAGTGTAAGCTGTTTTTCAGCATTTGCATATGGAAAGTATAACCTTCGAGTACGAAGAGGACAAACTGTATTGGTTTAGTATGGTTGCAAAATTCTTCTTTTTTCTTCTTTAAATCATGGTAGCACAGGAAATGAGGAGAGAAAATTCAATGACTTCTGTAGAGGTAAGTTCAGTTTAGGATGGCACCGTATTTTCTTTATCGGGACAACACGACGCCGTTATTTAAACCTACGCGCACCTGCTAGACTGACACCCAATGCTGTAGACTTAACAGAAAACCAGCATGTCATCAAAAAAGCTTAAACGGTCGATAAACTGGCGGATAAATGACGGACTTTGATATCACTTGGCTACATATATTTAATGATTTATGCTCCACAGAGGGCGTCGTACTGAATGAATGACCTATTTTTTGATAATCGTGGAAAATGTCAATCATTGAATCAACGAAAACTGACAAAACGCGAAAACCCATGATTTTGAAGGTTTTGGAACCTACCTCGTTTTTACTGTGGATAAGGTCCATGTCATGCAATAGTTCCGCCTCGCGGCGCCGGGATTCATCCTGGACCTTCTTGACATACTCGTCCAGATCGCCCACTTCTTCTTCCAAAAGGAGATTTTTTTCTTCTTTGGAGTGAATTATCATCCTCAGATCATCTGAAACATATAGAGAACGTGCGTTGATTCCATTTGAAGATAGTGGTTCATTTCACGAGAAGTAACATAAGAAATAACCACGAGTGTCCCAGCCACGAATGAATATATCAACTTTCTAAGGTCACTCGTGAAGCAAAATATAATATTGCTATGAGGTTGTTCGATCACTTACCATAGTAAGTACCATAGTCAATGATAAAACGCAGTTTATATTTCATTTATGGTATGGCCCCATATTCCCTAAATAAGAAATGGTACACTTAAGTATGGTTTTAGCACTCCAACTCAAACTATATATTGAGTTTAAATAATTAAGTTCTTGACTATTTGAGTTTACCGTCGTTTCGACAGTATTTCAGTCATATAGCGACGTCCAGCTAATTACAGGTGGAGGAAGACCCCGAATGCACCGGAGGCATCCGGGTAGAACTACCGACCTACCGCAAGCCAGCTGGAAGGCTTCCTCACATGAAAATCTAAATGACCTTGCCGGGATTCGAACCCACGCGGTGAGGGGCTGTGTGAGTGTTAAAGTCAGCGACTTTACCCACTTGGCCACGGAGGCCCCGAGTTTCAATAAGGATTTAAGTATGATACTATAATTAGATAGAGCCTGAGGTCACACTTAAATCACAGGCCCTGGTTACTATGGTGGAAGTCTCCAATGAAAAGGAGAGAAAAAAATGTTTATAAAATATGAATTATGATTCAACCAACGATTTTCTGTTGTCGAACCATAGTTGAAATTCGGAACACCTCAGTTTAGATTTCATCCTTCCAGATTAAAGAGTTTGACCAAAATAACAAGACCGTTATTGTATAAGGCTGCATTTGATATTTGACCATATTTATCTAGGTAAGTAGTGATCAAACTACGTCAATAACATCGATACTTTTCTATGTATTCCATGCTATTAAATCGCTGTTTACATTTTATTTCATTCTAACTATTCTATCCCGAAACCCCTGATAGACTGTCTAAATTACACAATGTCACGTCATTTGAAATCACTGATTTGACGTCATTTAGTCAGTAATATTGTACTAACATAAAAATAACATTTTTTTTATCTATTGTGGTTTATGATATTTTTTATCTTCCATTTCCTAATAATATATCTCAAATTATCGTTTTTGGCTCTTCTCATTTGATGTTTGTATTTTTTTTTTCTTGCATGCTTGTATCCATGACAAATATTTGCACTACGTATCCTCGGTAACGACTGGAAGCACTTCTCTCCCTCTAAATAATGCATAATTATGCATTTTTTGTACCAGATAACGCCCAGCTTGAAGAACCACATGCATGTCGTGGGCATGGCTACATACCTGCAGATAACATGACGTCATCATTAGACTGGCACCTTACATGACTGTTTTTACTAATATCATCAACGTGTTCTTATACAGGCTATGTTATCCTGTGAGAATATATAACTTTACTGGTATCGTACTGTTAAAATATTACTTCATTTTTGCAGTGTTTCTAACCGTAACCTTCTAAGAAAATATTGCATACTATGAGTGTTGGAAAACTTCAAACACACTGTACACTCGAATTTTACCAGTATTAAACCAATGCGAAACAGATGACTGTTCATTACTGTTCATTGTGTATGAATATATGAAATCCACAATCCGGTTCTTTTGCATTTTGATTTGTTGAAAATGACTTGAAGACGATCAGAAAATGTTATTAAAATCAGGGGTTACAAAAAGCCCGCTGTAAGTAAGGACTAAGTGTCCAAATATCCGATTTGATTATGGGTAGAAGCAAATTTGATTTTCTTCAAATGGTGTATAAGTTTTCGTTTATATTTTTAATTTCATGGAATTTATCGCCAGCGACGGGCACTCAGCGACTATCGGCGGGGTTATCATGAAACAAAGAGAGAGTTTAGCCGACATTGTACTAGTAATTAGAGTTGCAGAAAAACGTGGAGTTTTTGGCGTCACAAGACCTTTGCACGCTGGAATTAGAATTATAAATATTTCACCATATAAATTCTGCCGACATTCTCTCAGCGCATTGTGCGTTTTGATTTAAACCCCAAGCGGAGAGATGGAAACAGGATATGGACTCTGAAACATGCCAAAAGTCTAAGTATTGCTAAACGAAACACTGACAGCAGAGAAAGTGTTATACGCCATTTTCTTCAAAAGTTGCGTGCTAATCATGTAAATTGCTGTTTCAAGAGCTAGAATGTGTCTGGTAAGTTCTTTATGAAATGTGGTTCTGAAGAGGTTGCGAAAAATATGAGAAAAGTACGTCCACGGTCCCTGCTCCAACATGTCCATCTTTACACGACAATGTCAATCCTTTGTCGCACAATCCCTGCAGAAGGCCAGACCTGGCTTGAATTCCACCAACAATACTTAGCGCTAAGTAATACCTAAATACTTAAACTAGTTAGAAATACACTCACCATTACTGTTTTATTTAAGTACACGGCGTAGCTGAAATTAATTATTACTTAATAACTAAGAATATTTGTTAAAAACTTAAATATTTGAGTATTTTTATGAGAGAAACAAGACTAATGAAAATCGACCTTAATTTTTCAAGTTTTACTTAGCGCTAAGAATTTAGTGTAATTCGACCCTGGCCCTGTTTACTGTTTCCGAAATTGAAAAAAAAAAGTAGAAGATATTGAAGTGTCTGAGTCTGCAGTTCATCCGTTTCTTATTGATGGTGTACCCAAAGATAACTCTGAAAATTGATTAAAAAAAAAAGATAATAATATAAAAACGATATAGTCCGAGATTAATCCAAATATCTATATTTCTATACGTCCTTCCGTAATTGTGTTTTATATTTATTGGATTACAGTCGATCTTGACTTCTCCTGAACTATCTTTAAGGTCTTATCTTCTTAATAAATATGACAACCCTCGAGCATTTTAAGTTACCGTGTCAGTCAAATGTAAGGTCTGTGCTGAATGATTGATTCTTAATCAATCATAAATGTACAGTTAAACCTGTTTAGCGGCCACCTGTATTAAGCGGTCAACCTGCACATAGCGGTCAACCTGTATTAAGCGGTCAACCTGCACATAGCGGTCATTTTTTATATTACCAAATATATCACTTTGTTACATATTTAACCTTCATTAAGAAGTCACCACTGTTAAGCGATCACTTTCTCTTGTTTCCTTGATTGACCGCTGAAGACAAGTTTGACTTTCTACGATAAGTCGATGATTGATTGTCCGGCTGTCAGAGTGTGTGACAATGCATGGTATAATTCCATGCGGCACGTTGTGTACAAGTGTTTGTTAAGTGCTTCAGCACTCTATCTGCAGAAAAAGTCTCCAAATTGATATATAACCGAGTAAAAAAAAATAAATAAAATAAAACGCGGCTTAACTGGGATTCGAACCTAATGCTCTACCGACCCGCTTACATAATCGCTTATCGATAAGGGTTACTAATTGGCCGTTGATTTGCATTACCTGACAAAGGATTGCAGTATTGCAGTAATATTTTCATCACAAGGGTACTATTTAAAATCCACATGTAATGTAATGAGAAGGTTACCTCTTAGACTCTCACACTAGTGATGGACAAACAGATATACGCAACAGAGGCATATGGTGTGAAAAAAAAAACAACAACAACAAAATATATCCCTGCTCTGCTCGTTTAATGCACGGAGCAAACGCTTTAAGCGATTCAAATTTGAATTACATATTTTCGAAAATACAGCTCTTGGTTTGCTTCTTGATTCTTATCTTCTATTTTAGGAACACGTGCAATATTGTGCTTTATATCAAGTATAGAAAATGATATATTTCTCGACGTCAATGGTGAATCCTATTCGGAGACCACATTGGAATTCAACAGAAAATAATGTTCATTCTTGTCAAAATTAGACAATGTGAGGCACTTTGTACACATGATTTATGTCTTTTCAGAGGAAACAATACCATAGTTATTTAGATTTAAAGGTTCTTTCGTTATGACATTTTTATACATATGTTTCACCCTTTCAGAAAAACTTGTGGAAACCATTTCCCGTGTTTTAAACACAATTTTATTTGGTTGTTTATTGGATTTAACGTCTAGCCGATAGTATTTAAGTCATTTAGAGACCTGTCTACTTGGGCAGATATAATGCTGTCACACTGCAGTATCACACCGTAGACATGTGGCGTGATACCACACCAGTCACATTATCCTACAACGTACCAATCAGTCCTGAAACTACCTTTATATGCTGCGTGCAAGCAAGGCAGCTATACCAGCACCATTTCATTACATCGGTATGTCGATGCTTGGGATCAAACCCACGACCTCCCAATTTCGGGGCGGTCGCTCTTACCACAGGGCCACCTAGACCGGTATATAATGATTGTAGACAATGTGCTTTGTACAAGCCTGAAATAATTACAAAAAGTTCAGTATTTAAAGACTGCATACTATTTTATATCTAGTGATTAATTCCCCTTTCAAGCGAAACACCTGTGAACCAATAAAGTAAGTAAAATACATAGAAATACAACAGTACCCTCATAATCATAGTAAACATGCGGTAAAGTTGTTTTAAGTACAACAATCTTGCCAAAGAAAGAAATGAAAAATATGATAATAAGATTTTCCGGTCATAAAACGAGTTTATATATACGTTTTGTTCGTTGGACACGTTGGTGTATTAATCCAGTTTTATTTAGGTTAATAAATAATGAGGAGCGCATGCGCCAAATGAAACTAATCCACTATGATCTCAAACATATGTATATAGTCCGTGTACATGAACTCTCTAATTAGGAAAAACATTCCCTCTCAAATGAACGACTGGCCAACTCATGCTCAAGCCGCTATGATCATGTCCGGGGGAAAGGCCGTGGATTTACATTTCTTTGGCTGTATCTCCAAATTTGAAAAATTTTTAATTTTTAAAAATGTTTTTAATGGAGCTACTAAGAGACACTATCGTATTTTTTTTCAAGATATTTCAATGTTGATTGCTACACTGAAATCAAACTTCTTCAAGAAAATACCTAAAAGAAAATTTTTTGTTGATTACACGCTTTCTTTGTGTTTATTTATTGAACTATTTTTAAAACCGAATAACGATTCATGCGAATTCGGGAATTTGGGGCTCCCCACAGGGTAAAACTTATGATGAACTTAATAACAAAGTGTAAAGCGTCGTAGAAAGGCATTTAATAAAAAGAAAAACTGTTGGTTTCAGTGGAATATTATTTTTAATTCATCTCGTGAGGGAGAAAATAAATATTTTCAGTCGTGGCTGCGCCACTCTTGAAAATATTGATTTTCCTCCACCCTCGATGAATTAAAAATGATTTCCACTGAAACCAACATTATCTTCTTTATATAGATTAAGATGGCTACTATCAAATGTATTGATCTGTTGTGCCGAATGAAATTCAATTTTGAACGTTGGTTGCATCAGTTTCTGCTGGTAACCAGGTTATAACGGCAAATCTCCGGATAGATTATGCCAAGTTTCGTCAAATCCTGCCCAGCGCGTTTCAGTGAATATGTCATTTAAAACAATTACAAAACACGCACGACGCACAACGTATGACGCAGTTTGCAAGGTTATCACAACTGGCCAATTTGAGCGCGTTGTGTTCAGACAGGCCACAATAATTACAAATGTCCATTAAGCCTATGTGTGTGTTCTAAAATAAAAACAAAAACTATTTTAACATTGCTGTCAGTGGAGTTTATTGTAAAATACAATTTTCGCATATGAATATTTTTTTACAGAAATGTCGCAGGTTCACTGTTCGTTTAACTTACATTTTTTCTCTGCTTTTTTGCTGAGTGTTATACAGGCTATGAATAGACGGCTGGCAGTAGGTAGCCAAGCGTTAATTACGTTTATGTCTTTCTCGCCAAGTCTAAAAGCCCTGGGTAGCAATCAGACTTACCCTTCGCCTCTCTTCCTAACATTTAGAAAATTACCACTTCCTTTCTCTGTAACAACCTGCTGATCCATCAACACTTAAATAACAATAGCAACAAAAATGTCACATAAAAACTGTCAGCCCTGGTAGAACCCATCATATAATAAATTGGTAAACCCAATTCAAAAAGACACGGAATTGTATTACTAGCTTACAGCCACATTGGGCTTATCAGTGATTAGCTACTGGCAGACGGAACTCTAACCAGACCCAGTATACTGACTGTGTCCCGGCATGAGGTGATCTGTATCACTGAGGTGATTGGAAGGTGTTAATAATATATCTTAGTTCATCAAAGGTACCGCCCCAAGTGTGTATTGAACACATATTAGAAATGTTTTGCTAATGGGCAACATCGCTGCTTTCAGCTGGGTGCCAGAAAATCGTCTTAGCAAGACGATATCGGTTTTTGTACTAGCATAAAATATCCATAATTTTGGGAACCGTTTCATATTTATCTTGGCCAGAAATAGGGTTTTAGAGAGAACAACTGTGTATAATGCGAAAACAAAAAATATCAAGTAATGGCTGGTTTCTTTCACGTGTATTAGAAACCACTGTTATGAAATAAATCTTATATCGTTTCATGGTTCTTAGCATAAAAAAAAAAAAAATAAAAAAAAAATGATGAATTCGATGTATGAACCAATTGCTAAATACTTCTGTATTTCATTTTTACTATTAATATTACCCAATGGACGTACAATAAGTGATTCAACTTAAAAAATCGCATCGAACCATGTGTGTTCTAATACAATTCACTTACAAGGTGGGTAACTCCTATGTTATCGTCAATTTATATATACTTAATTTCTCGGTTTCATTAGTGCCAAGACAGAAATACGTGGTTTTCTGTAGGTCCTTGAGATACACTTTTGGAGACAGACATTCACTTACCCCGTGACCTTGATTTATGACCTTGATTTATGACCTTGACTTAGTTCGCACATTATGTGATATGTTAGTCAGTAAAAGGGTGACAGGTAAAGCACAACTACTGACACAATCGGTTTTAATGAATCTGCAATAAGTTAACCCTTTCCCTCATATAGACTCATTTTGACGCACTCAGTAGGTACCACATAAGGCCTGATCTGCAGAAAGCCAAACTGAAACCTTACCAAATTTAATTGTAAAATCCTCATTCCAGACCACTGAGGAGCAGCGAACAGCATAAAACCTGATCAGCCTGCGAGTTACTCGCAGGCTGATCTGGTTTTATGCTGTTCGCATAGGTCTTTTCATGGTATCCTCTATGAGGGAAAGGGTTAAACATATTATCCAGGTATACAAGAGCTTCGCTGACAGGCTGGCAATACACGGCCGATGGAAACTCTTAACAGTGAGCGACATTGACACTTTATCAACAGCAACATTAAGGAGATTAGAGTAAGCTAATTCTTAAAGAGTTGTATTATATGAAAGTCTGGAAATGATAGATTAGTACGTTTAGTCATGTTTTACAAATCAAGCAGATAGAGAGCGGAAACGGAAAATGTTCACGGTAAACTGAAACTGAAACTGTTTTATTTGCTTAAACGCCTATTTCTACATAAAATACATATTCAATGGCGTTGTACACTATCATATCAAAACATTAAAAGTATTAAATAAAAGACATAATAATGTTACTTTGATAATAAAGAGATTGTAAAATCAGATATTTATCACAGAATTAATGCACTGAATAACATTGTCTCTCAGTTCACTGTTTCTACACTCTACTGACTTTGACTAGAAAATTTGTTTCTTGAAACTATCAACTGATGAGCATTGTCTGATATTTAATGGAAGATCATTCCAGAGTTTCGGGCCGATCGTACTAAAACTTCTGTCGCTGAAAGTTTTACACTTATTAAAAGGCACTTCATAACTGTCAACTGAAGATGAGGATGATCTCAGAGAACGTTTTTGAACTTTAGGTGTAAGCAGTTCAGTCAAATACGGTGGTGCATTTCCAACGTGACAGTTGTACATGTATACAAGAATCTTGAATTGTATTCTGGCCTTGATGGGCAGCCAGTGTAGATCGTATAATGCCTGCTTAGAACTGTCTCTTTTCCTACGATTTAATACTAGTTTGGCACACATGTTTTGAATTCGCTGTAGTTTTGCAATATCACAGTTTGAAATACCATACAAAATCACATTGCAATAGTCTAAGTGAGAAATCACGAGTGAGAGTAATAGAATTTCTGTTGCATCTTGTGTGAGGAATTTGCGAATATTCTTTATGCGAAAAAAGCTCAACATAGCTGTTCGACACTTGATCTTGATGTGATGTTTGAAAGTCAAATTTTCGTCCAAATATGCCCCTAAATATCTGATTGTATTTTGTCGTTTGATCTTATCACCACAAATGTTAATTTCATTTTTTGACAGTTTACTCAACTGAGGAGCACTTCCGAAAGTTATGTGTTCAGGTTTTGAAGAATTCATTTTTAATTTATTACTGTTCATCCAATCATTTGCTTGTGATGCGAACTCTTCTAGCTCCACAATGGATTCGGCCTCGAGAACGGGTGTAGGTTTGAAACGTTTGCCGGTAGTATGATCGTCGGCGAAGCCGTACACGGAGATGGTAGGCGGAACAATGTCAAATATGGTCCCTGCATAAGCGAGGTAGAGCCACGGCCCTAAACAGCTTCCTTGGGGGACACTGCACGTAAGATCGCGTGCTGACGACATTATATTGTTCACACTTACGCGACAACTCCTGGGTCGCAGGTACGAGTCTAACCAGTCGAGTGCTACTCCGCAGATACCATACTGACGATTGAGAACGTCGAGAAGGATGTCATGATCGACGGTATCAAAAGCTGCGCTTAAATCCAACGCTATTAATGCAGTTACTTCTTGATTTTCCATGGCAGCAAGAATGTCATTAACAAGACGAAGTAACGCTGATTCGCACGAATGATGTTGTCGGTACGCTGATTGGTTCTTTGGAAGGAGATTGTGTTCATTTGCATGTTTGTTAAGGTAGAATAATGCTGCCTTTTCGATTAATTTCGACAGAAATGGTAGGTTGCTTACTGGTCTGTAGTTAGAAAATATGAGTTCAAGTCCAAGTTTTTTCAATAGAGGTCTAACTATTGCCAGTTTCCAGTTTGGTGGAAAGACACCTTGTGACAACGAAAGATTAACTAATATCGTAATGATGGGAAGCAGTTCAGTCACAAATGACTTCAAAACTTTCGTCGGCAAAACGTCAATTTCGCAAGATTTCGTTTGCATGGAATTAATCAATTTTTTCACATCATTTTCACTTAAGGTTCCAAATTCCTCGAATTTTGGTACATCTTTCGACAATGGTTCGTAGTTCTTATGATGTTTAAGATTGTCTCGTATTTTCTCAATTTTGCTCATGAAGAAATCGGCGAATTTATCAGCTAAACTGTTTTCATTGTCAACGGTCGGCATTGGATTTTCGGACTTGCCGCCGGTGAGATCCGTCATGAAGTTGTAGAGTTTCTTGGAATCTCCCTTGAATTTGAGCACTTTCTGACTAAGTTTGCGTTCCTTTTCAAGATTAAGTTCATAATTGTATTTATTCAATGCATTTTTAAAGATTTCATAGTCATTTGGATTTTTGTGTTTTCTCCACGTGCGCTCAGATTTGCGTAGAATACTCTTTAAGTGTTTTATACTCTCAGTAAACCATGGCTTCGGATTTCTACAAATAACTGTTTTTTCGATTTCAGGTGCATGTTTATCAACGATAATTTTCATTTCGGATTCAGAAAGTTCCACATATTGAATAACTGATTCATTTTCAATTTTTATATCGGTAATATCACTGGCGAATTCTGAGCGAACAATATTTTTAAAGTTTCTGTATGTGATGGATTTGCTGATAATGTTCTCTTTTTTCACTTTTGTGATGACTTTCACTACACGATGGTCTGAAAGAAATGGACCAGGTTCACATGAGACTAGTTCAACACCATTTGCGACCTCTGTGATCACAAGATCGAGACTTTGACCGAACACTTGCGTGGGAAAATGTACATGTTGTTCTAATCCCATAGCACACAAACAGTTATTAAATTCTGAAATAGCACTGGTGTCGTCGTGTATATGAAGATTGAAATCTCCCATTGCCAAGAGGTTTCGATATTTTGAAACAATGTCTTCCATAAATTCAAAGAAGTCTTTCACAAATTGCAGAGGGGTAGCCAATGATGGGGGTCTATAAATTCCTACACAATTGATGGTAATGTTTTTGAATACCAATTGCCATACTCCGTACTCGAAAGTCTGGGTCGCGCCGGTTTCCTTTTTCCGCATATTGACGGTACTTTTACAAGTCAAATCGGTAAATCGGTATATGACACGTGACATTGACATGAGCGTGTCGAACATCATCTCAGTATGGCTATTAACATTTCTGCCAATTGGTGTTACTGGTAATTCCCTTTCAGTTGTTCAAAGGACAGATGGATATAGAGGAGCATTACGCAATATGTCCATTCGGATTAATAAAATGTATAAAATTATTGATAGTATTTATCACAGTATAAACTGATGATATTTTTTATCGCTGAAGTCTCTTACATCGAAAGAACTCTCAGTTTATTCGTCCCAAATGTTGTACTGTTGGTTAACATTATCTTGTGTATCATATGATTAAACAGTTGAACCTCTAACGACCACCTATATTAAACGGTCAACCTGCATTTAGCGGTCAATTTTGATATTAAAAAAATACTAGAATTTTGTTAAATGTTTAACCTTCACATCTGTAAAGCAGTCATTTTCTCTTGTATCCTTGACTGGCCGTTTAAAACAGATTAGACTTACTAAAACAGATGAGGAATGCCTCTAAGAAGATTCAGGCATATGAATACTTTACAAGAAAAAATAATTGATTTCTCAACTCAGTATCTTTAACGGCATAGCAATGTGCATATTCATGGCGTCATAAACACTGGTAAACATGAATACGCACATATTCGAAATGCATTTGAAATACCATTTTCAGAGATGAGTTTAAAGAATTTAATAATAGAAAAAAAATATAATAGAGCATTTCCATATCAGCTAATATTCTCTTATTCAACGGTTAGTTCTGATTGTTTGCTTTGGGGTTGTCTACATTTTTTTTAACACATATGCGGAAAAGGCTCAATTGTTACACTAGCGTATGTCAACGCTTAGAAATAAATAAAGCTAATAAAGCAATCTTGAATGCTTTGATGTGGAAAACGGAAGAATATCGTTATCCTAACGAATAATTCGAATATTGGGAGACTGCCACACAGATAACACGTGAGTTCACGTGCACGACAAGAACCCACATGTTTGTAATTAGCAGCTACTTCAGTGTCTGGCCCCTTCCTTTTGAACCTCTGTATCTCCCCGGAATTCTAAATTATATCAGGATATAAAATCGGATAACCTGAACTCATTCTATTTTTATATCACATTAGATATGAATTTAGGAATAATTCAAAACTTTTCTAGATAATTAGATTAAAATTGTGTGCATGCGTTGTAAAAATATGTTTGTATTTTGAGCATGACCGATCGGGTATCATCTTTTAGTAATCTCGCTTTTAAAGCTTACTTCTGGTTTAAGAGTATCAATAGACTGGCAGGTATTTAAGACACAGTTGAAACTGAAAATTGGTTGTGGGTTTGCTCCCCTTTGGGTGGGGGTAGGGTGTTAATAATATTTAATGACCTTCCCAGGCGCAAAGTACAGGTCCAACACAGGAACCGTCGAGAGGGGTTTGTATAAGTTATAAGAACTTGTTTTTTCCAAATCAAGGTGAGATAGTGTTTGTTTTTTAAAACTAACTGTAAATTTAAAATTACACAATAATTTTCAGACCCATTTCTCTATCACTGACATGCAAGGGAAATTGTTTCCCTGAAAATGACATCGAATACCTTTAAAAGTGAATAATATGATTTCTCAGGCTTTCTTCAAAGGTATCGAATGGATGATTTTTTTTACGTCATTGAATTCATGACTATTTTTTCAGTTTTATTACCAAAACATATGATATTATTATTATATATATTAAACCATACATGAGGCATGACTAGTGCTACGTCAGCATGCACGAGCGAAACTTTATTTCTTTATATATATATAACCAAGAGATGTCCTGATTATAATGACATGAAAATATGCAGTTTTCATCAAACAAACAGTTTGTGCGTATCATCAAGACTCGCTTAGCGACGCCCCTGCATTCTCTGCATTCATCCTGGAATATTTTTTCTCCTTAAAAACTCATTGCATCTCTATTTACAAGAAGCATGTGTTTTTTTATGATGATGGTAAATCAACAAAATGGCGCCTCCGTCTGCTGTCACAACAACGAAAATATTTTTTTAAAATGATTTTTTTTTAAACACGAGTCAATATTTGATGTTTATTAAAGAAAACATACTCATAATGACACTCGCAGTATTTTTATTTATTTATTTTATTTTTTTTTGGAAAAAAGAAAAATAGCTAAATTCTGTTAAGTTTTACTTGTGGTAGCAGTGGTTAGCTACAACTGTAAGAGGAGGTAACTACTGCGTGGAGTTTGGGGTCATACGGTACCGTACTGTACTGTACTTGTCCAGATGGTAAATACAGACTGTATCTTGATATGCTAAATCCCAATATCCACATCTGACAGATATCAGATGATCTATTTTTCTTCGCATACCTGGCTTCGCTTCCGACCCAGTTCCTGTTTGGTTTGTCTTATCTGGGATTTTATGAAGGGGAAACGCTTCAAAATATTGTTATTTTCAGGCTATCGTGTGTGGTTTTAAACAACAGACGAGCTAGGCTTTGAAGTCCAGTGACTTTGAAAAGCAAGTTCATAGGGTATGGTTTGTTATTGCACCATAATTATACCTCCTGTATTTTGCCAACGTAAAAATCTGAAACAAATAAATCTCTGTTAAATTCTCTTTTGATTTCAATATCAGGGTCTCTATGTAAACAATATTAAGAGACCCTGATATAAATGGCTGTATTTACTTTTGAATTTTAATGCTATTCTTTTATTCTTCTGATATTCCCTTTTTTATAGACCTCTTCGTACATTGAATCGCCTTCTAAACATATAAATAACGACATCCATAGCGGCATAACTCGTACATTTGCTTCCGCAAATATTAAGTTGGTTTAAATAATATGATTTTATTTAAATAATATTAAAATATAAGCATTAAAATATATCACGTTTGGCTGCAAAACTATAGCGATATATTTGAAGTAGATCATGTACAGTAAACAGGTCAAACAGTACACAAAACATATTCATTCGGAAAGAAATGACTTGAGCAAATAAATAAAACCTTTGGTGTATACTGTCTTTCGCAACTAAGTAAAGTTCCAGTTTGTCATCTTTTTTCCATTGATAATAACCATATATGATCCTTTTAGTTTGTTTTGGGTTGTTTCATTGTGTATTGGGTACTTAAAGCTGAGGACAAATATTTGCCAGTCTGTACTCCATTTCTCTATTAAGCATAGTCTGTGAAATCACACACGCTTCTAAAAAAAGGGCGAAAATAAAAATTAATAGTGCATATTTGATAATCTAGCGGTCCTATTCTGTATGTTGAAGAAAGTAAACATAAAACGTCAGACACTGGAAGTTACACCCAGTGTCGGAAACATGCTGGTGAATTTACCATACCTGCTTTTCACGTAGATACACGAGATTTTTACACGAGCATAAATTATCAATGACAACAGATGCATTCTTTAACAATGTCATATATGACAGTTTGCATTATCAGTCAACAGTATCTTCTGACTCCTGCTTACAGAGAATGGCCATTTTCCAAGTCTGTGTTTGTGCACATCGGCCCCGATACAAGGTAAAGTAATACAAATCTGTATAAAGCATAAAAACATAAACAAATAACAAATATCTGATGCTAAATCCAATTAGCGAAGACCACTTTATCCTGAAGGTATACCTACCTGGTAATTAACAATATACAGACAAAAAACACGGTGTATTAACAAGGCGTCTGATTTTCCTATCATTGTGTGTTGATAATCACTTGAAGTGAGGCTTTCCTGCCAATAATCCTATTCATAAATGTCATAGCATGTTGGCAAATAACTTAAGCATAATCACGACTAAACGACATCAAACTGCGCTCACATCTTTTAGGTCATTTTTCACGATATTCGTAAACATATCAATTATGTCGGTTAGAAAAAAACTAATTCTTGCACCTTAGCGGAATATGCTTCAAGTCTCTCTCTCTTTCTCTCTCTCTCTCTCTGACTTCTGAGGTTGGACAAGTACCAATCTGGGTAAAATCACCTCTTTAATGACGCTTCGCTATACTGCGTTGTATAAGGTGTACCATAGCCGCGTGACGTTAGCAGCTGTTTTCAAGTACGTTATGTTTTGCGGCTTGAATAGCGTTTAAATTTCGTTCACCAGGGAGAGTTTGAACCCAGGACTTTTGGATCTGGAGGCCAGGTTCACAACCAGGGCAAGACGGCATTTCGTTTTCATGTCGTGTATTTATACCACTGATATATTGTATCAATGCAAGAAAGACAAGGCAGCGGAACGATTGATTTACACATTTGCTCATATTTCTGCTCTGTTCTACACGATATAAAAAACTGATATAAAGCATACAACTGATCATATTTGAAATATCAAATAAAGATTTGATATATTAATTTCGGTTTAATATGAACTACAAAAACGCTCAACTGTCTTAGTAATTTTTTCTAATCAATATTTCTAGGTTAATATATGCAAAGGAAAAAAGAACCAGTGCTGCGTAATATATCAGACTTTACAGACCAGCAGGATAGAGTTAAATACAGATTGTAGATAATAACTACCTTTGTGTATGGCAAAGTTTATTTTATTAATGTCTAGATCTGAAATGCTAAAAGGAACAGGTTTTAATTAAAACTGCAGATGCTAACAATAACAAACAATTAACATTCTATTGTTTATTGTTAATTGCATTATGAAACGCTGGATTCCTAAAGAGAAAACATTACGCACCCTTTTTCAATTAAACAAAAAAAAAGAGAAGAAGCAGAAAATAAAATAAAAAAAAAAACACAGAAAAAAACAGCCTGAGGTGAAACATTACATATATATTGTCATAATGTTCAAATAGTTATGGTCAATTATCAACCATGATTTTATATTCAGATATAAATTTTGGAATGCTTCAAAAACATTTCACTACTCAAGAACTACATTTCTATATAACAATATCACACTGCATTATAATTCTAAACGTAGAAGAATATATACAAAGATTTACCTACTCTTCCAAAGTATGCATAATGCGACCAAGAAAAAATACGTTATACCGAGGTCTGATGTGAAAAAATAAAATTTGAAAATATTACAACTTTAAAACCACGTGAAGCGAATAAGTAAGCGGTGCAGAATATAAAAGTACATATCGAGGGTGAAAGCGAAACTTTGCTGAGTGCATATAAATATATAACACTTAGCATAGTTTCGCTCTCACCCCTCGATTCTTTAACTGCATACAAAATTATACATCGCTTTCTAAATTAAAAGAAGATTTATGATTGTAATAGCCAAATCGTAAGACTATCTATATGATTTGAGTTATACATGTATGTAGTCATCAATAAGCCCATTGGTCTAATATTTGCTTCAAAAGTATACACTCCGTAACTCTGTCAAACAAAGGTACATAACCTCTGACACCAGCATTGCCTTAGGATGACTTCTGTTATCTACCGCGGACAGAACTTCTTTCCACCAATGGCTGGCGGAGGAGAAACCTGACCAGTGTTTACCTTAGAAAACACGGTGCCATGGTCAAGGTAAACAAGACCTAAACGTCCGGAAGCTTTGAGGCTGAACAATTTTTTTTTCTTCTTTTTTTTATGCTAATCTTTTGTCTTGGCATTTAAAGGCACAAAGAACATGGCAAGCAAAGATTATTCAAGATTATTTTTCCTTGTCGAAGACAATGAATCCTATGATACGAGGATACGGATCAGAAAGGATTTTCACTGTTTGCTGATGTAAGAAATATGCTGATCTGTTTTATGTTAGTATGTCAATATAATGATCTAGTGATTTTCAGGAAGTTTATCACGAACAATCATCTCAGCGATGCAAAACACTCACATGTCCTCTAGGCATACTTCTCTTTTGAAAACCATCATCTTGGTAACCATAACAACCACTCTCTTAATCACAACAAAGAAACGGCTTGTGGAAAAATACATTTTTTTCAACAGAGTTTTTTTTTTTTTTTTTTTTTTTTTTTTTTAAACATTCGCTATTGTTTATGAATTATGATTCTAGAATTGCACATGTAACGTCGCGTCACACCCTGTTTCCAATTAAAGTCATTAAACTCCTGTGAAACTTGGCATGCTTCTTCATTTCAAAGGTTTGTAATTGGGTACGTGAGCGGTCAAGGTCATTGATACTGAAAATAGAAAATAGAGTGGATAGCTATATCAGGGTTTACGGTGTGAGATGCAGGGGTATTTATCACTTTCAGAGATAGCTCTAGTTTTTCCCGTTACATTATCAGATAATTATTTTGGCAGTCGAAATAGTTCAAACGTCTTTGTTATAGTAAATGAGACCGGGTTTTGGAACACGGACCGAATTAAAGAACAACACATTGACAGGTGAAGGAAATTCAGCGAAGATCATGTCTCTCTAAAATAACATTGCTCTGCCAAAACGTAAAACGTCCATTTTATAATCAATGGTAGGAGCGCGAGCTTGTGAAAAAAGTCTTACTTCCTTGCTTATTTAGCACTGATAGAAAATAATCTATTCTGTTATAAATGGTGATATGTATTTCATAAATGTTTTGATGTTTTTTGAAGTCCAAAAAAGTACTAGTATCCATAGCTGAACATAGTTTGACATCGACAACAGAGTACACAAAAATACTATCGTAAAAATGCATAATTATGCAACTAAATATATAAATTGAATAAAATTATATATACCGTAGTGATATAAGAGATAAACAACAACAACAACAACAACAATAATAATAATATCCTTCTTTATATATTGCTTCTAAAAGTTTATATAAGAAAAGCATTTCAGTGGATTATTTAAAAAAAAAGTTGAATAAAGTGATTATAAATAAATGGATGAATAAATGGTCACAATATTAAATTTTAGTATAGAATATTTGAAATTCTGAAAGCAAAGGTAACAGTTAAGATTTAAGCAAGTAATTCCAGGAATAGTGCACTTATTCTTTTTACAATCGGAATGTTTACTTCCCGGGCCATCCGTCTGTTGGATTAGTGTGTGTTAAGTCCCAAATTATTTATACATTTCTCGCAGATGTTGAGTGCTTTACCTCGTTAACCAGAGAAATGCTACGGAGTACCCGGCGTACCAAAGGATCACTCACTGACGGCACTCAAGTGAATTGAAGACTACTTGTGATAGATGCGTTGTTTCTAAACTGCAGTTTACATCACAGATGTGTATGTATGCACTACAAATATTTTTATGAACAAAACAGAACAGAACATTCGATATATCGCAACCGGGGTCGAATTTGATCAATTACCCACACCCCCACCCCCATGTCTCTCTTTCTTCTTCTCTCTCCACCCCCCCACCCCCCCCCCCCCCTTTACTTAAAATTAGGCAAATAGCATTTGTTTGCCTTATCCGATACTGATTTTAAAAGTTACCTTTCTTCAGTCATAAAGTTGATACATATACTTGAAATGGTTTCTTTGATACCTCTACTATTTTCAAACGAGCGATTGGCATACGACAATTTATGGCACAGAAAAGCGCCATACAAGAAATATTAATTCCTGAAATCTTCGATCCTGAACACGTTTACATCTTGATCTCAGCACATTGTTGCAGTAAATAAAACAAATCACACTGATGTTAAGGAGGTATTATAACGGACAGCTATGCCCCATATCGTGTTTGATCTAATACCGGCTCCCCGAGAGCCTCCTTTGTAATATAAACTAAAGTTATTATAAACACATACTGATTGTAAATCGTGCAGGTATATGACAGGCTGATGCTGGGATTTATGGTTTTGATTGGGGTTCTGAAATTTGAGTGCTTATAACGTTCACGAGATTAATTTTGATGCAAAGGATCAAAGACGCCGCGCATGTTTTTGAAGCACGACTTAAATAAAGTAAAGCCATACAGAAAAGGTCCAAAAACAGCAAAAACTTATCAAATTATTCAGAAATATAGAACAAAAAGTACAGAACACACTTTAATCATAGTAGACACATTATGTGATGATGATTTGAGATGCTATAAATTAACTACTGTAACGTCATTTATTTTCGTTGTCAAAATTTTTTGTGGATATGTCATCCACGAAATCAATGAAAATTAAAATTAGTCCCCCACGAAAATTAATGATTCTACAGTAATCTATAGATCAATGAAGATACATTTTACAACAGGTAATTCCTTTCTTATATAATTATTGGAATAGTTAGGGTCTGCAAGATGCATGAAATTTCCAGACAGTAAGCTACGAAGGCGGTTTAAATGTCAATGTAAACCCCCACCCCCAAAAAAACAACAACAACAAAACAAACAAACAAACAAAAACATCATCATCATTATCAGCAACAGCAGCAGCAACAACAAGGATTATGATGAAGAAACAATTCAGCATAGACAAGATTTTATTTGGTAAGGGATTTAGGTACAGGTCCCGGTATTAATTAACAATCTTCCCAATAGTTATTACTTCCTTTGATAACGTAGCTTGACGTAGGAGTATGGCATTATTTTTGTTTTGATGCTATGCATAAAATTAAATATATGTTTACAAGGCTTTACAACATAAGGTATGTAATGTTCAGTTAAATTTACCAATTTCAAGCACTACACATACTGGGACCGCATATTGGGCCTGGGGCCGTAAATTAGACATGTCCGCTACGGCCATAGGTATAGAGTTTGTGTGTTTTTACACTTTATACATTATGCTTTAATACTTATTTTTAAACTGCTGTTTCATCAATTTTTCAAGTTGACGGTTTGTATCTAAAATCTGAATATTTTAAGATCTCAAAACATCTTGTGCCTTGCAAGGTCCGTTAACCAAGTTTTAAAACTCTTTGCCTACGAGTTTAAGGAGAAGTCAACACTCAACAGATACACATTATATGTGTCCAGTTTCTTTATAATAACGATAGAAGACTTGCATAGTTTTAATCTTGTTTTTTATCAGTTAATGCAATTAATTGATTCATAAAGTGATTTTTTAACATATGACATGTTTTTATTTTAAGATAATAACAGTGGTTGCTCCCTGTTATTTCTATATTATATACTGACGCCGCGTTTTCACGCGGCGTCAATGATGATGCGGTTGTTACGTATAATTCAATAAGAAAGTCGAGGGCAAGAAACAAATATTTCTTTACAGAGGCAATATAATATTATTTTATAATTATGAATACTTGTATATAAGTAAGCCTGTATAAACATTGCATCTTAAAGCAGCTTGTTTACAGATGGTCACTAAGAATTCTATTTTTAACAATATGTGTGTATTTCGCCTGTCAATACCCATCTACAGACGACACATGGCCATACATTGCAACCATCCATGATCGTAAATAGATGGCTGGTTTCCCATTCACAGGCAATAACGTCACAGACGGTATTGAAACTATATTTTGACTGATATAACCTGTATTTAAATTCCATTCACTTTTCCCGCATGCGCTTACTTCATAGGATGAACTTACGATATCGCTAGCATTAATTGGTAAAGACGCCATGTTGCGGAGCGTGTCCTTCGGGGATATCGTATTCTAAATTCAACTGATTTCGTCGAAATTCCGTTTACGAAAATAACATTTTCTGTGCAATGTGACCCACACTGTCCGAGTTCATTTGTCAGGAAAAAAAGACTTCAGCAAATTTAACGAGGGAGAGTAGATTTTTTTTTTAATTTCTACCGATTATCTGTGAACGAGTTGCTTTACCCAGATGAACATGTATACAACAAGAATGTCCAAAATGAAATATTTTCAGCTCTAGGTTTTCATCTTTTCTATTTATGTTTTATTTGCCAACTTGTAAAAATGATAAAATAAAAAGCTAAAAGTAAATTGTGCATGCATGTTTTATTAAAGGCATGTAGAGCATAGAGACATGCAAAGTTGTTGAAATGAAGAATAGCAAGGGTTGACCGCGAAACTGTTTCATCAAATTCTATTTCTATATACACTTAGTTTCACAGTTATCCCTCAGTATATTCGCGATGATATATTTTACATCAAACTTTTAGCGCCTTATTATTATAAAATATAATTTGGCTGTCATTTATCGCCTATTTTATTAAAAGTATTGATGGTTCCTACCAAAGTATTCTTGAAAAAAAAAAGTTACTAATTGTGCCGTTCACCGTTTCCGGTTAACGAGAAGACGTGTCTACAGGCACGGTGAGACTATTTTTAGAATGTTCCGTTATTTCCGGCATAGACGTGACGTGTTCCAAAGGGTGAGACTCGATAGCATGTGCTAATTGATCACGTGATGATTGATCACGTGATGATTGGTCCGATATACATGGTTATTTTGTCTTGCACTCTTCCTGTTTCTCTTGTTTGCCATACCCTAACAAGCTGTTTTAAAACAGCATTACAGGTATGTGAGAGATAATTAGACTGGGAAAGCAACACACCTGGTGCCTCCGAGAAGGGAACTGCATTTCTAGAGATTATTTGATGTAAAACCTTGTCTAATTGGAAAGTACTTATCAATCAGTGATGAAACGGCCCGTCAATCACTTCTTTCTATTTTTTACTTTATTCATTCGAACTACTTGAAAAAAAGATAAGTTAACCCTTTCCCTCATAGAGGAAACCATGAAAAGACCTATGCGAACAACATAAAACCAGATCAGCCTGCGAGTAACTCGCAGGCTGATCAGGTTTTATGCTGTTCGCTGCTCCTCAGTGGTCTGGAAATGAGGATTTTGTAATTAAATTTGGTAAGGTTTAACTGTGTTTTTCTGCAGATCAGGCTTTATGTGGTACCTATTGAGTGCGTCAAAATGAGTCTATATGAGGGAAAGGGTTAAGCAAATTAAAATGATGATTGAAATATGTGATGCTTAAAAATTAATGATGAAAAAAATACTAAAAAAGATGATGGTGACGTATGATAAAAATAATACTAATGTACGGTATGTAAAAAATAATAATGATAATAATGTTTAAATGCAAATGTGAATGTCGTACTTATGCATTAAGATGTTAATGGCATGCACTATCCGGCTAATACTTCTTTAAGTGTTAGATACGAAACAGTTGTTCAAAATTACCGCTTAATAGAATATGGATGTTCATTATAACGTCAAATTAGGGGATGCTTTACAAAAAAACGAAGCAAATGCAGTGATAGACTAAGGCTGAACTATCCATTTATAATTTGATAGTCAAAACACTTTCGTTTAAATCCTTCTCACGTCATAAACCTAGTCAATAAAATATACCCTATTTTTACTGAATTCCATTATTTTTAATAATCGTACAGCCGTGGCTTCTTTAAAACAAATAATAAAATCATATAACTGTTTTCTAAAACGTAGGCGGTGAACAGCTGTTAGGTTGAAATTACTTTCGCTTTCCTCGTTGAAAGCTGAACTCTAGGTTTCAAAAATGGACACGTGTGGGGTATTCATGAATGCATTTTAAAGTAAAATATATTGATGTTAAATTGCTTAAATACCTTTCTTTCAGCAGCACTTTCAGCGTCATTATTAGGCCAAAACAGGTGGTAGGCTCCTGAGAAAATTCCGATCGGAAGAAGAGCAGACTTTGATATGTTCTCGACATACTTCTCCACCCAAATAATCATCCATCATCGTTTGATTATCCTACCCATCTACTTCTCAATGAATAGTGCAGCTGCAACATTCTTCGTTTGACCCCAAAGTCAAAGATCTTATCCCATTCATAAAAAAACTTTTCTCACGTGTACAATCAGTCAATAAAAAGACTTGCTCAGATTAGTTTTATTTTTTACACCAATCATTAACCACTGCGGTTCTATGTTTGTTCAGTAGTTGTTTAACGCTGTCCTGGAATTTCATTCATATGCTGAGCCCACATTTTTTTTAACAACATTGGTAAGTTGCGACCGAGGATTGAAGTCATTACCTCCAGAGTTCGGACACTCAAACCATTCTGCTTCAGGGACAGATCGATACTTCGGTCATTAAAAGACGAAGTTTATCACTGACAGAGGTTATGGTGTCACAATGCAAAAAAACAAAAAAAAAAAAACAAAAAAAAAAACAAAAAATCTTTTGATATCCGCAACTCTTTAATGTTTAATTTTCACAACAAAGTACGTAACAGGGAGTCAATTTTTATATGTTATTTTTTATATTTAAATTATATGAATTTATCGCAGCACTCCACTTCGCGTCACTTTGATAAAGTCCATAAATATAAACGAAAAGTAAATACATTAACACATTGTATAAAGTTGCAGCTAGAGTTACGACTGTATCTCAACAGATGTTACATTTTTAATTGCAAATATATTTGAGCTGTATTTTAAAGTTGCAACTGTAATTAAAAAGTTGCATTAATAATTGCAGTTGTATTTGATATGTATTTTAGAGCTGGAACAGTATATCAAATTTTACATTTATATTTAAGTTAGAGCTATTAATATATTTTAATGTTACATTTAAGGCAGATAATTCAAAATTAATCTTACTGATACCTTGTATTATTTCTTATTAATGTTTGTTATTTCATTTCAAGTCAGTGTGCAAAATTTGAAACCAACTGATCTTACAGAAGTTCAGATATGTTTAAAACTGGAAATACAAATATGTATATTGCATTTTTCTTGGAAAAGGGGAGATAATTTAAGGAAAATTTATATATATATGCATGAGTGATTATAGTATAAAATCTGTTGCATAGAATTTCTACAAATTTTATACAGAGACAGGGTAGAAAGTATAGAACATAAATTTTAAAACCTAATGAGACGTTATTTGCCATTATTTGAGTTATCTGCCCTTGAATATGACCTCAAAGTGCTAAAATATCACATTTAGGGGCAGATAACTCAAAATGTAGGTCGATGACGCCCATTTCCCCCCCAAAATGTTTCTTTTATGATCCTCTGTAATAATGCGAAAATCTATGAAACAGTTTAAATTTCCTTCTTTGTCTTTATAAAACTGTAGCAAACGCCTTTAAACTGCATTTGAAATGTATTTTAAAGCCTCAACTACGTTCAAAATGTTACATTCATTGTTGCAACTGCATCTGTATCTTGACATTTTTTTAGTACAGTGCTTCAGGGCTTTGCCTAGTAAAGAGATATAATTTATATGATATCAATGGCTAATGGCGCCAACCAGTTCATCCTCGTACCTTGTAATATTGAATTATACACAGGTAACTTAGAAAAATACTTAATTAATAATAAAAATCACATTAATCACATAAAAGGCATTACAGATTATTATTTGAAAGTCGTTTTAAATCAATTTCAGAAAAAAATAATAATAAAAATAATTTGTGAAACTAACGTCACTGGCGCCATGATGGTTCAAATGTAGAGTCCCCCCTCTCGTGTCTCTATGGTTACACGTGCACCTGAATCTTAAGAAGGTAGTAATCATACAATAATCAAAGCCACATCGAGGGCATAGTGCAAAGCTATTGTAACCACATATAAATAAAGAGTGAGTTTCAAAAATTTAGCAGCAAACCATCGAAAAGCTTCATGGATGGCACTTCACCCCAACAATTGATTTCTAATTTGAGAGAGAGAGAGAGAGAGAGAGGGGGGGGGGGGGGGGGGGGTCGTATTTTCCTTAGTGTCCTATGCATTAGAAAATCTCAAATAACGAATGTTTATTATGATTTAAAAAGAATTTAAATTAATTCAACTAATGTCCTTTTGATATCGCTCAAAAAGAATTGGTCAGCATTATTGCGTTTCAAACGTTTTTATTTACTGAATGGAATTTTAGTGAAGCAATTCACGATAAACAGCATTCCATATAAAATTCTTGAAGACATTGGGTTCGTGATCTTGAACTTAGGCCGTTTTGCTCGTGCGCTCATCTTTCTCGTATAATTAATTAACTGATGAGGAGACAGATAAAATCAACATCTAGTTCATCTTAGATACGCTCATGTGGGGCCCAGAGTACGTTTGTATAATCCTCGGATGTTATCGTTTAAAACCCCTTTCGTGTTAGCAAGACCAGCGTCTTCTCATTTCGTGTTTTGTTCAGAAAAGATATGATGAAGAAGATGCCGATATGGAGTTTGCTTAGTTTCTTTTACTTTGATAATGGTTCAAAAGTAATGGCCTCATGAGAGTCAATTATTAGACGTACCCAACCTGCCTCGCTCAATTTCTTCATAGAATGACAGCAAACAAATTGACTTTATTTTTTGATGAGGGGAAACAAACTTAAAAATGATACAAAAATGTCACCAAAATAATTTGGTATTAGGGAAAATACATAGAAACTTATATTCAATATCAACTTAATTTATTCTCCAAGATGTGAAATGTTTTCATTCTATCACCTGGTAACTATTGACGTCACATTTATTTATATCAAGTACATGTTTTGGTTAACAGTTATACCTGCTGTTTGGAAACTTCTCTTCGAACGCAAGGATCAGAACAACATAAAGAACTTACTAGCATTTCCAATTTTAAAGTCTCAAATATAACATCAAAGAAACATTTTATCAATCATACATGAAAATCCACATGCATTTTAGTCAATAAAATGTTCTCTAAAAAAAATTAAGCCTTAAGAAAATCTCAAGTTCTTAAAACAATAAGCAAATGTAAGTACCCGATACTTCACATCAACAATTGTTAAAGGTTTCCAACATCTACCTGTACCAATTCCACTAAACCATAAATACCAAGAGGTTCCGATAAGGAGAGCCATTTTTGTCTGAGCCGTTGAGATTTATAGTCTGCAGTTTCAACAATACAATCTCAAACGTTGGCATTCAAAAACGGGACATTACAAGGCAGTAAAACTTGCTGGGGCTGCGCATTTTAATTCAAGTGATGAAAACTCTGGAACTCCTTCAAACACTAATCAGCATGCTTTAGGATTTTTCCTGTCAGTTACAAGTACAAGGGTAGACAATAAACGGAGAATTATCAGAATGCATAGACCTGTCTCACTTAGAAATGTCTGAAATAGACAGCCTGCTAATAGATGGTGCGTTTCAATATTTCAATCTCTTACTATATTGATAGTTGAGATAAATAGGTCTGGAAGTTTCAGGTTGAAACGTGAACCGAGAGATATTTTGAGGCAAATTTAAAATATTCTTCTTTTCAGACTAAATATTTGTATATAGGGAGTTATATATACAAATATGTGCTAATTATTTTAGTTAAACAAAGACAGGAAGCACATGGGTAGGTCATCAATATATACACGTTTTACATAGAATACACGAATGATGCCAAGGACTTAGCACATTTTACCAAATTTCTGGATATTTTTTTTTCTACTTCGCTCTTTTGTTCAGGGTTAATGAACGAGGTATCCAGCAGATACACACCTTACGCAGGTTTAACATTTTTTTAATCAGGAAAAACGCTGACGAAACAAGGCTCAAATCAAAGCATCTTTCTCGATTTTTACTTTCACAGCATCTGTGTCATTCTTAGACACAGAAGTCAGAGGGTGCTCAGGACCACCTTCATCTTTGGTGTTGGTTTTTTCCTTATTAAAAAGGGGGCCTCCGTGGCCGAGAGGGTAACACTCACTCAGCCCCTCACCGCGTGGGTTCGAATTCCGGAAGAGTTATTCGGATTTTCATGTGAGGAAGCCTTTCAGCTGGCTTGCGGTAGGTCGGTGGTTCTACCCTGGATGCCTCCGTTAATTCGGGGTCTTCCTCCACCTGTAATAAGCTGGACGTCGCTATATGACTGAAATACTGTCGAAGCGACGGTTAACTCAAATAGTCAAGTCTCATTAAAGAAACATACCATTGGGATAGTATAATACGATGTCTTTATACACTTTGTCCAAGTCGGCGCGCCAGTCCGCGTATCTTACAGCACACCCTCTGTTCTTCGCGAAAATTGCAGATAGATTTAACCATGATTTCTTAGCAAATTTGTTATACTAACGTTTTTCTTTTTTAAAATGCAAATAGAATTGATTCTAGCAGCATTTCGGTCAGTTTGATAGAAAAAATCAAAACTATTTCTATCGATATCCCATACTTATGCAAATTGTAAATATACTGAACTGTTGCCACTACTTTTCGGTCATGACAATAATTTTATTAAACTAAATAAAAAATATCAGTAATCTTTGTCTGAACATTAGAATAAAAACGTACAGAAATGAATTCTTCGTATTTCAAATGTTTTGAGATATTCTTGATAAGTAAGTCACATTATGTCTAGACTGAAAAAAATTTCCATACCAACGCCATTTTCCAAATATGAATAAACTGGTGAAAAACTAGTTTACATACATATTCGAGTGTATGTTAATTCCGGTAATTTGGTTAATATAGGACTGATGGTGATGTAAGGAAGAAAGTTGTTCACCAAATGATAAAACAGAAGTAGATGTAGGGCAAAAGAAAAGCACGGAGACGGGACATTGTATGAAATAGAGAAATAACAACGTAATACTTAAGTCAAGAATCTAAATAAAAACCCATTCTGTCGGAGGTGTTCATGCCAAAATACCTAATGACTATGAGACAATGATTGTAGTACCTTACAACGATCAACATATTGCTCAGGCATATACTGCCTTGCCAAGGACACAAATGTCAGTGAGGAAGCCAATATCTTATCAGCACATGATGACGTCTCGTCATTTATCATTGGTCATGATTTACAAGTTTCTAAGAAAGTATAAGGAGAGTTATTTTGTAGGTATGATTCCAACTTTATTTTTGTGATGGATTTTACGACCTTGGAACCGCTATTTAATCATCTTGGAGACAGATGCAGTGCGCATCACGCAGTAGACAAGTTAGAATAATGTACCGGACCAGAGAACTACCATATGTGTTTGTTAAGCACCAATCAGAGAGCTACAAGGAACATCTCTTCACAACTTTGCCACAGCGTGGCCACGAATCCAACCCTAGACTGGAGGGTCAATTTCCCTAAACCACTTGGCCCACGATGACTGTGCGTACATATGTATGAATTACATTTTATGTATTCATGGAAATTATATGAACCATAAACATCGGTCCCTTACTTTCTGATACCCATCATCTCGTTCTAATAATTAGCTGACTACCTACAAACTCAGTCCGGGTAAATTTTTACAGATATTTCTCATTTCCTAACATATGTAAGTGAACATAAAGCTCAGCCACGTAAAATTGATGAATGTACTTTGGCTTGAACCACACCGGTTCCTCAGGCAATATCCAGGTCAGTATGTTAGACGGGTAATTCAAACGTAATATTTTGGCAGGGCTAACAATTGTTTGGGAACCCGTGTCAAAGAAAGGTGCCCTCAAAACTGTAATGCAATAAATTATGAGAAAGCATTCCTTTCTTCGCCTTCTGGCGTTATTGTTTTTACTGATTAGGAAAGAATTGTGTCTCTGGAAACATATTTCGCAACCAAATCCTATATTGTAAAACTTGTTTTATGTTTGGTTATACATGTACTTTGTATGCATGTATACGTATTCTCAAGTATATCAATCACGTTAAAATACAATATATGTCCCAGTGTTGACAGTTCACACCCTAACAACTGATAAGTTGCGTCGAGAATAATGAAATAATTGTAGAAACCAGGGGCCCGTTTTCACGAAACTTCGTACGAACAAATTTGATCTCCAACGCAAGACTGTTGTCCTACTAAGTGTTTACTTGCTTAAAACATCAATAAAATTGACCCATTTTATTACGTTACACACAAACTTAACATTTTTGTGAAGAAAGTCGTATAACATGTACATGTATTTGATATCTGTGAATTCACATATACGAATTTTTTTTTTTTGGTACAAACGGACCTTGGTGTGCTTTTCCGAGGCATTAGAACCAAACCACTTACTCATGATAAGGTGATAGGGATCCATTGGAATTTGTAATTGTAAGAATGCACTTCATTTTCCAGGACATAAACATTGGTCTCTCTCTCTCTCTCTCTTTTCATCAAGTACTATATTTTGGCTATTAAATAAATTTTCTTGCACCAATAATTCGCACTCTTTTGTCCAAAGCGAACAATACTGACTTACTTAGTAAGTGGTTTCTTTCGAATGTTCATTACCTATTGCGTTCAACTCTTAAGTTCATTTCCTGTAATATCGACGTTATAGTGAATTTAATATTCTGATGTGATAACAAATTTATTAACCCCATAAACCTATATTCAGACACAAAATGCCTGACAGCAAAAGATATACTCATATCTATCCCTTTAAACAAACTAGAATCCCAACAATTTAATTTATCAACATTAATGGTATCCTGCTTTCAACGTGGGAGATGTTTAATGAAATCTTACATGAACTATTTATTATGTTGCAAGTTTTCATCGGATTGATGATCCAACACTGATAAATTAATAATTGTTCACCCCATCCCCATCCCCAAGACAATAGATCAACCCTCACATAAAATAAAAAAGATGCTTTTCAATACGGTAGCACAATTAGACTAGTGGCAAAATGCCGTTGATTCAAACCTTCAGATCCGATTCCAAGGTAAATCCTCAAGCTAAATACAGTATGCCCGGCGGTGAGCCGCGGTACAATCATCGGCATTATCTTGCTACCGTGCCAACCAGTCCTTGTGAATATACTGAACACATAGCAAGGGAGATAAACATATTTATCGTATTCTGCAGGGGAGATAAACCAGAATCATACTTCGACTTTCGTGTATCGTAGCTCGGCGTCGGAAACCCACGTGCGCCTATTCCGTTATTCCATAGTAATAGGCAGCCATGGGTTTCCGACGCTGGTCGTAGTTATGAATTAATCGTTCCGTTGACATCCACTAATATAATGATAACAAATGAAAGAGAATATTTTCAAAAATTCATTTTCTTGAAAGTCAGACACGCCGTGTTCAACCCAGAACAGTATAGTATGTATAATTAATTAATATCGAGATCGGTTAAATTCAGTGAAATGAATCCCGTTGCTCTCTGGGTCTAGGTAATAAATTTGAGGGAAAAAGTAGCACTACAGATTTTATTGAACATTCCTAAATATAAAACAAATGGTAGAAAATTTATGGAAACATTAATCAGATATTAAACCCCGATACCTATCCACATTAATGAAACACATACGTCTTTCGTGTTATGATTTATGGCTTCAAAACTTGTTTTGCCCAGTATAAACCCAGCAAGTTCTTTCTTAATCCTCTGCCTAACAGCGTGAAATCATTCGTATTTAAAGTTAACTGATTTGTGAAATGCGGAACACGGGAGTATTTGAGTAAGACCCTTGAGGAATTTGAAAGATAAATATGTCAAATAATCTCAGCAGCATTTTGTGCAGCTTACACCATGTGCACTTGGCCAGCTATGCACAAGGTAAAAGAAAATAAAGGTATTTAGATTTAGTAAAGAAAATGGGTAGGGACAGTTTGGAATGATATACCAAGAGTCAAGGCAGAGAAGCCCATAAATTTGTTTTTAAATATGTGTAATAAAGCAAAATATGATAAAATAATTATGATATAAAATCTTAATAATCAATGAAAAAATAAATAAATGATATACTAAAAACATTATAAATTCTTTTAACGAAAAATATCGAAATTAAATGTATGCGTTAAGTGGTGTCTTGCTTCCATAAGTACATAAGATATATTTTGTTTCTGACAGTGATTTGCCAACCTCGGGAGATGCCCGGGCTGAACCATCCACCTCAAGGAAGTCAACCGGAAGTCTGCCTCACATGAAGAATATAAGTGGCCAGACCAGAATTCGAACCCCCAGCGATGAAGGGCTTCGTGATTATACGACCTCGATTTAAACAACTCAACAACGAAGGCTCTATAAAGGTGTCATGTATTACATAGTAGTGAGAAAGCACTACATAGTTGTTGCATTGAGACAACGTCACTAGAATATTTGAAATTTTGTTTGTTGGATACTTAAACCAAACGTACCCTAGATTACCAAAAAGATAATCCGGGGCTTTTTCTTCCGTTCACTGCCAGTACAGGGCACTCAGTAAAGGTTGTGCGCTACAAAAATTTGTAGACATCCTATATATGTGTTTACCAGAACTACATACGGAATATGCATTACCTGTGCAATTTTGACACAAACACGTATTGTCTCTGTCAACGCTTTTCTTCAGCAAATACTGCTTTTACCGTATTGTTAAAACCATTGATCGTTGATAAACTAAACCAAAACTACCTTCTCTCCCAGACAATCAATTCTCCTGAAACAAACTGCAAATTCGTGCATATTTTTGAAGAAAACAAACGATTCCAACATTCCATATACAAACTGATGTTGTTTCGGAAAAAAAACTATGTTGAAGTAGAGTGGCTCAGACGAGAAGGGTTTAATCTAGGGAGAGTGGTTAATTTCTTTTGAAGTACGTGATTTATGTCCCTTCATTCCCCATGTAAAGCTCGTTTACAAGAACGTTTCTGCCAAAAGACTTAAGCTAATTACATAATAAATTTACCTTGGACGTTTCACAAAATTAGGATTCCCCTATCAGACTAACAGTGTATCCATATTTTACTGTTACTAAAATTTATCTGTGTCTGTAATCCTGCAAAATCATTTATTTTCATGAGGCAGTAATATCATTGATTTTTATTGTGGTTTTACCACGAATATCAAACCACACGAAATGCGTTCATTTACGTATTCTTGAACACGAATAAATGTACTTATGAAAGTTCTTTCAACGAAAAATATGATCCTATAGTATATACTCGGACGCTAAGGTGTCTATTTTTTTAGAAGTTAGACTGCACCCTATATTTCTCTTGATTGTTTGTTTGTTGTTTTTTAACGTCCCGCTGACAGTATTTCAGTCATTTGGAGGTAATGTCTACATGAGACGGATATAGGGCTGCCACACTGCAGTATCACGTCGTAGACATGTGGTATGATACCACATCCAGTCACGATACCACACCCAATCACATTATCCCGACACCGGACCAACAAGTCCTGGAACTACCTTTATATGCTGAGAGCCAATCAAGGGAGCTACACCAGTACCATTTTTACGAATCTGATATGTCGCATCCGGGAATTGAACCCATGACCTCCCGATTCCAGACCGGATACTCAAGCCACACAGCCACTTGGTCCGGTTTCCTCATGCAGGAAACGTTCACCTGGTACTGAATTAATGTAGGCTGGACAGTTCAAATGCAATTGTACAAATGAGTTATTGTTCACATGACCACGATTCCAACTTTTTAAAACATTTTTTTACGTATTTTCAACAATGACACTTTCAGCAACACAATTTATTAACATGGAAAAAGTAATTGAACCGTGTAGCAACGTTAAATCTTGCACTTGACATTATATGTCGCAAGGCTGGCGCTAAATGCCGCAACCAACGCTAAATGTCGCACTTGACGTTATATATCGCAAGGCTGGCGCTAAATGTCGCACTTGACGTTATATGTCGCAAGGCTGACGCTAAATGTCGCACTTGACGTTATATATCACAAGGCTTGCGCTAAATGTCGCACTTGACGTTATATGTCGCAAGGCTGACGCTAAATGTCGCAACCAACGCCAAATGTCGCACTTGGCGTTATATATCGCAAGGCTTGCCGACACTGAATGTCGCAAAACCTCCTGACATTTTATGTCGCATCTGTAACGCAAAATGTAGAAAAAATATTGTACTATATGTCCCAACATCAACGCTAAATGTCGCGCTCCTTTATCAGCGGAAATTAATAATCCATTTAATGTTTTGTTTTATGCGTTTTATGTTTTGTTAGAACATGATGTAAGTGTTGTACGTGGTAATTAATGACTGTTCATATTTAGTTTACCACCGAGCTCATCGCTTTTTATCGTCTGATTCGGTGATTTTATTGGGGCGATAGCCCCAGAGCAGACAGACCCATAGAACAACATACTACAGAATCACAGTGCCAGATAATCGTTAATATTTATTTCGAGTTGTTCCCCTTTTGAATATGTAAGCGTGGATTCCCTTAAGTCAAATCTCATAGAGACTATAGTCAACGGTACAAACACATGGAACAGTTAGAGCAAATTCAAACGGAATAGTTAGGGCAAGTACACACGGAATAGTTAGGGCAAGTTTACACGAAACATTAGGGCAAGTTCACGCGGAAAAGTCTACATATAATTTTTGAAGCTATCGCCCCACCAGTACTATCAGTGCTTTGATTTTTATCTTACACCATTATACATCGCTGTCTCCGGAGTATGTGTATATATAGAGTATATATTTATATACAGGAGCGTCGAATCCAATAAAAATCAAAATGAAAAATAAACTTTGAACATCTTTGATATTGAGTATACACTCTATTCCAAAGCGACAGTACAATATTTTGCGATATTTGGCGTTACAGCTGCGACAAATAACGCCAGGAGGTTTTGCGACATTTAGCGTTGGTTGCAACATTCAGCGTCAGCCTTGCGACACATAACGTCAAGTGCGACATTTAGCGTTGGTACAACATTTAACGTTGCTACAAACAGATCCTAGATTCCGAGTAAGAAATATTTGAAAGAGTAAAATTCTAAAACAAATGCTTGAATAAATAATATCTTACATAACAATATATACATAAAATTTATATTTTACAAAACTTTTTGTTATTTTATGTTTATAGGAAAATGGCTGTTCCAATCTGTTTGTATTTTAACATCATGTCATAAATATTAGATCTTAATGCCTAGGTTTTTGTAGTTTTATTCATTTATCATTGCATAACGGTATAAAACAATAAATTACTTGATAGATTGATGTAATGCAATTCATTATGACGCCAAAAGTGATCTGGAATGCTTCAAGTTTACAGATTTTATTTCTGAACTGTGAGTAATAAATAAATTAGCACTTAAATGTTCTATGATAACAATAATCTTGCACAAATATAACATTCAGACACACGTAAAATAAACATGGATATTTATAAATATTATACGTAAAGTTTGTAACACGCAGAATTTTATCATTATAAACAACCAGATGCCTGCTGGGGAGCTGGAGGTCGCGAGTACCAATCTCATAATCTCGGGTATCAATGTGTGACTTGGCTATTTGAGTTTACCGTCGCCTCGACAGTATTTCAGTCATATAGCGACGTCCAGCTAATTACAGGTGGAGGAAGACCCCGAGTGCACGGAGACATCCGTGTAGAACCACCGACCTACCGCAAGCCAGCATGAAGGCTTCCTCACATGAAAATCCGAATGACCCTGTCGGGAACCAATGTGTGAAAATGATACATTGTTCTCTGCTTAGCACTAATCATGAATATAAGGATCGAAGACTTAGTCATGAACACACGGTTTCGAATGAAGATTTTATGTTCATTAACTTTTATCGATTGATAAACACACATTTACACCATACAATTTATTCTATCCCCCTCGACATATTTCCTGGGTTGGACGAGTACTTAGAGCCAGATAAAAAAAAACTGTTTTTTAATCCACAGTGAGAAATATGAAACGACAATCCGTGTGGTTCTACAGGTTGAGTACTTTAGAGTGGCTATAAAAGCCATTTTGTACTTCCACTTAGAATGGCAAGAAAGTGAAACATACACAGTATGATGGATTACATAGAGATCTGAAATGTTCCAGACACTTCACCACAGGCATTGTTTTACTCTCCTATCAGCATTGTGGTCGTAATTGTTAACAATTTGCATCAAGTTTTGTAGATGAATGTACTGAACAGTTGTTAAATTGCTAAAGATATCGAGAAATTCTTAACGGTTTTAGTGTTATGAAACCAGCTGTATATATTTGAATATTTTACACTGGATACAATTATATAATGTTCAATAAAATAAATTAGCAATACACGACTGATTTATTCGGCAATGTTTATTGTTAAATTCGTTTTCTTTGTAGTGGTGCTGCCAATAACAAAATTGGAAAGGAAAGCTAGAAATCGTCATATAACTATTTAAATTCTAAGAAGAACATTATATCAAACTTTAAAACACCAAATAAAGGGTGCCGCGGCTTAATGATAGTGTGCAATGTTTCCAGAGGTTATGGGCTTGAACATGACATTCTAAAGCGCGAAGTACTGGTTCCACCCGTGAACCATCGATTAGGGCTTAGAATACTGTAAAATCCTTAATTTTCGTTGACATTGAAATTTGTTGATTATGTACCTAAGGGAATTTCGTGGGTACATTTATTCGTGGATCGTATGCAGTCTATATAGGAGACAAAGTTTTCTTGGGAATTAATATTCGTGGATAAAACCCTTCACGAAATCGACGAAAATTTGTGTCCCACGAAATTTGATGATTTCACAGTATGGTGAAAAATGTTTTCCAATTTTAGTTCAGTTGTAAATGAAGATAGATATATAGTTGGAAGGATTTGAGATATTTGTATGCCAGGAATTAAATCTGTGTGACAGACATTTAGTTTGTAACGTTCCACCATCTTAAGGTAAAGTCCCTGTAATAGTTCCTCTACGTCTTGGACCACTTAACATCTACCAAGATAACCAAGGTATCCTAATGAAACCTTAGGAAACCTTGGTTATCTCCGTGAAAGGCAACGAGGTCCGGAATGTAGCGGAACCATTACAGGGACCTTACCTTAAGATTTCTTTTTAGAGTCACCTTAAACTTGAGGCCAATCAGAAGCTCTGAGAATTTACCATCCATCATAGTATTTAAATAGAACATCTCTCTATTTTCTATTTTACCATGGACAAAATAGATTGATCTATTCGACAATATCAAATGCTTAAAAAAAATTAGGTTGACTTCTAATTCGGATAGAAATTATTAAGATATTTCTCCAGACATTATAAGTCTACGCTACGTTCAAATTTGTCTCCAATAATCCGACGGCGGTATCTCCAGTAGACACATAGCATGATACCCTCATAGTCATGGAATACACGATATGCCTACTTGAACATACCTGTAGCACCATTTACGTCTTAGGTATTTCACGGTAGAGGATAGAACCTGCGGTCGCTCTAACCTTTCGGGAATCGGGACGATATTTTCGAAGTATCCGGTTGCTTTTTCTATATTCCTTAACTCATCTTGAGCTGCAACACTGCAATATTGCGCACTTATCGTAAACTGGCGTCAAAACACGCAAAGCTACTTATATTTTAAAGAGCCAGACATTTTATTAGGAAATTTAAGACTTTTTAATTATTCATAGATTAAACTTTCTTCTGTAAGCTCATTTGATGAAACGTCACTTTCATATTTTAATTAACATTCACTTTGCGGTAGACAGATATGGATCTCAAACTTTGAATTTCAAAAGCAAATTGTAAGTATAAGATTTGATTGTAACTTAACGGTATTTAAAGGTGTAGAATATCATTAATAAAATAGCTTTGAAATTTGAGACAAAATGACATTTTTTCGAAATCTTTTTTCAGGTGAGTAGAATTTATTTATAAAATGTACCAGCTTTTGGTTTTATATAGCGTAGTAGGACCATGTAAATTTGAAAATTTTTTAATAATGTTCTTGTCACGATAAAGGCATTCAGAAAATAAGAATAATAATAAGGCCCTGTCTTAGACATGAAAAGAGTTTTCAGTTAACAAAGGACAATAACTCTGTAAGAAAAGGGTCGTTCCCGGATATATATGCTCACAACACACCGTCTTAAAGCCATTAATACACGCACCAACTACCATCAGCCTATCTTATATATAAAAAGAGTAATGCTGCGGGCAGCATTTTTTTAAACCAAGGGCAATAACACTGAAAAAAAACCAGTCGTTTCGGAATTTTTTGTTCACGACACATCGTCTCTGGGTCATTGATACATGTACCAACTATCATCAGCCTATCCTAGATGTCACAGGGTGAGAAAAATGTGCAGCCTGAACGGGACTCGAACCAAGGGCCTTTCGCTTACAGGCGAATGCTCTACTGACTGAGCTACCCGGCCGCATACACATCTTTTTTCCCTATTGTGAGTTATCGGTACTGTGACATTATCCCCCTCCAATATAGAATTCGTCCCTGAATTCCAGGAGTTATAGAGTATATATAACAATATGCAGATGTCTTTAGACAGACGTAGCACCTATGCCACAGTCCCACGTTGGGCGCCAAATGTCACAGGGTGTGAAAAATGTGCAGCCTGACCGGGACTCGAACCCGGGACCTTTCGCTTACAGGGCGAATGCTCTACCAAATGAGCTACCCGGCTGCATACACCCTATTGTGTGTAATCGGTACTGTCACATAGACATGAGGAGGGTAATGAGTCGGACACGAAAAAAAAGAAAAAAAGAAAAAAAAAGAAAAGAAAACATACAAAAACAAGTTATCCCCCTTCACTTCTAGAAATGTAACGACTTTAGTGTAATTTTGAATTTTGCGACAGTAAATACAATATACAGTCGCCAATCTTAAGACATCAGCCAATCTGAATTCATGGTTTTTCAAAGTGGGTTAGATTATACAATTGATTCGTTTTCATAGATATGATTAATTTTCAAGGTCATTCGTGAATTGAAAAACTATTTTACGATAAAATCATCAAATGTTCTCAACATGAACTTATATTTATCAATATGTATAAAAAACAACAAAACAAAAAAAATCCCATGAAACCATTGCCTTTTTGGTTAATGCAGATTAACCCCTTTTCTGAGAGGTTAGAACCATGCAAACGAACAAAAACAACAGCCCTACCGGTTTTGTCCCGTAACATTGTTCTGTATTTTTCTTTTAACACAATAACAATTTGTTAATGAGCCATAATGAGAAGCTATTGGTCTCTTTGTCTGAGGATAAGACCATGTAAAAATAGTCTTTTGATTGCTTTAGAACTAATTTGTTCCAGATTTGGAATACCGCTTGCACGAATCGAGTAGACCTGCTTCACCCGGAACCAGACTGTTCCGGAAGTGAATATTGTGTTAATCTATGGACATGGCAACCAGGCACTGCATTTGAAGACAGCTGGTTCCTTGTTAAGGGAATCTTTCTGTTAATAACCACGGTAGAATAATGGTCTTAATGACCACTAGCAATTACCCCATTGATACAACACAGGGCCGGTTTGTTTGTGTCTACCATCCACGAGCTGATTCAGATGTTGCGAGGCAACCGGGAACCCATTAGGACATGGTGGGCAATTTGTTTTGAGAGAAACCTACATGGAATGAATGTGTTTTATTTATGACTCAACTGAAGTTTTACCGAAACTCTGAAAAGTTTAACCCGGATGCCTCACTGCATTCGGGGTCTTCCTCCACCTGTAATTAGCTGGATGTCGCTATATGACTGAAATACTGTCGAAGCGACGGTAAACTCAAATAGTCAAGTCTGAAAAGTTTAGAGATGATGTTGCATTTAAGTGTCTAAAATATACAGAGAAAAAAATCAATGGTAATGCATTAACATGGTTAATTTTTTAAGCCGCAATCACACCTAGTTAGATGCGGATTGTCCCAGCCCATCCCGTAGAACGGTCCTGGGCGTTCCAGGAAGATATTTGTGGACTTTGGTGCGTAAGGTATTAAGACGAGCCTTCTTTTCATAAAGTGATGCACATATTCTATTTCTATATTTAATGCTTGACTGCGAACAGGTTGCAAATACATTCACGTCTCGTGCATAAAACGGCGTGAAACAGATGCCGGGCTCGTGCGTTCAAAGAATTCAATTTAAAACCAATATATTCTTGTACGAAAACACATCCGTAGATTGTATTTACATAACCTGTTTATATCAGTTTTGCTTATATCTATTTACTGATGCAATTCTGTGAAACAGATTGGATTCTGTTTGTGTGAATCCATTTTTCCAAAACCAGGTCCCGCGTTCTAGATAATAAAAACTCAGACCTAAACTACGCCCATTTGCTTCAAAAGAGATTTGACTTTGAATCTGAGATCGTACTTAAGTATTTCCAAAAACGGGGCCGGGCCATCAAATATCTAAAAATCTTTAATGTAATCCATCCATCATTAAATTGTGTTCATGGTCATTCAAGTAATCGTGGGAATTTGAAAGTAAAAACTTGTCTTTATAGACTTAGAGCAAAGGAGGGGCCATAAATTAAAGTCAATGGATGCTTGCATCTGCATTGAAGTCTTTTCAAGCATTTGAAGGACCATGATTATAATTTAATGATGGATGGATCACCTTAAGTACGACCTCAGGTTCACACTCAAATTCCTCTTGAATGTTCTGTTAATTTTAAATTTTGAGATAGAAAATCAAACTTAAGATTAATTCTTATGTTCAAGAACAGGGGGTTGCTACGATACAAGCTGGTTCCTCTGGCTAGTGGTTAAAACGTTTGCTGATAACCGAGAAGTCATAGGTTTGATAACTGGTCGCGATGTAAATCGTAGATATATGGCCCTCGTTATGATACTATACGTCTTTAAGGTAGTTCCAGGACTGGCTGGCCAGGGTTTAGAAAAAGGTGTCTTAATGCAGTATCCTCCACTTGTCTACGGCGTGTTATCACTTAACACTTGTTACCAGTGGTTATAATACAAATCAGAGGCCCAGCACACCGTATTCTGGGAAAACTGTCTTCTGTCATATCAATACTAAATATAAGAATAAAATTATTACAGAAATAGTTGTTTCCCATTTTTATCCGTTCATCGCGGTAGCACACTCTTGAACCCTTCGACACCAACAGTGTTCGTGTGGCCTATAGTACATCTAACAATTCATATAAGTTTAAAACTCAAAAACAAATCTGTAGCCCTGTTTAACATTGGGAATACAAATAGTAACTATCCAGCTCAAAATTGCTTTCACAAACTGTACGTTTAATTTTCAAGCTTTGAATACATAATTGGCATATATATATATCTATCAATTATTGTAAATATACATTTGTATAAATCAGTAAATACACTAAATATACAACGATATTTGTATGCGTAGATCGACATTTTCTGTAAAATAGTTTAGTTTTAACGATTATCTTAAGGATATTTCCTCAAACAAGTTTTTTTTTGTTTATTTTAAATGTTTTAACTAGCATGATATTGGAAATGTTAAACAGCATACTCTTTCAAATGACACAATAGTAAACATTATGTTCAATTAGGTTTGAACTACATCCCGGTACATACAAGTTAATGGTTTGTATTTCTTAAGTTCATGCATGAATTCCCTTTTAATCCCCCCAAAATGTCTAATGTCAAGGATATTTTTCGTTATGTACGAAATGCTTCGGACTACTTTAGCAAAAAAAAAAAAAAAAAAAAGAATCAGTGTCTATAGCACAATGAGAGTTCAGCGTTACAATGTACTTCTCAAACCTGATTCAAAAATACCTTCTCCCAAATTCTTTGAATTTTGCTCTGAGCCTCAAAATGAGACTGAAAACGTTGTTTGTATTAACAAGGATAACGAAACATTAGTGATAATCCGGTATTTACAAAGGCTTGTCACCATGTTACACTAACATGGCCTATCTTTCCATGGATAGATTCGACTGTCAGATAGCTGGGATGCCAGAGAAGCAAAATCTTGAGGTTGGAGTGTGCCAATGTTAACTTCTACAATCTAGATCTCTTTCATGTCTTATAAAGTCGACTCAATGTGGAATTTAAAAATCACTGGTTAAGTATGGTACAAATAATTTGACACGAAAGATTAGTACTTATACAAGCTCTGGATTTGCTCTAAGTTTGTACAGATACACAACTATGCAAGGTTAATACTTACAGTAGGTGGATGTAGATTATAGAGGCAGTCGAAGCCAACGTTTATGTCTGTCTGAGAATATAAACATTTGTAGCGTCTCTCGCGGAGACAAAAAATGTTCTAGATTGACTAGAAGTGACGTGACATTAAAACACATACACCAAAGCTTTTAAGCTAAGTATTATATAGTTATAAAAATGAACAATTCTTAGACATATTTTATATCTTCTAACATTTAAATGCTTAGATAAAAAAATTTATAAGCAGCTATGATACAGTAAGTCTTTGTACGTGTAAATAATGTACAGGTAGGTTACTATTTAAGGAAATGAGCATCAGCCAGTGGTTTTTAAGTCATCACCATACACAATGGATATTACTCCGGACAGGTGCGCCATGTTACAGCAGTGATGCCGCCAGATGGCGTTACCTGAAGCTCCACGTGACGAGAAATACCGATCGGTCCCTGTATATTGGTTACTCCCTTGACGTCGAGTGCTTCAGGCTGCTCCAAGATGCACCTCCCTATCTGAACACTTTATATTCAGTGCATTCGCAAATTATATGGCAATGAAAATTACATTAAGTATGAATGGTGTAAAACTAATTAGCTACGCTTTACCACTACGCTGATGGGAACTGAATTCTGATGTTTCTGTTAATAAATTATACGCCTATACCAAACATCAAGTAGCGAAACATTACATAATTGAAAATACCTTACATAATTTCGAAAGTAAATATA
>CM037792.1:35326526-35376526 GCA_021229015.1 Solen grandis
TCGAGAATTACCACAGATGCTTGATGGCATATTGAGTACTTGTTTTTTCACTCTGCGACAACCTTGGTTTATATATGGCGGGTGTCACTCCTCGTTTATAAAGATAACAAGGTGCATTACCTGTCCTGTCAATGGCTGCTGACAGGTAGCTGTCACTCTCGTTCACATGGTACTCTGTCTCCTTGAACTGGAGCACTGGTTCTGGAATACACACAACACCCTGGTGTCATACATTGGTCAAAACATTATTTTACATAAATTGGAGAACAAATTATTACCACTTTCAGTGAGCTCTCTTAATGGTCCCTGGGTTGGACCAGTACTTTGTGAGCTTAAACTGGGCCTAACAGATTATGACCCAAGCAAGATTTGATCTTACAAGATAAAGATTAAGAGTTTTCTTCTCTTCTATGGACATTTGGCATCAAGAATCTTTTATATTCAGCAGAATGTTTATATTTAAATGATATTGTTTCAATTTCAATGACCATTTAGTTATTCCTGACAGTATAAAAGCCACCTAATAAATTCAAACAATATGATAAAATCAATTCATTTTCTCTTTCACCTTTATCGCTATACAAAGGCTATTTAAGTTTCATTCATGGATTGCTCCTCTATATCACATTTTCTTCTATGTTTATGCATTCATACTAGATGTTCATGTTTGTGTGAATTTCCCATATCATTTAACTTTATTCTGAAAGCTAGCTGACTTTGCTGAAAAGAAAACTTTATTAAAAGAATAAAGTATTTTTATTGTACCATCTTCAAGGTCCACTATGGTCACTGTTGTCTTGGTGATGCCACCCAACAAGGTAAAGGCTGGTTTTATCAGCTCTACATAGAAAGTTTCAGGCCCCTCAAAGATTGAGTCATCATTGATGATGATAGTGCATACTTTGGTGTCTTGCCACTCATCAAATTGAACCTGAGAATGCAAGAGATGCATGTATTGGTGTGAATGGTGTAAACTGGTGCACACATGATTAAGAAACTTATGTTAACATATATGATAAAGAAACTTATGTTAACAGTTATATGATAAAGAAACTTATGTTAACAGTTATATGATAAAGACAACTATTAATGTTAACAGTTATATGATAAAGAAAACTTATGTTAACAGTTATATGATTAAGAAACTATGTAACAGTTTATGATAAAGAACTTATGTTAACATTATGATAAAGAAACTTATATTTAACAGTTACATGATTAAGAAACTCATGTTAACAGTTATATGGCAATGACATAATTTGAAATCTTAAATAAGGCCATATACATAAATGTACATCTGATGATAGCAAGTTAAGTATGAATTAATGGAAACCAATGTTTGAATGTTTAAAACCTGAAACATTTTTTTTTTCTTCAAAATAATTTTTATTTAAATTGCACATGGCTCAAGATATGGTTGAATTTCTGTTCATAATAAAATGGCATACACAAAATAGTCAGTTACTATAATGCACAACATTGCAATCATCAAGGCAATAAGTAAGTTCCAATAGACAGTGTTAATCGTTTGCTTGAATTTAACCACAGTCAGTATTTTACTTTTCCTTCATCAGACAAATACACTGCTGCCTATGCAGCACTCGATTTATCACTAACAAGACCTGATGGTATTATGAACATCTTTTTTTCATCAAAATTAGGTCAAAGTTCAAAGTCAATTGCATAATGAAGAGATCCATCCACTCAAGCAACTGTCCAAATATTGAATCAATCCAGTGAAGCTCATAGAAGTTATAGCAGATTAACCATAAAGTAAACTTGTCCAGATGCTGCTTTTTTCATCAAAAGTAGGTCAAAGGTCAAGGTCACAAGGTCAACTGTATATCCATTAAGAAATCAAATCAACATACCAGGTTTTCAACATGGAAAATCCAATTCGAAATGAAGATTTTATTTATAAAATGATCACCAAAGAACATTAATACTTTATGATACATGGATGAAGAGTAAATAAGGGTCATAACTCTAAGAAATATGGTTAAATTGACAATATAGGTCAAGTCACTATGTACTGGCCATACTGTGTAGATTTGGGCAAATGCATTCAGAAATGAAAAGGAGAATTTAAGCAAATAAAAAAGTGCAATATCAATGCAGGGTAAAATACAAGATTCAAAATTAAATGTTAGTTCAAGGAAATTATGGATATTTTAAAACATGAAAAGCAACCTACAGGAATTATCCAAAGATTACATTTATCACCTGTCAAGGGATGTAACTCTACAATCAAGACAACTGAACCAATCATTTGGCTTCTGGTTACACTTATTATACAGAACTGACACTGTCATGAGTAAAGTAGAAATGAAATTATGAGTATCACACAGAAATAAGTTTTCTAGTTAGACAGTGATTGATACAGATTTTAAAATGATACATATCTTACCTTCCTACACTAGCAGCTATTACATGAATGACCCCATTACCAACATTAATGATACACAGAGAAAAGTTATATTTACAAATATGCATGCACTGTTAGCAAGTAATATTAGTACCTTAACTTATATGGCAGCCCACACCATTATGTGGTCACTCCAATATGTTTCAAGAGTGCCACCTCTTGTTCTGGGATCTGTACTGTAGATCTGGTCAACAGCAGGGTGATAATCAGTCGTTTCAGTATGGATGACAGGTTTGGCTTTAAAGTGACTGTTCATGGAATCCCTGAGTTTAGCACATTTTAATAAATCTAGGTGGTTGATGTTGAAGTCTCCAACAATTAAAGTGTTTGTTTTCAAGGATTGAAGTCTTAATAACATTCTTAGAATTTTTTCAACATTTCCCGGAGGCTGACAGTATATTGATATTATTTCGTAGTGAGCACTGTTCTTGGAGACCACCAAACTTGCACCCTCAATACCTGGTTCTGTATGCTGCTTGCTTGAAACCACTTCAACTTCTTTTTTCACATAAATAAATGTTACTGAGTGGGGTCTGTGTCCTCCTTTATCGGTGAATACACTCACTGCATTTTGGAAACCAATAATTTCATAATAGACCATCTGATCATCATTTTGCCCAGGTCTCTTGAACAACCAGTATATCACTCTGTGTAAGTCTATCATCAATGCGATAATGTTCAATGTGCTTGTGAAGGAACCTTGCATTGTAGCAAACTACAGAGATGGTATTTTTTTTATCAATTCCTTTATTACATGCAAGCATTCCTTCTGACCTTAGACGTTTCATTTCTAGTTCAACAAGTGGATCCACAGATATTTTCTTTGGATCAAAGTCCAATAAGTGCAGTCCTTCAAGTGTACGTAGTCTACTCAAGGCAACATATACCATATGTTTCTGGATATGACCTTTAAATGATATTACTGCCTTGTCCATGCTTGAGCCTTGTGACTTATGGATTGTTATTGCTTCAGCAGGAGTCAAGGGGAACTGCTTTCTTACAACTCTGACTGTATTGTTCTTTCCAACTTGAAATTCTTTTTGAACTTTTAAAATTGATGTCCAAGATCTGTTAATATCTGAACTTGCTGAGTACAGGTTATGATTTTCATGCCGTGTTACAGTTCCAATATCATCTTCAGGGAACTTGACCCAAACCACTGAGGGATTGTTGTTGACACACTGAACCTTTATAATCAGGCAGGTGGCTCCATTTGTGAGACCATCAGAAGTGTTTATGTTGTGAGTTATCATGTAGTTACCAGACTCTTTAAGTACCAGATTATATTGCAGGTTCTGTGTCTTCTTAGGTTCAAGGGTTTTAGCTTGTTCTATCAATGTCCTTGCTGCACTGGCTGAAACATGTCATTGTGGGTAATCAATAGCTGATGAGATAAATCTCTTACCTACCTTCGTTGACAGAACACAGTCATTGTACTCATTGACATCAGAATTTCTACTATACAAATGGACATAATTACTGAGGTCTTCCTTTTTTGCTACTTTTGAGGATATAAGACTGATGTCAGCCTGTGTGTGCTTACATTCTCTTATACGATTTAGACGCATAGCAAACTGAGAATCATTTTTTTGCCGCATGACTGTAGTCAACTCAAATAGTTTTACAGTATCTTGCCACAGATTCCTTATAAGGGGGCCATACTGACTGTCATTGTTTATAAAGATCCATGAGTCGCCAACTGGTCTAAGCTGATACAGATCACCTACTAGTATAAGTGACACCCCACCAAATGGCTTCTGAGAATCAAAGATTTGCTGAAGTCTGCAGTTGATAAAGTTGAAGAGATTTACCCCCACCATAGAGACTTCATCGATGATCAGCATCTTCAATTTGTGAAATTTGCATCGTAAAGGTTTGAGAGTACTGTGATCACAGGGGACATAATTTGCCAGACTTTTAATTGGAGGAATATTGTTATGTAGTGTATTCCCTCTAACATTGTATGCAGCTTTTCCTGTTGGTGCAGCTATAACAATCTTCATGTCATCAGTATTTTCTCCAGGTATTTTGTCATAGTATCGTGCTAATGCTTGGTAGACTACTCTCAGGACATGACTTTTACCCACTCCTGCTCCACCCGACAAGAAGGCACAAAAAAGATTCTGATTCCAATTTTGCTCTACTTAAAATTTCATAGAAGAAAATTTGCTGCTCTTTGTTCAATGTCAATGTTAACTGAAGGAATTCTTCATCAGCAAGTCTGTTTGGAATGGTTACTTCTTGTCTGTCGATGTATCCACCAATATCAAGTCCAACATCATACTCAGTCATTTTTGCATTTGGAGGTTGTAGTATAGAAGCTTCATCTTCATTGATCATGCACCCATCCTCCTCTAACTGTCTTGCTACTGGTGCTATTTCATTCAGTTCTTCTTCTATTCTCTCCTCAGAAATAGCTTTCATTGCCTCCTCCATTCCAGCTGTTGCTGTTTGAAACCTTCCACGAATATCCATGATTTGATCACACCAGATGTTGTACTCATCTTTATATGAAGTAGACTTTCCCATTAACATATTTTCATCCCTAAATGGTCTAAACATCATAAGCTGCTCTCTATAGTACAGTTCTGGATCCTTATTGATGTTAAATTTAACATAGCGAATAACTTTTGGAGTTAAACGTTTGACAAGACGATATCCATCTTTGAGTTTGAACTCCATTCCACTTGTCACCTTTTTAACATTATTGTCGATGTCATCCATGTTTATCTAAATTTCCTTTGATGTGTCTTTTTTTTTGGGGGGGGGGGGGTTCTTTCAAACAAAGATGCAAATTCTGCAAGGCATACATTCTCTAACATATCTGGTCTTTCAACATATTTTTCAATCAGACCTGAGCAAAAAACGTCGGTGGAGTCATTCGGAAGATGTTCAGTCATTGACATTGGTTTAAGAATTTCAATTCGCTTATTCGGAGGTGAGGTATTTATGAAAATAACACTTCTTGAGCTTTGTGTGAGAGGCAGTTGCAGCAGCAGGTATATAGCTTCTTGTGCAGAAACTTCACAGTGATTCAGAAACTTATTTGCTATAAGTCTGACTTTCTCTCGCAGTCTAAGGTTTCCTTTTTTGGCTTCTTCTGCAGCACCTTGTAACAATTGACTCATTCCACGCTGTGACTTCATAATGTAACTGGCAATGTAAACACATACTGCCCATGGGTCAAGCACATATTGTAGGTCTGTATTAGCTTGCCATATCTTTAACACTTCAAGATTGTACCCATTGACTCTAATATCTTTTACAAATCTCTTAAGTACAACTTGCTTTTTCTTAAGTGTTGACCGCACAGCACCTAGGTATTGGTCATATGTTAAGTCACACTTTTGAAGAAACTGGTTAAATTCAACCTCTTCATCCTTAGAGAGTGTTTTCATTGCATTCATTACTTTTTCATAATTCTTTTTACTGGCTTTTACTGTATCCTTGTTTGCGTTTGAGTCAAATGGTTCTAAAATCATAGTCTCCTTCATTGGAGGTAGAGGGAACCCAAAGCGACATATTTTTTTTTCCATTTTTCTTGCATGATTTTGAATGATGATGGGACTGTAGTTGGATGAACTGCTTATCCTCTTCCTTAACCTCTGAAGATGTACTGATGTTCATATCAGTGAACTCTGTGACCTTTTTATCTGTATCAACTCCATACACTGGAGCATCTTTGACCCAGAAGAGACAGTGGAGGTGCGGTGAACCTCTCTGTTGGAATTCTACGCGAATAAAATAGTCTTCTAACTTTCCAATTGGTGACACACTAGATTTCAATATGTTATTTGGGAAGAGTTGTGTTCGATAGTGAAAATTACTAGCACATGTTGCAGGATTCTGTTTGATTAAGTCACATTTGTCCATCCATGACAAGTCTGCTATGTCCTCTTTTGTCAATATACATCCATTCTTTTTAGACAACAGTATCAGTAGATCATTCCATCTTGTTTCTGCAGCAGAGAATGTAGCGAAGAAGGTTGGCAGGCCAAGCTGATTGATCATAGCAAACAGTTCTTTTTGCTTTGTCTGATAATATGCTGGAGATGACCGCAGAGTTTTCAAAAACCTAAAGCCTTCATCATGTTTAAGTATGTTGTTTAACTGTACTGATGACTTTAAATCTCCAGCTGTAAATGAGGCATTCTGTGACTTTCTGAGTGCTGTTGTTGCCATATCTTTAATCTGGAGAGTCTGAAGTTTTTTAAGTTTGAAGAATATGTTTGGAACTACTTTAGAAAATCTGCCATCTACATTCCTTAACTCTGCCTTACAGATGGAGCTATATTTTACAGGAACTAATCTTTTTTCATCTTGACATCTTTTTTGGCCAGCAAATAGGACAGGAAAAGACTTCTCTTCAGCAAAAGGATCCATAAACAGACCTATTGGATGATTGTTTTCACCAGGTGCTATCTGTAGTGCATGGACACCATCATCTGTAAAGTCTATGTTTTGTAATAAAGTGTCCTTATTTCCAGCCCCTGCTTGTTGCTCTTCATTTAATTCATTCCATGTGTCCTCAGAGTCCTCTGCTTGTGGATTACCAATGGTATTTTCATCCTTATCTTTGTCATTTAGATCTTTCAAGTCTTGTTCAGACACAAAACTAATCTCAGAATCGTCTTCAGGTTGGAGCCAATCATCTTTTAGCTTCACCCCTTCTTCCTTGTACAGATCTGAGTTTTCTATGAAGTATTTTGTAAGGTTATAGATAACCTTTGGACGTACCGTTTCATGGTACAGAGCTGACTTGTATTTAGTTCTTCTTTTGAATAGTAAGTGAATGGTATCAGTATCTTCAAACCTTCTAGGAAGACTGGACACTACTTGTGATGGATCTATTGGCACATTCACAGTGTTACCATGTATACCTATCTGCTTTCCAGCTCCCAACTGTTTTAACTGCATGAAAGGAATTCTAAGTGCACAACAACGTTCCTCTGTCTCAGTTGGAGAAAGTGATAACAGATGGTCTGGAAGTTTAGGTATTGCAAATCCATTTGCTACTGACATAGGAGGGATTCGAAGAGTCTTTATGTACTGGTAACAAGTCTTGCATATCCATTCTTCCTCTGACACACTTTTATAGTTGGTGAGAACGTTGTCTAAAAATTCCTCTGAGATGCCTTTCTTAATAAGATGTTGGCGACCAATGGTATATACACTGTGCTGGTAGAATGTTTGATGGCAACATGTACACACAAAGTCATCCCCCCTTTTCAATAAATCATTAAAAATGGTAACTTGGAGTTTTAAATTTGGCATGCTTCTGCACCTGGCTCTACTTTGATGTTGCAAATTTCTTTCATCTATCTTTCTTTTTAAAGTACTTCTCCATTTCTTCCTGCTGACTGACTCCTTTCTTTTATGAATTGGATTTGTCCTCAATTTCAGCCTAGTTTGAGAACGAGCATAATTTTCTTTTTTACGATAATTATCATCATTTCTTATTACTTGACGGGATTTATTTCTCTGTCTACTTTCAGCCTTTCTAAAGTCTGTCTGACAGCGTTTGACTGATCGTGTTTTTTTTTCCATTTCGCCTTCTAAAGTTGTCTGAAGCGTTTGACTGATCGTGTTTATCTGTTCATTTTCAGCCTTTCTAAAGTCTGTCTGACAGCGTTTGACTGATCGTGTTTTATTCCTTTGTTCATTTTCAGCCTTTTTGAAGTCTTGCTGACAGCGTTTGGCTGTTCTTGTTTTATTCCTTTGTTCATTTTCAACCTTTTTGAAGTCTGTGTAGCAGCGCTTTGCTGCACGTGTTTCATTCCTTTTTCTCTTTTCAGCACATTTAAAAACCAAATTTGTTCTTTGTCTTTGTTTATAAAGTTTGTTATACCTAGCTTTGGACAAATTTGTTTGTTTTAAGACTTCGTTCCAAAGCACTGACTTTTCCTTTCCTCTTTACTATGTGATGATATTTCTGGCCAAACTGTTAAGACAACATTGTAATGATCCCCTATATGATGGTCTAGATAGATGTTTCTTTCATTCACTCCAACTGAATTGTCAACAAAATGTGCTGAATGCTTTATCCATGCAATTTTATTTCCATATTTTGAATAAGTATAAATATCTGTTCGAAGTAGATGTGCCATAGACATTACTTCAACCTCAGTTGCCCAGACACTATTTTCTGCCATTCTTGACTGGTTTATGTATTGCACCATTGTAGTATTTGGTGGAAGGAATGAATGTAACACTGAGTTACTACACATATGTAACAGTAGAACTTGTCTCATGTGACTGTGGTATGACTGGTCCCCACATAGAAGGTATGCTAGACATCTGAAGAAACAGTTTCCATCCCCACTTATTTGCACACATCTTGCTGGCTGAGTTATTTGACATGGCTGACTGTCAGGTAAGTTGTTACATATATTCAGTTCCACATCATAAAGTTCATTTATTTCACTACATTTATCAACCTGCCATCTAAAGTCAACACAATTGAACACATACTGCTGTGTCAAGTCCACATTTCCTTGGCCATGTTCTCCTACACATGTATGGCCATTTTCATTGATGAAATCTGATTCATTATCCGATGCTGGGACTGTCACTGGTTTTATATTTTCAGTTTGTTTTCTCAGTCTATCAAATTTTTGTTTCTGAAGATTTGATTTTTTCTTCAAGCGTGGCATTTTCTACACCTTCAGAAATTTTTTATTTCATAAATTAATTTTCACATGTATGTAAAAGACATTGGAGCTTTTCCATCATCCAACATAGGCCTTTGACCATAAAACTTTGTCAGGAAATTATTCAACCACAATGAGTGGGATATGCATATACTATTTAAACAATCATTAGTTATATATATCATTTTGTCATGCTGCTTAACATTTCTAACCATAAACAAGAAAAGGTGCTCAATATTTACCCTCACTTATTGTAGAATTTATCTCATAGTTTTTGATATTGCATGCAGACCTTTGGAGTACACCCGTGTTTTTAATAAGAAAAGGGTTTATAAAAATAATGCAAGACTTCACTATAAAACAATATAAGCAATTGTATGAATTAAAGCATAACAAAACAAAAAAATTCAAATTTTATTCCCTGATAGAATTTTTGCCTTACTGTTGCTGGATGTAGTTTTTATTAGAGAAGCCCTTCATAATTGTAATAAGGAGAAATCAGTACATTGCTGAATTTATGATGCCCACCCATAGTCTAAAATAAAATTCTCTGATCAGTCTTGGTACTTTACAGCTGTTCACCATTTCCCTCATAGAAAACACTATCAAAAGATTAATGTGAATAACATTAAACCAGATCAGCCTGCAAGTAGCTCATATTTAATCAGATAAACCTGCAAGCAATTTGTAGGCTGCTAAGGTTTTATGTTCCTCCCTGCTTCTCCATGTTAAGGAATTCACAAATAAATTTGGTAATGTTAACTGTACTTTTCTCGGGAGAGGTATTATGTGTTAACTTTGGCATGAAAAGAAGGGTTAAATGGCCTCCTCCTCCCCTAACAGCCATCCGCTCCACCTACTTTTATTACTTTTTTACCAGTACCTCTATGGAAATTCGATAATGGACAATCCTGCTACAATTTATTGTTTAAATGCACACTATATATACAAATTACATGAAGAAATATTCTCCTTAAGACAATTTAATATCTTGTGTGATAAGAAAAAGCAAAAAAGAATTGATATCGCAAAAAACAGGAATCATGCCAAAAGTAGTCTGTAAAATCTGATGTAAGGTATGACGTGTAGGCATATAATTAAACTTCAATCCCTTAACAGCACTTACAAAAAGTATGGGATTTTCAAGTTAACTACTGGGAAGATATGATAACATCCAGGACTTTTAACTAAAATAGAATAATGAATGTGTTAGATTTTATCACTAATGTTGACTTTTATTTATAATGTTTTGTATTATACATTGACAACTGAATGTTATCCAGTAATTATAATTAAATGCCACTGAAATAGCTGTTGATGCTAAAACAGAATGACTGAAACTATAGTAATAACAGAGTTATTAATTGCTGAACAGCATTATATTTTTAACGTTGAACTACACATCTGCTTACAGCAAAAAAAAAAATAAAACCAAAAATATGAAACAGTGAAAGCATAAGATTGTCATGATTTCAAACATAAGTAACCATCCTTGGCCAATAAAAGTGTCATGATTGCAAACAGAAATAATAACTATCCTTGGGCAAATTTTTGAAAATTGTTAATATTAAGAAGAACTATAATGTTAGAAATGGAATATCCCAATATTTAATGAAGCTCCTTTTTTCCATCACTGGGAGACAGAGCTGAATCATATGGCTGGGAGCCACTTGGATGAATGTTGTCGTCTTGGGACTGTCCAAAAGAAATGTCACTGTTGTCTGGGAAAGTGTCGTCCAGGTCCTGTTTTAGCCGCTTAACCTCAGACATCATCCTTTTGTTTTCCAAGACCAAATCCTGTTGGCGTTTAAGTGAAACCTTCTGTTGTTTTTTGTCCTCTTCTTTTTCCTTTTCAAGCTGATGAATGATATCCACAGACTTTATCTCCAAAATCCTCACTTTCCTCCTTACCTTTTCAAGGCAGCGTGCTCCAGAGTCCTTGTCTTTATTCAAGATGTCATATCCTGCAGCTTTAAGGTGAGTATCAATATCTTTAACTGCTTCTGTAAGCATGGTCTTGAAACTGCTAAGTGTGGAGGCATTTTTTTTAGAAGCCATAGTTAGTCAAAGTTGTTAATAAATGTCACTACTTAGTCAATAAAGTTATTCACTGGATTAGTTGGAGTGATGCTGAAAAGGAGGGAAAAATCTTTTAAGCAATTGCAACAATTATCAGCCCAGTGGAGGTCTCAGAAGATAACAGTTCCTGCACAGTAGAATACAGATTCAGCATAATACGGAAGAGCTAAAAACACTGAGAAGTTTCAGTTTTCCTCTTATGTCTACTAAGCATAACATACATTATTAAAGATAAATCTGCATAATGTTTGCAAGATTGATTGATCTATGCCATAACAGATCAAGGGCCCCTGAATGAATTCAATTGGCCACTGATTATGAATCCTTTAAAACCTTATTAAAATTTAAGAAACAAGAGAATAACCGTATTTCATCATGCTTGAACTATTTGCTCCACTGGTCTGAATGCTTTAAGTGGTGAATGTGAGTAATATAAATGAGGATATTTAATATTTGCATAAAGTGTTTACCCTGAATCATAAAAAAGCAAGTGTTCCTTTGCGCAGTACTTTGCGCAGTACACAGTAATTTGTTATACCTGTATTGTATTATTAGGGTAAACACTGAACTTGAAAGGGACTGAATATGTAGTTACATAAACTTTTATTATAATAAAATTTATAGTATAAAAATAAGAAAAAAGTTGTAAATATATTAATGCTTTAAGAAAGGAGAAAATTTCTGATGAATAAAGTATAAATTTAGTTTTCGCCTTTCCCAGCCAAATAATAAAAATAACTTGATATTTTATGATGTATATTATGCAGTCCCTTTCATCTCATTTAACAAAGACTCTTTAGCCTAAACCACTGAAAGATTGGGACTAAAAATATCCCACCATTTCCATTTGAAAAGATGTTAGTATTTGTTGAAAAGTGAGTATACAAGTATACTAGAGCAAGCTGTTAAACTATAAAGCTACTATGATTACATGCTACATATTTGACAACATCCAAATGCCATATCATGGGATGGGATGGTGAAGCTTTAATGCAAAAGGGTTATTCTACATTAAAGTTTCAATATAGTGGTTTAGTTTCCAGTGCCCGCCTATAGGAGGCAGAGTCAAGTTTGCTATCTTGACGAACAACAACTGATACAAATGCATTTATTTTATTTCTTATTGAAGGTTTATTAAGCAATTCTAGCAATCAGACATTTGTATAATATTTGTCAAGATAGCAAGGGCACCGCAACTATGTAAATGAAGAAAAGCATAAGTGAAGCATAAAAACAAAAGCATTCATAGCAAGCCGCTATCAAACAGAAAAGAAAAAAAAAAAATATATATATATATTTAGTCATAGTGACCTTGACCTTGATCCATTTTCTAATATATTTTAGTCATAGTTATCTTGACCTTGATCCATTTTCCAAAAGCAATCCAACTTCCTTTCCTAAGTATTATATAAATATGAATGTATACCTTCATTTACCAGTATCAGAGAAACAAAAAATCTATTTTAACCATTGTGACCTTGACTTGCCATTACCTGAAAAGCAATCCCAACATTCCTCTTACCATAAGCTATCTACCTATTAAATATGAATGTTATACCTTCATTTTTACCCAAGTTATCGAGCAGAAACAAAAAATTTTACCATTGTGACCTTGACCTTGACCCGATTAACCTGAAAAGCAATCCAAACCTTCCTCTTCTCATAAGGTATCTACCCATCAAATATAATTGCTATATCTAAATTCTAACTTAAGTTATTGAGCGGAAACGAAAGTTTGACGCCCACCCACCCGCCCGCCCAACGACGTTCGGCATTCTAATAACCAGGTTTCAACTAATTGAAAACCTGGTTAAATAAAGGTAATCCAGATCATTAGATCAGATCTAATATATTCACTGTAAATTGCAAATCTTTTCTAACAAATTTAGTCAAATTTTATTATTTATGACGTCATATTCTTCCTGATGACGTCATTTTGCTTAAACCGCCCATGAACATGTTCGTTAAGAATGTAGGACAATACAATGTTGTAGAGCAGGGTGCTGATTTCAATATTCTATGCAATACTCAGTAAATCTATGAAATAGACAAGAATTTATGGTGAATCTGCCTTCTCTAAATCTGCAGTCAACAAGTGGTTTCAACGATTAAGAGATGGCAGATCCTCTATCGGCCGATAAACAATGGAAGTCTTGTAAAAGCAACGCACGGCCAATAATCAATGGAAGTCTAATAAAAGCAAGGCATGGCCAATAAACAATGGAAGTCTTGTTAAAGACAGGAACGGTCGATAAACAATGGAAGACTTATAAAAGCAAGGTTCGGCCAAAAACAATGGAAGTCTCGTTAAAGCAAGGCACTGCCAATAAACAATGGAAGTCTTGTTAAAGCCAGGCGCAGCCAATAAACAATGGAAGTCTAATAAAAGCAAGGCACGGCCAATATAACCAATGGAAGTCTTGTTAAAGCAAGGCATGGCCAATATAACCAATGGAAGTCTAATAAAAGCAAGGCACGGCCAATATAGCCAATGGAAGTCTTGGCAAGGCATGGTCAATAACCAATGGAAGCCTTGTTGACGCAAGGAACGGTCAATAAAACCAGTGGAAGTCTTGTTAACGCAAGGCATGGTCAATAACCAATGGAAGTCTTGTTAACGCAAGGAACGGTCAATAAACAATGGAAGACTTAATAAAGCAAGGCACGGCAAATAAACAATGGAAGTCTTTATAAAGTAATGCACGGCAAATAAACAATAGAAGTCTTAATAAATCAAGGCACGGCCATGTAAATACTGTGATAGAGTTACCTTTTTAAATTGTTGATTGCTACCTAGTTTGACCAACATGTTTTCTCTGCCTATTCCTTGTCCATGGTCAGTTGAATAAAGGATCTCGAAGAAGAAGGATCTTATTTTTAATTTAGACAGCTAGTATATTAATAACTACATTAGATTTGGAATTTGAAAAAGTATTTGAAAAATATGAGGTAAATTTAAATATTTAAAGGATATGTCTTAATTTTGTTTCATATTATATAAGCTTTTAGTAATTAAGTATTATTAAATTGATATGTTGCAACTATTTAATTGCTGAGTTCTAGGAGCTGTCTTTTGGAATTCACTGTACCTGTCACACCGCGATTTGATTCTATGGCGACTCCTATGGCCTGTAAATTATATAGATATGCCCAGGGAGACCGTGCGGTCGCCGCAGTTTTAAAGGCCGCACGGCCGCCGTATTCTCGTAGATCAAATGTGACTTAAGTATAAGTTAAGATAATATTGTGTATAATTAAGAAATGATATACAGTCGACATTGTATTAAGAGACCGCTCAAGGGACTGCCAAAAAGTGGTTGCTTAATGAAATGGTCTCTTAATAGATTTTGTTTCGAAATCCAGGCAAACAAGTCATAAATATACAAACTGTAAGCTAAATTGTATCATAACGTTAGATTATATTACAACATAAATACGATGTAAACTACACAATGTTTTGTTATTTTATACCAATAAACATCATCATGTTAATTTTTGTCATATCTTACAATTTTTTAGCTGTTATGTTGGAATAATACCTTGGATCATTGGCCGAGGTTTGCATTTGGTATTCGGTGGAAAAACACAACATTTGACATCGAATTCATGTATTGATTCGGACAATTTCAAGAAAAATATTATTTAGCAATGAGCTTCTTTATGTCTCTGTCTAACATAAATCCAGAAACCCCCGATAAATTTATTTCAACCGTGCGCCCTCGTCGAGTATCATAAAACGCAAAGTATATACTTATAGTTACGAATTATTGATGGTACGCATTGCATCCGGAAGTATTAATTTACCTTATTCCCAAATTTTCTTTTACCAAAATCCGAAGCATTCGGCATTTAGAGGGATGGTTTCACCTATGTTATGCATAGTAACTTTTGAAACGGGAACCAGAAACTATATTTAGAATTTAGTTGCACATGGTGCAGTCATGCGTGGTCAAAACAAATTGGTTTCAGGTGAGCACTTATGATCGGGATAATTGTTTTTTTGTTCGGATGTGTTAAAGATGAATATGTACACATGCTCCAGCGTACACGATAATTAGCAACGGAATCAAATACGGTCGCTCAATAAAGTTGATTTTGTGCATAATCTTACGTGCTGGGACTTGGTTTATGTGGTCGCTGGTCGCATAATAAAAAAGTCGCTTAATGGGTTAAATTGATATAGTAAAAACGTTCGGGCGGGATTTATAACGGTCGTTTAATAAAAAAAAAGTCGTTTTATAAAAGGTGGTCGCATGTACGATGTTGACTGTATATCTACCGATGTTTTGATGTGTATTTAACACATGTTTAGAGTTCAGGTGAGGAGGATTATATATGAGGGCGTAGCCCGAGTGATATAATTATTCGCACCGGAACGACAAAACTTATTTAAATACACAACAAAACAACGGTAGAGATTGATTATTTTGATTTTACTCGATATTCATCAATTTTATTCCGCACTATTTTCTTGAAAACCAAATTACTCCTATATTCGGTTCTCCCTTAACAAAACAAAAAAAAAACCGATAATAAATAAAGAAATACGCATTGATTTTATATGTGTTGATTACATTATTTACTTACACTGTTTAATTCTTTGAACCTCTTTTTTATATTTATTCGCAAAATATACATAAATTTTTATCTCGGTTCTTTAACTTAAATCTTGTAAATTACGTCATTTTGTTATGTTACCAACATGAGCCTGTGTGGGTGCTGCGACCTGTGTTTTGTTGCGACTTTACACTTTATATCCTTCTTTATCTACAGAGAAAAAGATGCAAGTCATGTTAGAATAAGTGTTTTCATGTATAAAAATGTATTAAAATAAAAATTAATTCTTACCTGTTTGTATGGTAGACTAGCACAAGCGGTAATCGATTTTTTAACCGGTTCCTGATTTGGTCGAATGGTCATGTCCATTAATAGGGCTATAGAAAAAGCTTCTTCAAAAATTGTATCACTTACACTTACACAATATGCGGCTATATCAGGTTTTGGTATGTTGCAAAGATAGCAGAACACATTTATATATGCATCATGTTTAGTCAGGTACGGTGATACAAGACCGTGTTCACACGCTTCTTTGAGTTCCTTATATGTCATGTTAAGTCCATTGAGATCAGCTTGTTGCGTATGTCCACAGACATCAATTAAGTCAGGAAAACAACTTTCTTTGGACTTACTGGGTTCAGGATGTTGGAATTTGAGATGGCAATCGCGGGTTTTAACATGAACATCAACCATGCTTAAGTAAGTTTCAAAAGACTGATTTTTTTGTTTTCAGCCCTGCACACTAATGAAGATGACCAAGGTATAGCCTCTGTCACATGATGACAATCGGCACATATCTGATTTTTGAACGTCATGTCCATTTGTTTGGAATAAACAGGAGCAAGAGTTCCTTAATCTACCTTTATGTCGCCGCAATTGACATTCGCATTTCCATTTTGAAGAGCATTGTTTAATGTCTTGTTCTTAACTGGAGGACACTGTACTATCATAAAGACACCGTTTGTGCGCTTTCTAGCAGGTTTTTCAGGAACCAGACACTGGCTTAGCGGTCTCTCAGACACTGACTGTTGTGGATAACAGCAGTCGCCCGTCTCTTTACAGCTCTCCTTGCAGTTACAACCTTAGCGAAAAGATTTATTAAACGATTAAACGTTACTGTGCACCAAGACCCATTTAGTCGAGAGCCTATTGAAGAGGAAGCCATTCTTGATAGACTTTTTTTAAGATGGAACATTTTATTCAGATTTACCATGATTAAAATGTTCCTAAAATCATCAGAATATATTGAAAGAGTTTTTAACAGAAAAGTGAAAACAAATTGATTGGTTCAGTTTAGTAAATTCAGCTGATGAAAAGTTGAATCCAACAGCAATATTTTATACTATCGAAAGATACGAAACCGACTAAGGCTGATATTTACATGGTTTATTACGATATGCAGGAACATTACTTTATAAATAAATCAATGAAATTAAATACGAAATTGAAACATAAGGAGGTGAACTTGAAAATGAACTATGAATTTTAAACAGAATTCGAGTGAAATCGTGTCGGTAGGACTGATTAGGCTACTGGTATCGGCAGTCGCAAATAGTCCACACAATACCTTTACATGATAAGATCCAGTGGTAACGTACATGACTGTGAGTTTGAACTCTGTTGGGAGCAAGAGTCTCTTATAACCATTGCATGCTCACGCGCAGAGTACGGTTCCAAACGGGAACCATAGAAAGGGATTAGTGTAAGTTGTGAGACAATGTTTCACAATCGATGTAAAAACTACACCGGTATATGGATCTATGAAAGTGCGCAAGAAGGTAAAACATCAAATACACTTGTTGTTCTTCAAGTATCTAACACATTTTGTAACTACATGTTTTTGGAGCTAAAGCAGACAAAGAATTGAACAGGTTTGCCATAACAATTGTGAATTGTATAATTCAGATTTTCATTTACAAGGATCCTACTGAGGTAGAATTCCGTGATGTAACTCTAGGTTTAGAAGTGAAAATATACTCAGTTACAAAAGGAAGTGTAAACTTTGGTTTTCGTTCCTATTTGTGTGCGATTTCTTCAAAAATGTCAAAACATAACAATTTAAAGACGTTTAACATGTTAATATTTCAGGTTATATATTGTTAACTTTATTACACATCAAAATGGTGAAAAAAATAATTTCTTACTTTGGCAGCACGGTTCTTTGTTATTTGTATGTATTACACTATCTGGAGGTAATTCCTCGGTATAGCAAACGTTTCCTAGAGGACAGAGTTTGTCGATGACAACCACGATCACTTTTTTGATTGTATCATTTTCTACACAAAACACATTAATAAGACTAAAACAAATCAATACAAAAAACCTCGTCTTCCCTGAAAGAGTTATTTTTCGCCTGTGCTCTCCCTATCGGAGATCAGAGTGCTAGGATTTTATATATCAGATGAATACGTCATGTGGAGATCATTGTAAAAGCAGTTACGCCATTGGTCGAACCCTCAAAAAGATGTTCATAGAAAATTTTGTTCCTTAGGTAGTTTATCTAACAATATCTCTATGACAACATCTTTAAATTATAAAACTGAAGACAAAGCATTATTTATGGTAACAAATGCTGCGTAGAAAATATTGTAGAATTAAATTTTAGCGCTCATTTATGTATCTTTAAGAAGGATATTAAGATAGAAGGGTCACAATTATCTTCTTTTAAAAAAACACATTATTGCATTGTATTTGATATTATTATTCTATATATACGGTATATATGTAGTTGTCAAAGTTACGAATGAAACATTTGCAATCAACTAAATTTGAAAATTTCAAGATTTTATGTTTTTAATTATTAAGCCGAATTTTTCTTGTGAATATTTTTCCCTTTTTTGCATAAAATACAACAAATTGATTGTCACTTTTATTGACATGCCGTCACTTTTCTTAGTTCTGCGATGGAATCTTCGTGTATTTGGTTTTTTTATACGCCCGAAGGGCGGTATTATATTATGCCACTGGTCGTCCGTCCATCCGAGAGCAATTTCGTGTCCTGTATCTGGAGAACCACTGGAATAAATTAAAATTAATTAACAGAAGTGTCAACCATACTGAGAAGATGTGCAGAGCGTAGTTTTCAGATGTCTTGATTCAAGGTCAAGGTCACACTCAAAGGCCGCATGTCATACTGTTATAATGTTAGAACAGTTTGTGTCCGCTCTGTATCTTTAGAACCACTGGAAGGAAATTGAATTTATCTGACAGAAATATTAAGCATATAGATAGGAAGTGCAGAGCGTAGTTTTCGGATGTCTTGATTCAAGGTCACACTTGAAGATCACATGTCATATTTTTATACTGTTAGAATATTTTGTTTCCCCTCTGTATCCTAAGAAATACTTGAAGGTTATTAAAATTATTTGACAAAAAAAGTCAAACATATAGAGAAGATATACAGAGTGTAGGTTTCGTATGTCTTGTTCAAGGCCAAGGTCACATTTGAAGGTCACAAGTCATACTGTTAAAATTTTAGAATATTTTTTGTCCGCTCTGAAGGTTGTTAGCAATTTTTGTCCGCTCTGTATCTTTGGAACCGCTGGAAGGGACTTGAAATTATTTGACAGAAGTGTCAACCATACTGAGAGGATGTGCAAAGCATATGTTTCGGAAGTCTTGGTTCAAAATCATGGTCACACTTGAAGGTCACGTGTATACTGTTAAAATGTTAGAATAGTTTGTCTCCGCTGTGTATCTCTTGAATCGCAATTTAAACTATATGTCAGAAATGGCAATCATACTGAAATGAAGTGCAGATCAAGTGAAAGTTTCAGCTATATTGGGTCAAGGTTACAGTATGAAGCAACATATCATACTGATATAATGCGAAAATATTTTGTTTCTATTAGTGCCCTACCGATGTTTACATAAGAGGGGACTGTGAGTTTGCCCTCCTTCTTTCTGTCTTTTCTACTTATTAAGATTTTCATGTTGATAAAGTGTTTATCCATTCGTCAAAGGTAGTTCACTTTCATTACATTTCTTCGGGCGTATATTGCCCCGCTCTCAGCTGACCTCTTGTTTTAATTAAGGCTTTCAGCCTCAAGCAGAAAAACTTATTGGGTTTATATGTTTTTTCTTTTTATTATTATGCATTTTTTTCTTCTGTTTGACGTTCAAATTAAAACACGTTGCCGATGAGCAAGCAGCATGAAATTTTATCAGCAGACACAGTGACTTTGGCCCTTTCGAATGCAGCAATTCTTTTTTCATGTGACGTCACGTGGCGTCAGAGTTTAAAAAAGCAACAAAAAAGTGTACGCCGTTTACAGCCATTATTTCTGAACCAACTTTCATCAAAATTTCACAGAATGTGTATGTTGCGTTCTAGTTGTGCATACTGTTATCCATTTTTCCACATTCGAAAATGCGAAGGTTTTATGGCGAATCCAAGATTCGAACTAATGACGTCAAATTTCAAATAAGTATAAATTCGCTCCTGAATGAGTTAGAAAGCTGAATTTTTGCAAAATATATGTTTCTTAGTGTGTTTTACATTCTGTGAAGATGAACGTCATTTGACGTCATATGACGTCATAAGGTGAAAAATAATTTCTAATTTCTACATGTTAACTTCTATATGTTGCAAACGTCCGAGCGCCTTGAAATCTTAATAGCATATGCTTCAGATACGGACTTTTCCATTTCAATGATTTTCATTTGCATATGACGAATTTTGACGTCAAACTTGACGTCGTTTTAAAAAGTTTGTACGCTGTCAACAGCCATTATTTCTTGACCGATTTTCATCAAAATTTCACATTATGTGTATATTACATTTTAGTTGTGCATCCTGGTGTCCGTTTTTCCAAATTCGAAAATGCAAAAGTTTATTTGACGTCAAATGACGTCACAAAGTGAAAAAAATTCATAGCGTTACTTTATATATGTTGTAAAGTTCCCAGGACCATGGATATTTAATGACATATACAACAAAACATGTGCTTTCGAAGGCAATGAATTTCATAATCATGTTCCTCATATAATGTCAGATTTGACAAGATTGAACGCGGTCTACAGCCATTATTTCTTGACCGAATTTCATTAAAATTGCACAGAATGTATATATTACACTCTAGTTGTGCATCCCGGTGTCAGTTTTTCAAATTTCGAAAAGGCAAATGTTCCATGGGGAATCTAAGATTCGAACTATTGACGTCAAATTTCAAATACTTATAAAATCGCTTCCAGGTGAGTTAGAAAGCTGATATTTGCAAAGAGTATAGGTCTCCAAGTCTGTTTTACATTCTGAAAAGATTAGCTTCATTTGACGTCACATGACGTCATTAATTGAAAAAATAATAATTTCTACGTGTTAACTCCTATATGATTTGAACGTCCCAGGACCATTAAAATTAAGTAGCGTAGGCTTCAGATAATTAATTTTGCATTTCAATGATTTTCATATGCCTATGACGTCATATGACATAAAACTTGTTGTCAAATAAAAAATATTTGTGCGCGATTTACAACAATTATTTCTGAACCGATTTTCATGAAAATTTCACAGAATGTGTATGTTACGTTCTAGTTGTGCATCCCGGTGTCCGTCCTTCCAAATTCCAAAAGGCAAAGGTTCTATTGCGAATTCATGATTCGAAACATGGACGTCAAATATCAAATAAGTATAACAGCGCTACTACATGATTCTGACCAGATAAACACCTTATAACGTCATATGACGTCATCATTAAAAATATAAGTACTGAAATTAAACGGTCTTAAAGACCTGTATGCTTTATTTTTCTTTTGATTTACATGAAATTTTTACTGAAGGTGCAGATATGATCCTCTAGAGGAATGTCACTTCCGTTTCCAGAAATTTGAAAAGGTCAAGGTTATTTTTGTTTTTTAAATTCTACTTTTGGGGTTCAAATTAAAACAGTTTGCGGGTGTGCCAGCAGCATGAAATTTTCACAGTATGCTTAGTAACTTTGGCGCTTTTGATCGCAGCAATTTTTTTTCTTCATGTGACGTCAGGGTTGAAGAAATCTACAAAAATTTGTACGCGCTCAACATTAACAAAAAAGTAATGGCCGGGAAGTATTAATTTACGTAAATATATTTTTGTCGATTTTTTTTATTTATCAATTATTAATCTATTAATTTTTTAAAAAGGTTTTAAGAAAATTATTAATAGCTTGATGCAGTGCTGTTCTAATGGTATGCGGATAATGATCGGATCATTATTTACGAAGTTCGAAAAGTAGTAACTGACATGAACATCTTTTTGATGTTCCTTGTAGTTATTTTGATGTTAAACAATCTATATCTCCAAAGCCGTTACATCTAGATTGAAATATAAATTAGGTAAAATGTTGGAAATTGAAGACCTTTCTAACGGTACTAAGTTTTTTTTTAAAAGGACATAATATGAAAAAGTTACATCAAACATAAGAAATTCTTAAAAACCGTTTTTTTCCGAATGCTTCTGCTGTTATATCCACATATTGTTCAAAATTTTATTTCTGTTATATTAAATATATAATATGCTGCTGTAATGTATATTAATGCTCTGTTCTCCTTTAAATTTAGCAAAATAATATCAATGAAAATATAAGATATAAATACTTGGTAGGAAAGGAACCTTGTATACTTTTTTGCATGTAAAGAAGAATAGTGATTCTTAAATTCCTTGTGTGACTCTAATTTTAAAAAAAAATATAGTCATTTTAAAGAGGTTCTTGAAGAGTCAGCTTCATGGAATAATAACAGAAAAAAAAGCTACGTAGCAATGACTTTCATTTTTATATTACGTCATTTGACGTCACAAATTATCTCTACAACTGTCAGTTCAGGACGAATTTTCTTCATTTTTTCACTGATGATGTGTGTCAGGATAAAAAATTGAATCTGATCATGTTTGATAGGGTTTGCAGAGCAGAAAGCCCTATCGTTTGTTCAGAACAAAGGAAATCTAGTTTGTTTTTCATTTTTTTAGCACCAACGTAACACATATTTGTAATTGAATACTAGATCTATATGCGTTTCAACTTTTGTATTCAAAGCCAACATGTACTGTGGCCTACGAATACCAAAAAGAACATGGCATGAGGTTTTCCATTCGAATAGAGATTAATGATGAAATTTATCATATTCATAATGCTGATAATAATGATGATGATGATATCATCATCATCACCATCATAATGATGATAATTAAAAGGTGGAATACAACAAACTTGATTCATGTTTCGGTTTTGCTAAGTCAATGGTGATTATATAAAAAAGGTACTATCTACTAGAAAAGTATGTCGTCTCGAAAATTACTACAGGTGCTTGATGGCTTATTGAGTTCTTGTTTTTTCACTCTGCGACAACCTTGGTTAATATATGGCGGGTGTCATTCCTCGTGCATAAAAATAATAATGGTTATCCAGATCATTAGACAGATCTAATATATCCACAATAAATTGCAAATCTTTTCTAACCATTTTAGTCAAATTGTATTATTTTTGACGTCATATTCTTCCTGATGACGACATTTTGCTTAAACCGCCAATGAATATCTTTGTCAAGAATGTAGGACAATACAATGTTGTAGAGCAGGGTGCTGATTTCAATATTCTATGCAATACTCGGTAAATCTATGACCGAGACAAGAATTTATGGTGAGTCTGCTTTCTCTAAATCTGCAGTCAGCAAGTGGTTTCAACGATTAAGAGAATGCAGATCCTCTATCGGCCGATAAACAATGGAAGTCTTGTTAAAGCCAGTCACGGCCAATAAACAATGGAAGTCTTGTAAAAGCAAGGCGCGGCCAATTAACAATGAAAGTATTGTTAAAGCAAGGCACGGCCTATAAACAATGGAAGTCTTGTTAAAGCAAACCACGGCCAATAACCAATGGAAAGCTTGATAAAGCAAGTCACGGCCGATAAACAATGGAATCTTGTAATAGCAGGGCAAGCCAAAAAACAATGGAAGTCTTGTAAAAGCAACGCAAGGCCAATAATTTATGGAAGTCTAATAAAAGCAAGCCACGGCCAATAAACAATGGAAGTCTTGTTAAAGCCAGGCACGGTCGATAAACAATGTAAGTTTTAAAACAAGGCACGGCCAATAAACAATGGAAGTCTTGATAGAGCAAGACACGGCCAATAAACAATTCGAGTCTTGTAAGCAAGGCACGGCCAATAAACAATGGGAATTTCAATGGTATTCTTGTTAAAGCAAGGCACGGCCAATAAACAATGGAAGTCTTGTTTAAGCAAAGCACAGCCAATAAACAGTGGAAGTCTTGTTAAAGCAAGACACGGCCGATAAACAATGGACGTCTTGATAAAGCAAGGCACGGCCAATAAACAATGGGAGTCTTGTAAAAGCAAGGCACGCTATATTAACAATGGAAGTCTTGTTAAAGCAAGGCACGGCCGATAAACAATGGAAGTCTTGTTAAAGCAAGGCATTGCCAATAAACAATTGAAGTCTTGTTAAAGCAAGGCACGGCCAATAAACAATGGAAGTCTTGATAAAGCCAGGCCGGCCAATAAACAATGGAAGTTTTGATAAAGCAAGGCATGGCCAATAAACAATGGAAGTCTTGATAGAGCAAGGCACGGCCAATAAACAATGAAAGTCTTGTTAAAGCAAGGCACGGCCAATAAACAATGGAAGTCTTGTAAAAGCAAGGCACGGCCAATAAACAATGGGAGTCTTGTAAAAGCAAGGCACGGCCGATAAACAATGGACGTCTTGTAAAAGAAGGGCAGGGCCAATAAATAGTGGAAGTCTTGTTAAAGCAAGGCACGGCCGATAAACAATAGGAGTCTGGTAAAAGGAAGGCACGCTATATTAACAATGGAAGTCTTGTTAAAGCAAGGCACGGCCGATAAACAATGGAAGTCTTGTTATATAAAGGCACGGTCGATAAACAATGGATAAAGCAAGGCACGGCCGAAAACAATGGAAGTCTTGATAGAGCAAGGCACGGCCAATAAACAATGAAAGTCTTGATAAAGCAAGGCACGGCCGAAAAACAATGGTAGTCTTGTTAAAGCAAGGCACGACCGATAAACATTGGGAGTCTTGATAGAGCAAGGCACGGCCAATAAACAATGGAAGTCTTGATAAGAGCAAGGCACGGCCAATAAACAATGGAAGTTTTGATAGAGCAAGGCACGGCCAATAAACAATGGAAGTCTTGATAGAGCAAGGCACGGCCAATAAACAATTGGGTCTTGTTAAAGCAAGGCTCGGCCAATAAACCATTTGAAGTCTTGAAAAATCAAGGCACGGCAAATAAACAATGGAAGTCTTGATAAAAGCAAGGAAACCAAAAATAAAATAAACAATTGAAGTCTTGATAAAGCAATGCACGGCCAATAAACAATGGACGTCTTATAAAAGCAAGGCGGGTCAATAAACAATGAACGTCTTATAAAAGCAAGGCACGGCCAATAAACATTTGAAGTCTTACTAAAGCAAGGCGCGGCAAATAAACAATGGAAGTCTTGTTTAAGCAAGGCACGGTCAATAAACAATGGAAGTCTTGTTAAAGCAAGGCACGGCCAATAAACAATGGAAGTCTTGTTAAAGCAAGGCACGGCCAATAAACAATGGAAGTCTTGTTAAAGCAAGGCACGGCCAATAAACAATTGAAGTCTTGTTAAAGCAAGGCACGGCCGATAACGAATGGAAGTCTTGTAAAGCAAGGCACGGCCAATAAACAATGGAAGTTTTGTTGAAGCAAGGCACGGCCAATAACCAATGAAAGTCTTGTAAAAGCAAGGCACGGCCAAAAAACAATGCAAGTCTTATTAAAGCAAGGCACGGTCGATAAACAATGGAAGTCTTGTTAAACAAGGCACGGCCAATAAACAATGAAAATCTTGTTAAAGCAAGTCATGGCCAATAAACAATGGAAGTCTTGTAAAAGCAAGTCATTGCTAGTGAATGTCATCTAGACTTCCGTAAGCAGACATTAAACAGTCAATCGGGTTTTAATTACCATTTTTCCGATATACCAACAGAATAGTTATATTTATTAAACTTGTATGAACCTGAAAAACAAACAGGAGAAAATATACCATCTTACCAATATGAATGGAAATTTAACCATGTCAAGTGACACATACAGTATGACTGGCTTACTGTGAGATATTAGGTAAAAGAATTGGAGCAATTATCTCTACCCCCTTCCGAAACTACCCTAAAAAAACAGCATTATAACCCTCCCCTGTATAATCTCTAATTAAATAATATCAACGGTTTATTATTGGCATTTTTTTATAAGCAGCCTTTTCAGCTGAACGGTTATTAACCAGATTTTTCGTGGCCTCAAACTTTCGTTTTCGGATGCATTTCCAGACGATAACTTGAGTCAGAGATGACATAGCAATACCAAACTTTATATACATTTGGTTTATATTAAGTGTTTGATTGATATTGTATTTGAAGTCAGCTGGGTAAAGGTCACTTTGACTAAACTAGAAACTACTGGAAACTTCAATGAAAAGCAATATAAGCAAAATGCTCTATTTTTTAGCAGAAAATGCTCCATTTTTCATAATGTTTTCAAAAATCATGTTTCTTAGATGTGTCAAAATGTGTTGGTCTCAAGTAATGGGTTATATCTGCTATATCAGTAGTTCTATGCCTGCACCATGCCACTGTGTGTGTATGTGTGTATGTTTTTGTATTCCTTCTGGCATGATAATCATCATAGCAGCATTCTTTTTGCTTCCCATCCAATATCCCTGCATTTTCTTCATTATCAATTGCATGTTTATATAAGCGAACATTAATCATGAAAAATCTGGTTTTTGCGTCAGTCCTGACCCTTGTTAAGTTTTTTTAATTATTAGTGTGTATGTGTGTGTGTGTATTTAAATCAAAAGGAAGCAAATACAAATTACCAAAAGCAAAATATTGGATGTATAAAACTAGTACTTAAAACAAACTATAAAAATATAACAGTAAGAATTTAAAAAAGAGGGTCCAAACGGGTATAGAACCAATGGCCTCATGATGGGAAAAAGTACTGATCGACGCTCTTACCGATTGAGCTAATTCCACAAGCGTGTAACGAGCAAATAAGGCTATATATAGGTAATTTCTGTTTCAAAACAGCAGCACTACACAGACAATTTTACTGTATTAATTACACCAAGTGTTCTTTATATTACGGCTACATATTAACAAGATAAACATTACGCATTACATATCCCACCCATCATGTAATACTTAAACTACTATGTATAATTACAAGCTCAATACAGAAGACATAAAATGTGCAATGTCCAGACCGACGAGTAGGTCATGGCCTATATGTATAAAAACATCATTAGAATGCAAACATCTACTGACTAATAACTTATTAAGAAACTATTTAAAACAAACACAAAACACGTATTTGATACCCCCAAACAATCACATAGAAAAATATCGGTCACTTAAAATTATTACAATCGCAGTAATGTGTATACAGTACTGAATACCGTCCAGAAAAAAAATATGCCAATGTATATTTTTTGCTCAATCTTCTTAGAAATACCAGGAGCAAAATTACATGTGATTCTTTATCATAAATCTTACTCAGGTGAGCGAGACAGGGCCATCTGAGCCCTCTTGTTGTGAACAGGATTGTACGTGACATAAACACAAAAACAACATCGTTAAAACTCTTATTATTTTCGTCCTGAATTGCCATACTTCATTTTTCTCTTCATAATTTTAAATCTGCTATTATTAATATGGCTTATTATTAAAATTTACAGGCTATGTAATATCATTCTAGTCTCTAAAATTTTCTTATCTACCTACATGGAACGTCATAAATAAAAGTTAATTAAGATATATTGAAATCGAAGAAATTTTAATTTCGAATTTATAATACAATTAGGGGCGTTGCTAGGCGACGTGACGTATAATAAATACAGAGAGAACATTTATTTGTAAACTATAGTTTTACAATACGTCTACGAAGTACATTATTTGAAATTAAGAGTAATAGAAGTCACCATTAATTATAAACTGGCAAATTAAATTGCAATGCTATTTAATTATGTGTATTTACATTTCATATTAAACTGTAGAATTGGTTGCTTTGTTTCAATTAAACATATATTCAGTATATGAATATCTTGTTTACGACTTTACGTGTATAATAAATCCATGGATATCAAAATAATATATTCTATAAACAGTTGTTTTCTTCATGTAATGGTTGGAAAAATAAGTTTACATAAAAAATATCACAAAATCCTTCATTAAAGCATGAATTATGTATCGCACAAAATCCGTTATACGACAGTCCTGACTAATTTGTAATCCTACCCACCCCCCAAACAAAAAATTGCAATGACAATAAATTCAGATAGTAATTAAAAAGAGGCACCTTTCACAACACCAATACCGACGCACGAGAGCACTCGAGGAAAAAGAAAGCGACATCACCAGCTGAAGGGGACTTGCAATTAAAAAAGCAAAAGGAAATCGAAAGCTGTCATTCTGTGATGAATGAGTGCGAAAGTGAAAATAATGAAACTCTTACGGTGAGTAGGTCAGTAAGCACGCGTGTGACTGAGACCGAGCACGTGGATCACGGTATGGCAACACTGCAATATGGGCCAGCCATCTACAACGGCCGAAACAAAGTAGGTACAGGTCCCCGGATGAACAGTCTAGCTGCACTAACAGAACGCAAAACAGCTATCACGATAGCTTATTGCATGTGCTTTCAAACAATGTGTGTGGGTTAATTTCAAATTCAAACTGAGATGTCCTGAATTTGTAAATTTAATTAAAAAATATCATATAATTGGTGTACAAGAGAGTAAACCCGGTGACAAAGATATCATAAATGTACCCGACTACGCGGTATATCGCAACAACCGTAAACCACTTGCGGATCATAGATCATGTTGTATTGTCTTACACAACCAGTCAATTAGTTACTTGGTTATCAATTATTGGGATTCCAGGAAATAGTAATGACATTAAGCTTGGAATTGTATATGTAACTCCTAGTGGCTCAAGATACATAAAAGATGACCCATGTGTAGAATTACAACACGAATTACTTAATTATTGTCACGATAGCAATATTATTATATTGATAGGAGATTTTAATGCTAGGACGTGTAAATTGAAAGACCTTATCATTCCAGATAATAATTTCACAGGAAGCCCTGAACTTGAAATATTCATTGAACGCGATAAAAACATCCAGAATAGTTTTGGCGATGCAGACTTGACGATTGAGAGAAATTGTATCAGTTTAATTGTAAATTCATATGGAAGCAAACTTATTGATATATTATGTAAAAACAATGCTCTCCTCATTTTGAATGGCCGTATCGTATTGAGTCTGGCGCATCAAATCCTAAATAACATGTAAAAACAAAAGACTACTTTTTATCTTCGCCAAGCCTATTGAAATTTATGAAGTCATTAGAAGTACTTGACTTTTCACCCCTTTATTCCGATGTAACTGTCCAGTTAGTCTTACGTTAGGATGATCGTGATAATGATGATGATGATGATAATGATAACGATTATGATAATGTAAGAGGGAAAATAACAGGGCATTCAAGAACAGTAACAATCTGGGATAGGAAGAAGTCAGATGTATACTGCGATTCATTTGACTTAATTAAAATGGCAGAAATAGAGACACAAATAGACAATATGATAGAAAACAATAACATAAATCAGAAAAGTATAAATGGCATTGTTAACGATATTAGTAATCTGATCAAAAATTGCTCAGAAAAATCATTTGGATACGAAAATAGAAAGGGCCATACTAAGATGAGGAAAATAAATAAAGGGTTTGATAGTTTGATAGTCATTGCATACATGCTAGAAATAAATATCATAAAATAAGAAAACTATACAATACTTATAAGAACGACTTTTATAAGAGCGAATTAAAAGCAGTTAGTAAAGAATATATATATCACTATATTTGTTCAATCTTTTATTTATAATGGATGTGAACAAGCTTATTGTTTATTCTGTTTTTATAGACAACCTGTAATAAACAGCAAAATATAATAATATAATATGAACACTGAAGTGTTAAACACTTAACACAGTTGCTGAAATACTTATCTGAATTCTGGTTTATGTTTTTTCGTGATGATCCATATTGAAATTGCTTTATTTCGAGAATTCCTCATGTGACAACCTTCCTTTATTATTCAACTGATACCATTCAAACTAATTCACTAGTTGCTTCCAATATTATGATAAAACACTGTAAATTTCATTTAACTCATAGTTTGTTTTTCTTTTTCTTTAATACTTACGCAGATAAAAGCTTACTGGGTCCCTCACCGCGTGGGTTCGAATCCCGGCAAGGTCTGATTTTCCACTGGTTGAGGAAGCCCTTCATCCACCCTGGCTATACTTTATCTGAAAAAAACCTGATGCTTTACCGTCCTCTTCAATTGTGTTTCAATAAGATTTACATATTATTTTTACTGAAAAACCTGATTTAAAACGTTTTTATGTCTAAATCGTATGTACGACAAAATTTTATTTATTATTTTTCATCATATAAAATTTTGATTTAAATATATTTAATGTAAATTCATCTGTATTTATGAAATGTAATATAAATATTTTCAACAAGCCCTAACTAAAAATATTATTGAAATGTATTACATTCAAATTCATTTATATTTTTGTAAATGTCAATTAATAGTATTAAATCTTACTAAAAAAGAAGTATAAATGGCTATGCACATTCATTCAAATTTCACTCATTATATATTCATTACTAGTACTTTAAATAAACTATCAGCCATGAATCTCACTCTTATAACTATCAGATGAATACGAACATAAAGCAGCGTGATTTTTTTTCTCTATCTGTTTGTTTGTTTGTTGTTTTTTAATTTTCTTAAACTTTTCTCCCACATGTACTTTTTTGCTTCATGATATATATTATTATATTCAATACCATAATTAATTGAAAACAAACCACCATGTAAATCTTGGAAATAAACTATTGAATTGAATTTAATTGAACAGAAACAAATGAAATCCAGCAAACAACAGAAAATCTAACAAATGTAAATCGGCAGAAACCCAGAACGGATAAACAAGAAAATTAGCAAAACAATGCACCTGTAATGATCAAAATGTTGCAACACCAAAGAAGTCAGTTGGAGAGAGATATAAATGTAGTATATGTAGACCATTTTCCTGGAGAAAAAAACAAACAAACACACACACATCAATACAATGTGAAGATATGATATGAAGGTATTCTCTATTCTCTTTTACAACACAAGGATGAAGACAGAGTTATTCCCCAAGATCAGCTTAACAGCTACATACATGTATGTGAATTCCTAGTTTCTGTAATTAAGAAAAATAGGCAAGAATAAGAATCAACAAGTCTTTAAAGTTTTGTTTGCTCAATTGACAGGCAACTGATGCGTTTAGGTCTCATACGCAAACAATACTCTCTGAAGCCGCAGATGCCCTGACAGATTATCTATAACAGATGTAAGGTGCTAAAACTATGGGAGATCATTAACCCTTTCCCTCATATAGACTCATTTTGACGCACTCAATAGGTACCACATAAAGCCTGATCTGCAGAAAACCACAGTTAAACCTTACCAAATTTAATTACAAAATCCTCATTTCCAGACCACTGAGGAGCAGCGAACAGCACAAAACCTGATCAGCCTGCGAGTTACTCACAGGCTGATCTGGTTTTATGCTGTTCGCATAGGTCTTAATGGTGTCCTCTATGAGGGAAAGGGTTAACCAAAGACACTCACTCATCATTCAATGATGTGGTATATTTTAACCACATATTTCGAAACAAAAACTGTAAATTAATGGCCGTTTAATACTTAAATACGTTATAAATAAATTGCATATCAAAAGACGAAACCACCATCTTAGTAGACCGGCACAGAGTGAACAAGCTTTACGTTCGAATGAACGCCATGCCCCCGCGGGGCCTCAGACCTTGGGGGCCACGGTCATTTGAAGTTAAGGTCACCTATCGGGTAGAGCTCATCAAGGTGCATACACTTGTGAAGTTTGGATGTTATGGATGGAAGCACAATATGTGGCTAAAGTTAATAGTTGCTGTTTTGGGTCATGGTAAACTCGATCTTTGGCCCTGTGACCTGAAAGTGGGTGTGTTGGATAGAGCTCATCAAGTTGAGTACACATGTGAAATTAAAAGGTTTGGATGGAAGCACTTTTATTTTATGGCCAAGGTTAATATTTGCTTTATGGTGATCTTGAGCTTTGACCTTGGACCTATAAGTAGGTCTGACGGATGGTGCTCATCAAGATGCATACACCCGTTTGGAGGTTATGGATGGAGGCACGTTCATAATGTGGCTAAGGGTAATATTTGTAATTTTGGGTCACGGTAACCTTAACCATTGACCCCATGACCTAAAAGTGAGTCTGGCGGGTAGAGTTTATCAAGGTATACACTTGTGAAGTTTGGAGAGTATGGAAGAAAGCACGTTCATAATGAAGCCAAAGTTACTACATGTATTTGTTATTTGGGTCACGGTTGTCTAATTGTAGAAAATACCGTTTTGAACACAAACAAAAGAACAAGTGGGGAAAGGGTTCATTTGCATTAGTCTCACTAAGTGATACTAAGGACCACGTAAAGGCCTTGCCGCCATAACTGTGCAGATATTTGTTAACCGAGTGTCTGCCATTGCTATGCGGTAATCTTGATATCTGCATGGTCCCCCATTACTGTGCGATTACATGGATAACTGCATGTTCCGCCATTACTGTGCAGTTATCATAATAACTGCATGGTCAGCCATTACTGTGCGGTTATATGGATAACTGCATGGTCCGCCATTACCGTACGGTTATCTTGTTAACTGCATGGTCAGCCATTACTGTGCGGTTATCTGGATATCTGTATGATCCCTCATTACTGTACGGTTATCTTGATAATTGCATGATTCTGTCATTACTGTACGGTTATCTGGATATCTGCATGGTCAGCCATTGCTGTGCGGTTATCTGGATAACTGCATGGTTCTGCCATTACCGTACGGTTATCTGGATATCTGCATGGTCCGCCATTACTGTACGGTTATCTGGATATCTGTATGGTCTGCCATTACTGTACGGTTATCTTGATAACTGCATGGTTCTGCCATTACTGTACGGTTATCTGGATATCTGTATGGTCAGCCATTACTGTACGGTTATCTGGATATCTGCATGGTCAGCCATTACTGTGCGGTTATCTGGATATCCGCCATTACTGTTAGGTTATCTGGATATCTGTATGGTCCGCCATTGCTGTGCGATTATCTTGATGACTGCATGGTCAGCCATTGCTGTGAGGTTATCTGGGTAACTGCATGGTTCTGCCATTACCGTACGGTTATCTGGGTATCTGCATGGTCAGCCATTGCTGTGCGGTTATCTGGATAACTGTATGATCCGCCATTACCGTACGGTTATCTTGTTAACTGCATGGCAGCCATTACTGTACGGTAATCTGTATATCTGCATGGTCAGCCATTAATGTGCGATAATCTGGATATCTGCATGGTCAGCCATTACTGTACGGTAATCTGGATATCTGCATGGTCAGTCATTACTGTACGGTTATCTGGATATCTGTATGGTCCACCATTACCGTGCGGTTATCTGGATATATGCATGGTCAGCCATTACTGTGCGGTTATCTTGATATCTGTATGATCCGCCATTACTGTACGGTTATCTTGTTAACTGCATGATCAGCCATTACTGTGTGGTTATCTGGATATCTGTATGGTCCGTCATTACCGTACGGTCATCTTGTTAACTGCATGATCAGCCATTACTGTGTGGTTATCTGGATATTTGTATGGTCCGCCATTACCGTACGGTCATCTTGTTAACTGCATGATCAGCCATTACTGTGTGGTTATCTGGATATCTGTATGGTCCGCCATTACTGGCGGTTATCTCGATATCTGTATGATCCGCCATTACTGTACGGTTATCTTGATAACTGCATGGTTCTGCCATTACTGTACGGTTATCTGGATATCTGTATGGTCCACCATTACCGTGCGGTTATCTTGATAACTGCATGGTTCTGCCATTACTGTACGGTTATCTGGATATCTGTATGGTTTGCCATTACTGTACGGTTATCTTGATAACTGCATGGTTCTGCCATTACTGTCCGGTTATCTGGATATCTGCATGGTCAGCCATTACTGTACGGTTATCTGGATATCTGTATGGTCTGCCATTACTGTACGGTTATCTTGATAACTGCATGGTTCTGCCATTACTGTACGGTTATCTGGATATCTGTATGGTCAGCCATTACTGTGCGATTATCTTGATATCTGTATGGTCAGCCATTACTGTACGGTTATCTGGATATCTTCATGGTCAGCCATTGCTGTGCGGTTATCTGGATAACTGCATGGTTCTGCCATTACTGTCCGGTTATCTGGATATCTGCATGGTCAGCCATTACTGTACGGTTATCTGGATATCTGTATGGTCCGCCATTACCGTGCGGTTATCTGGATAACTGCATGGTGCTGTCATTACTGTACGGTTATCTGGATATCTGCATGGTCAGCCATTGCTGTGCGGTTATCTGGATAACTGCATGGTCCGCCATTACCGTACGGTTATCTTGTTATCCGCCATTACTGTAAGGTTATCTGGATATCTGTATGGTCCGCCATTGCTGTGCGATTATCTTGATAACTGCATGGTCAGCCATTGCTGTGAGGTTATCTGGGTAACTGCATGGTTCTGCCATTACCGTACGGTTATCTGGATATCTGCATGGTCAGCCATTATTGTACGGTTATCTGGATATCTGTATGGTCCGCCACTACTGTACGGTTATCTTGATAATTGCATGGTTCTGCCATTACTGTCCAGTTATCTGGATATCTGCATGGTCAGACATTACTGTACGGTTATCTGGATATCTGTATGGTCTGCCATTACTGTACGGTTATCTTGATAACTGCATGGTTCTGCCATTACTGTCCGGTTATCTGGATATCTGCATGGTCAGCCATTACTGTACGGTTATCTGGATATCTGTATGGTCCGCCATTACCGTGCGGTTATCTGATAACTGCATGGTCTGCATTACTGTACGGTTATCTGGATATCTGCATGGTCAGCCATTGCTGTGCGTTATCTGATATCTGCATGGTCAGCCATTACTGTCGGTTATCTGGATATCCGCCATTACTGTGCGGTTATCTGATACTGATGATCCGCCATTACTGTCGGTTATCTGTTAACTGCATGTCAGCCATTACTGTGGGTTATCTGGATATTGTATGGTCCGCCATTACCGTGCGGTTATCTGTTAACTGCATGTCGCCATTACTGTTGGTTATCTGGATATCTGATGGTCGCCATTCTGTGCGGTTATTGATATCTGTATGGTCCGCCATTACCGTACGGTTCTTGTAACTGCATGGTCAGCCATTACTGGCGGTTATCTGGATATCTGTTATCACATTACTGTAGTTATCTTGATAATGCATGATTCTGCCATTACTGTCGGTTATCTGGATATCTGTCATGGCCCGCCATTGCTGTGCGGTTATCTGGATATCTGCATGTCAGCCATTACTGTCGGTTATCTGATATCGCATTTTACTGTAGGTTATCTGGATATCTGTATGGTCAGCCATTCTGTGCGATTATCTTGATACTGCATGGTCAGCCATTCTGTGAGGTTATCTGGGTAACTCATGGTCGCCATTACGTCGGTTATCTGGATATCTGCATGGTCAGCCATTAATGTCGGTTATCGGGATATCTGATGGTCGCCATTACGTCGTTATCTGGATATCTGTATGATCCCTCATTACTGTCGGTTATCTGGATAACTGCATGGTCTGTCATTACTGTACGGTTATCTGGATATCTGAATGGTCAGACATTACTGTACGGTTATCTGGATATCTGCATGGTCTGCCATTACGTCGGTTATCTGATATCTGCAGTCAGCCATTATGTAGGTTATCTGGATATCTGTATGGTCCGCCATTACTGTCGTTATCATTGATAATTGCTATGGTTCTGCCATTACTGTCCGGTTATCTGGATATCTGCATGGTCAGCATTACTGTACGGTTATCTGGATATCTGTATGGTCGCCATTACTGTCGGTTATCTGATACTGCATGGTCTGCCATTACTGTACGGTTATCTGGATATCTGCATGGTTCAGCCATTACTGTAGCGGTTATCTGGATATCTGTATGGTCAGCCATTACTGTACGGTTATCTGGATATCCGCCATTACTGTGCGGTTATCTTGATATCTGTATGATCCGCCATTACTGTACGGTTATCTTGTTAACTGCATGATCAGCCATTACTGTAGGTTATCTGGATATCTGTATGGTCCGCCATTACCGTGCGGTATCTTGTACTGCATGTCAGCCATTACTTGGGTTATCTGGATATCTGATGGTCCGCCATTACTGTCGTTATCTGATATCTGTATGGTCCACATTACCGTCGGTTTCTTGATAACTGCATGGTCGCCATTACTTACGGTTATCTGGATATCTGTATGGTTCTGCCATTACTGTACGGTTATCTTGATAACTGCATGGTTCGCCATTACTGTCCGGTATCTGGATATCTGCATGGTCGCCATTACTGTACGGTTATCTGGATATCTGTATGGTCTACCATTACTGTACGGTTATCTTGATAACTGCATGGTTCTGCCATTACTGTACGGTTATCTGATATCTGTATGGTCAGCCATTACTGTGCGATTATCTTGATATCTGTATGTCAGCCATTACTGTACGGTTATCGGATATCTTCATGGTCAGCCATTGCTGTGCGGTTATCTGGATAACTGCATGTTTTGCCATTACTGTCCGGTTATCTGGATATCTGCATGGTCAGCCATTACTGTACGTTATCTGGATATCTGTATGGTCCGCCATTACCGTGCGGTTATCTGATAACTGCATGGTGCTGTCATTACTGTACGGTTATCTGGATATCTGCATGGTCAGCCATTGCTGTGCGGTTATCTGGATACTGCATGGTCGCCATTACTGTCGGTTATCTGGATATCGCGCCATTACTGTGGTTATCTGGATATCTGTATGGTCGCCATTACTGTCGATTATCTTGATAACTGCATGGTCAGCCATTGCTGTGACGGTTATCTGGATACTCATGGTTCTGCCATTACCGTACGGTTATCTGGATATCTGCATGGTCGCATTACTGTACGGTTATCTGGATATCTGTATGGTCCGCCATTACGTGTTTATCTGCATAACTGCATGGTGCTGTCCATTACTGTACGGTTTTTCTGATATCTGCATGGTCAGCCATTGCTGTGGGTTATCTGGATATCTGCATGGTCGCCATTACGTGCGGTTATCTGGACTATCGCATTACTGTTAGGTTATCTGGATATCTATATGGTCCGCCATTAGCCGTGCGATTATCTTGATACTGCATGGTCAGCCATTCGTAGGTTATCTGGTAACTGCATGGTTCTGCCATTACGTACGGTTATCTGGTATCTGCATGGTCAGCCATTGCTGTGCGGTTATCTGGATAACTGTATGATCCGCCATTACCGTACGGTTATCTTGTTAACTGCATGGTTCTGCCATTACTGTACGGTTATCTGCATATCTGCATGGTCAGACATTACTGTGAGACTATCTGAATATCTGTATGATCCGCCATTACTGTACGGTTATCTTGATAACTACATGGTTCTCCTATTACTCTGCGGTTATCTTGATAACTGCATGGTCAGCCATTACTGTCGGTTATCTGGATATCTGTATGGTCCCCATTACCGTGCGATTACCTGGATTATGCTTATCTGGATATCTGTATGGTCCGCCATTACCGTACGGTCATCTTGTTAACTGCATGATCAGCCATTACTGTACGGTTATCAGGATAACTGCAAGGTCAGCCATTACTGTACGGTTATCTGGATATGTGTATGGTCTGCCATTACTGTACGGTTATCTTGATAACTGCATGGTTCTGCCATTACTGTTCGGTTAATTGGATATCTGTATGGTCTGCCATTACCGTGCGATTATCTTGTTAACTGCATGGTCAGCTATTACTGTGTGGTTATCTGGATATCAATATGGTCCGCAATTACCGTGCGGTTATCTGGATATCTGCATGGTCAGCCATTACCGTGCGGTTATCTGGATATCAATATGGTCTGCCATTACTGTGCGGTTATCTGGATAATTGCATGGTCAGCCATTACTGTGCGGTTATCTTGATTTCTGTATTTCGGTTATCTGGATATGTGTATAGTCTGCCATTACTGTACGGTTATCTTGATAACTGCATGGTTCTGCCATTACTGTTCGGTTAATTGGATATCTGTATGGTCTGCCATTACCGTGCGATTATCTTGTTAACTGCATGGTCAGCTATTACTGTGTGGTTATCTGGATATCAATATGGTCCGCAATTACCGTGCGGTAATCTGGATATCTGCATGGTCAGCCATTACTGTGCGGTTATCTGGATAATTGCATGGTCAGCCATTACTGTGCGGTTATCTTGATATCTGTATGATCCGCAATTACTGTACGGTTATTTTGTTAACTGCATGATCAGCCATTACTGTACGGTTATCTGGATATCAATATGGTCCGCAATTACCGTGCGGTCATCTTGTTAACTGCATGATCAGCCATTACTGTGTGGTTATCTGGATATCTGTATGGTCCGCCATTACCGTACGGTTGTCTTGTTAACTGCATGATCAGCCATTACTGTGCGGTTATCTGGATATCTGTATGATCCGCCATTACTGTACGGTTATCTTGATAACTGCATGATTCTGCCATTACTGTACGGTTATCTCGATATCTGTATGGTCTGCCATTACCGTACTGTTATCTTGATAACTGCATGTTTCTGCCATTACTGTGTGGTTATCTTGATATCAATATGGTCCGCCATTACCGTACGGTTATCTGGATATCTGCATGATCAGCCATTACTGTGCGGTTAATTGGATATCTGTATGGTCTGCAATTACCGTGCGATTATCTTGTTAACTGCATGGTCAGCCATTACTGTGTGGTTATCTGGATATCAATATGGTCCGCCATTACCGTACGGTTATCTGGATATCTGCATGATCAGCCATTACTGTGCGGTTATCTGGATATCTGTATGATCCGCCATTACTGTACGGTTATCTGGATATCTGTATGGTCTCATGGTTCTGCCATTACTGTGCGGTTAATTGGATATCTGTATGGTCTGCAATTACCGTGCGATTATCTTGTTAACTGCATGGTCAGCCATTACTGTGTGGTTATCTGGATATCTGTATGGTCCGCCATTACTGTACGGTTATCTGGATATCAATATGGTCTGCAATTACCGTACGGTTATCTGGATATCTGCATGGTCAGCCATGACTGTGCGGTTATCTGGATATCTGTATGGTCCGCCATTACTGTACGGTTATCTGGATATCTGTATGGTCCGCAATTACTGTACGGTTATCTGGATATCTGTATGGTCCGCCATTACCGTGCGGTTATCTGGATATCTGTATGGTCCGCCATTACCGAACGGTTATGTTGTTAACTGCATGGTCAGCCATTACTGTGTGGTTATCTGGATATCTGTATGGTCCGCCATTACCGAACGGTTATGTTGTTAACTGCATGATCAGCCATTACTGTGCGGTTATCTGGATATCTATATGATCCGCCATTACCGTGCGGTTATCTGGATATCTCCATGGTCAGCCATTACTGTGCGGTTATCTGGATATCTGTATGATCCGCCATTACTGTACGGTTATCTTGATAACTGCATGGTTCTGCCATTACTGTGCGGTTATCTTGATAACTGCATGGTCAGCCATTACTGTACGGTTATCTGTATATCTGTATGGTCCGCCATTACCGTGCGGTTATCTGGATGACTGCATGGTTCTGCCATTACTGTACGGTTATCTGGATATCTGCATAGTCCGCCATTACTGTACGGTTATCTTGATAACTGCATGGTTCTGCCATTACTGTGCGGTTATCTTGATAACTGCATGGTCCGCCATTACTGCGCTGTTATCTGGATAACTGCATGGTCCGCCATTACCGTGCGGTTACCTGGATAAATGCACGTTATTTCATCAATCATTGTATGGGCGTGGAAACTCCGCCCACTAGAAAGTGTGCGGTATCTAATTAAACATGAGTACTTTTCTACAGAAAACTACCCAGGCCGTGTTACAGATAAAACTTACTGACTTACATTTTTTTCCTATCCAGTTCTTGTACCTGGTCATCATAACACATCACTCAATCTGTCATTTTGTTTTGATATTATCCTATGATCTTTATTATGTTAATTATTTAAAACCTTTTCAGGAAGACTGCACTTACAGAAATCAGGCATATCTTTGTCCCCCTCCCCCAGCAATCTAACTGTAAAGCATTGAGTAATACCAAGGGACAGTTCAAAGCCATGAAGGTAAGAAAATACCCCATACACTTCGTTGTAACTGGTTAAGTAACGAATAGAATGGTTGGCTAAATGGAAATGTTCTGATATGGTGGGTGAATATGTATGTAGGAAACAAGACAATAGACTGAACAAAATATGGACATAAACTACGGAGGACAAATACGGACATAGACAACGATACACAAAAAGGAAAAGAATTCACCCTGCGTCACTTCGATTTTGACAGGTTTAATGGTCTTTTAGCAGTTATATATATATATCCGTGAAACCGACAGACGTAACTTACATTCAATCGTTTCGATTCACTTTTAAAAATGGCGGCCAAGTGCTATACAAGTGAAGGACCGAGAATTACTCTGCGGGATACGATAACACAAATCTGCTTAAAATCATTTTTTGAGTTTTTGCTGTGTTACAATTAAATTAATCTTTTATTGTCAAGCAAATTGATTTGCTGTTTAGATATTGGCAAATATTGTTGAAATAATTAAGTAAACATCGGGATTATTTGTCTCTTCGTTTCATATTAAGGAGTTTTTCGGTTGGATCACCAAACGGGGACAAACTACGGCATGGGGCTCCACACGGGAAAATTAAATATTGGAAATCGTAAATAAAAAGTAAATATACGAAATAACTTAAGGTTAGTTGTTTATTTTGTTGGGTGGCATTTTATTTCTGCTCATGGGCCTAGAAAATGATATTTCCTCTTTATCTTTGCTAGAAATGGAATAACCAATGTATTTTAAAGTTCTTGAAGGGACGAACTGTTTCACAAAGTTAAACCCAAGATAGGAGACAAAGTATGAATTAACAATCTTCCATTATATGGCATTCAGTGCCGGTTGCTGAAAGAAAACCGTCACCAAGAACAGTTACTCTCTAAGGTACACGTTTTCAAAACATAATCCTGATATATCCCTTAAACTACTTGCGACATGTATTTAAAAATCCGTCTTTGATATCGGTTGTTACAATCCAATTACCTGGTTTAATCAACATAACAGTATATTTAAATCCCTCGTTCAACATAACAGTATATTTAAATCCTTCATTCCTGTAGTGAAGCACATCACAGTGGTTATTAAAAGCTCTTCGCTCACAGAAGTACATTGACTAAGAATGTGATTATTAAATTTGTGTGTGTATTACGTCTATCAATACATATCTACGGTCACCCCTTGCAACCATCCGTGATCGTAAAAAAAATGGTGGTTTCCATCACAGGCAATACCGTCACAGACGGTATTAAAACAATATATATTTAAAATTATAAAACCTATACTTAGATTTTCTATTTTCATTGCCGTCACTTGCATGATCACATTCACTTTTAGCGCTTGCACTAACTTTTTAAGCTCGCTACCTTGAACTGGTGAAGACGCCGTGTTACGGAACGCGTCACGTGGTACTGCAAGCAACTGCCGAAGGGATTTAACCGATTTCGTCGAAATTTCGTTTCACGTAAAGAGTTTTCGCGGGCAATTTAACCTACACTTTCCCGAGTTTATCAGTCAAGAGACAAAAACTTCACCAACATTAACGAAAGATAGTAGAAATGTTTTAATTTCTACTGATCATCTGTGAGCGAGCTGCTTTAACTTGCCTAAGATAGTCTCAGATTGTTACTTTTCAGGCACACATTCCATAGGATTAACACGAACTGGCTTTACAACACACCGTACAATAAGTCAATCTCAAGAAGACTAGCTATATTACCAAGAAATAAAACTGCTTTCTTACAACAAAAAATATCTATTAAACAGCACAATCCGTGGAAACAGTTCCAGGAGGAGTATCAACCCGTATTGTTGTACAATTTACAATCGAATTTCGGTGACCCAAACACTCAAAACTGGAACACCATACTTGACTCGAACACATTTCACGGACCCGACATAAACTGTTCTTAATTCTATATTGTTCAACCTGGATGAGTCAAACACTAATGGCTGGAACTCTCGAACTTAATTACCGGCCCCAGATTAAAAGTGCTATGTATTTCACACCTATCGTTCGAACCTCCCTACCTGTGATGTTCGCTGGGGAGCTTATTGCAACCTGTGGTGCAGTGTGTTCTTCATACATTGTGGGATTGGCACAATCAGCGGTTCAATAAATGACATATCAATGAGTAATAAGATGATACAATTTAACGCTGATCATGTTGCAAATTAAAGGAGGAATTCGTTTAATTGATTTATGGAATATTAATCGATTTGTTTTCAGTTTTATTTATGGATTATTTACACTACATATTTCTTTTTCATTTTTATGCAAAATAAAACGTATGCACGTAGGCCGATGTATGTGTACATGTACGTGTATGAATTGTATGTCATCATTGATGTTTGTGATTTGATCTTGACAGCTGCTGTTTTATTACTTTAAAAGAATAACAAAGATAAGTTTTTTTTATTTAATGTAACCTCTATTATTTTTTTGCCGACGTTATTTTCAAAATATGATATCTACTTAATCGATCAATTCTAAAGGACGGCCTAAAAATTAACTGATTTTTTTAATACATGTGCATATGTATATCATCATAGCCACGGTTGTGTCGAACCACCGATGACTCGAACAAATTGCCGTTCCCCCAGGCTGTTGTTGTTGTTGTATTGAGGTTTACCGTCGCTGCGATAGTATTTCAATCATATAGCGACGTCCAGCTAATTACATGTGGAGGAAGACCCCGAGTACACAGAGGTACCCGGGTAGAACCACCGACGTACCGCAAACCAGCTGGAAGGCTTCCTCACATGAAAAATCCGAAGTCCCTACCGGGATTCGAACCCACAGCGGTGAGGGGCTGAGAGATTTGTAGTCCACGACTGTAACCGCTCGGCCACGGCGCCTCCCCTCCCCCCTTCCCTTCCTTCTTCCCAGCCTGTTCGAGTCATCGAAGTTCGACTGTACTTGGATTACATATGTGGCAAATTAAAATCTAATCAACATTGATTTTAAATTCTTTTTTTTTATTATTGTCGGAGACACGTATTACAAAAAAAAATAGCTGTGAATAGCTATTAACCGACAATAACACCGACACAACAAAGGAAGGGAGGTAACTCTGACAACCAATGTTTACCGTAGAGTTGTAGTTGTCTCCGACAACAGAGTGAAACCAGATAATCTATGTCCACATCGTCCGAAGTTGAGCGACCTGCGACTGCTAACGTTGAGGGTTTCAATCGAAACCTGATATGTTCTTCTGTAAGCTGCGAAAAACTTTCGCTGTAGCAGAGTCAAATTGTCTGTCCGTTTACTTTCATCCTGTAAGTATTTTATCTCAATGTGTTGGATCAAAAACAACTCATCTAGAGTGTGTAGCCCTCTGGTACTCCATGGATCGGACTTGATATGACACAACAACTTGATGGCACAGTAACGAACACACTCTGATTTCACGCTACAAAGTGGTTGAACTGGCCTTATACTAATGTCTTGGCAAGAATCAGTCAGCTTCAAATCCGCCGGAATTTTCACTTTGCAGACGCCATCTGTCACTTTGTAAATCTGCCCTGTTACCAACACCGCTCGGGAAGTCCAACGATTCTATTCCGACATACTACTATTATGAATTAACAATTAAATTTAATTCTTGCCGAAATATTGAATAAGAGTGAATTTAATTGTTTATTTTCATTTCACTTTGTTTAAAAACGTTTTCTTACAACAAAGTTATTTCACTTTGTTTAAAAACATTTTCTTACAAAACAGTTACTAGGCACAAAAATGTAATAAATTTGAAGTATGTAGATTTGTTTAAGTAGTACAGATTATATCACTTTGTCATTTGCTTTTCTTAAACTTTGAAATGTCTTTGATTTATTATTCACTTATCATCACCATACAAAGCAAGTGTCAAAGGCTATATTATAGCACAGGTGTGCCACTCTCAACTAGAGGTAGGTCCTCACCTTGACAGCTTGTGCTAACCTGTCCAGTGTTTATTACAGTTTCTCATATCTGCCATGTGACTTTGTTTCTTTCATATATGTAGACCTTTAAGTGATACCAATTTTTTGGCAAAAACATTAAACACAAAAGTTAAATAAATCATGATTAGGTTGAAACAACATTATTATCACGTCTGGGAAGGGTTTCGGTATTTAAGAAGCCGCGCACTGTGGTCAGGCACATTGTATACTTGACTTGAATAAAGTGCAACCGAGTTTATATCGGGCATTTCTCTGATGAATTACAGGTATGTTAACGTGTTAATATTTTGTTTAAATTCTGCATTCTATTTTCTTTCATTCTTTCGAGAGGAAATCACAGTTTGATAATACTCTATATATATATATAATAAAGCTGTCAGGTGCGTAGCAAGCGATACGCACTTACGCACGTGCGTAACAATTAAACGATGATAAAACTGGAGGCTGAGTAGGCTACTTTATGTAAAACTACTTTTCGAATCAAGACCAAATGTGGAAATTAACTTTTTTTCTACACCTGGTGTCGGGACAATTGAAGGTACGATTAATGTCAATCTCATAAAGCAATGATTACGAGTACATGCTTTCTAGGTGTGATATGCACAGAGAGAGAGAGAGAGAGAGAGAGAGAGAGAGAGTCGAGTGTTGAAAGTTTTCATTGAAACTTACACGGGAACTGATATAATGACATTAACAAAAGGAAAATAATTGTATTTACGAAAGTAGTGAAACGATCGCATGGGTTATTGGTGTGAACTAAACAGGCGAGCGTATGTGTTGCTGACTGAATGAATAGACCGGGAATACAAATTCTGTCCAGGAAGTTAAGGGTTTGCCTTAAGCAGATTCCCACGGAATAGTTCATCAGATATCATGTCTCATTGAAAATCGCGTTTTGGTCTAAAATTGTATGATATACTTGCATGCGATATATACTTAATGTTTACGGGAGTACCTAGTCTCATGTAAACAAAAGTTCCTAAATGACTTGAAAACTATTGGTGGGTTGTTAAACCCATGCAAACAATCATTGCTTACTAATGAACTGCATTTTAGCCTTTAAAATTCGATCCCATTCAATCTAATTCGGAGGTATTAAGCATTTCAAAATCCTTCTCCTCTGAAATCAAAGTTCAGAATTGAATTTTCTAACATAATCTGTATGCTATACGAACTTTAAAATTATTTGTATCTGGAATTTGAATCGGGTTGTTGCTGAAGGTAACCAGGTAAAAATAAGTGAAATTAGGATTTAGGAACTCTGGTGAGTGTTAAGATACAAATAAGCCAACACATTTCCTTATTTAACCCCCATCATTTTTTATCACGCAGTTTCCTTTTTGACAAGTTTCTTTCTTTTGTCTGCCTCTGGTAGCAATTTTGTATGGTTATTATCTTTGAAATGGCCGATGTATTAACTGGACTGTCCATTGAAATGGTCGATGTATTACCTGGACTGTCCATTTCCTAGTGATATATTTTTCTTTCCGTTTGAAACATTTGTTTTATTTGTTAATATTTTATTTTATGTTAGGTTTGAAAGTACATCCAATTATATACTAATTAACTTGTACAAACATTAAGCAAAACCATATAGGACTCAGGCTGATCTAAGCAAAACAGGCACTAATTATTCAAATTAAATAGCGTTGAAAAAACGGGTTAAGCACAGGAAAACAGATTTCTCGAACACGTATATAAATATGTAGGTCAATCTTTAATAACAAAATAAGCACAATTATTTTACTTTGTTCCAAAGTTTTTGTGTTTTTTTTTGCTTTTATAACTAGTGTTAACCCATTCCGATTTCTATGATTGTAGGTGTTATCTGTTACATGATGTTTGGAAAAAAAAAACATCAAGGGCCAAAAAGGTATGGCCGGTTAAACGCTGCTTGTTATGTCCAATATTTGTGAGGGATTTGTCATTTACCCCCCCCCCCCCCCCAAAAAAAAATAATAAAAAAATAGATGATTCCAATTGGGCGAGCCCTATCTATGTATGCTCATCATGGTAAAATATCTTTTAGAATCACGTAACCACAAACATATTCATAAAGTTATCTTTTTTATCCGATCTTCTCTAATTCAGACAAGAATACGCTTAAAGCCAGAAATTATATACGTGCTAAATTAAACACCAATGCAACAGCTTCCGGTAGGCTTGAGACTCGGGACCCTTACTTAGGGCCCTGTCTTGTACCCACCAGGGTTCCAAGCAGTCTATGGGTACCAACTATAAAATTCGTAACGTTAGAAACAGCCTAGCCACGCCACTGCCTGTTTTGTGTGATAGTGCAATTTCCTAGTGAAAATGATTTTATTATATTATAATGATTTGCAAAAACATGATTTTAGACTTTCATATTCAAGTACTTGCGTGATATGGCTAATGCATAATGTTTAAAATCATGATTTTTCAAAGGAAATTGATTTTTGTTGATGTCATAATTACAGTATTCACGAAAATCACGAAGATATTCGAAGTTTTAGCACTAACTTTGTGTTTAATGAAACACAAATACCCACCGAATTTTCGTTGGTTTTCCTCATGATATTCATTAAGAGTGTGACTTAATTTGGTCAATGCAGATGCTAGAGCGCAACCAACGTTGAATCTGGCATTTTTTAATAATTTAAGGGCCATAACTCCTTAGCTACTGCTTCGATATCATCTATAACTAAACCTATTCATGTGTTTATGGTCATAAACAGTGTTATAAAGTTGAGGAGTGAAAATGTTCATGAGTAAAAAGGGCAAAATCGTTTGATTATTTTTATATAACTTATTTTTCAAGGGTCATTACTCTTTATCTGTCCATCCAATAAGGGGACCATTTATGATCGATATCAGCATGGTCGAACTTGGCGAAAAGAAAAAAAAACAGTACCATCCGGTTTTAATAAGATTGTTTGAGAATTAAAAATGCTAGAATATTAACATGTAAACGTTGTTTGATTTTCTTATATATGGGGAGAAATGCCAGATTCACTGGTGAAAAACTGTTCATCAATGGCATGGAAGACACCGGTGACGTAAATCCATAGGAATGTCAGGAGGAGCAGATTTTCATTTTATCATGGAACGTACATGGATTAGTTCAAAAACTTTCAGATCCAAGCTTCATTGATTTTATATCAAAATATGACGTGATCATTCTTTCAGAGACATGGTTTTCTCAAAATTCACATTATAACCTTAACATAAAAGGCTATGAACATGACTATCTATATGGTAACAAAGCACGTGCCGCTATAACGACGGACTTTCTGTATACTTTAAAAACGAACTGAAAAGTGAAATTTCAATCATAGAAAAACAACAAATTGGACTATTTTGGTTACGCTTGTGTAAATCTTTATTTCCTTTTAATGAAGATGTTTACTTATACAGTGTATATAATGTTCCAAGTAAGTCAAATGTAATTGATATAAATAATATTGATTCCTTTGAATGACTAGAAAACAGTATTGAGAAATATAAATCTCCAGGGAAAATAGTTATAAAAAGCGATTATAATTGTAGAACGTCAGAAGAAACAGATTTTATTATATTCGACTAATTATGATGATAATAACAAATTCCACGTAGAGAAAAAATTAGAGATAAAATCATGGATATGTATGGTAGAAAATTACTTGAACTCTGTAAAACAACGGAACTATTAATTGCAAACGGCCGTCTTAACAATGGTTATTTTACGTTTCATAATCTAAATGGGTCCAGTACAGTTGATTATATCTTATTGAATTATCATAAGTTTAAACATATAAAAGAATTCAAAGTTCTTGAACCAAATGGATTCTCTGATCATTCACCTTTAAGTCTTATCATTAACAGAAACACCCCCACTCAATCAAGTGACTCTTACATAAAGATAACAGGCACACCAACAATAAAGTTTGACGACTCTGCTGTCAGTCCTTTTATAAACAGAATAAAAGATCACTGTAGTACCCTCGATGAAATCACATCAAGTATAAAAGACTGCCAAATTGACGAGTCAGTTCATGTCTTCACATATTTTTTTTTAAAAAAAACATGCCCTAAATAAATAGGTAGTCTATCTGAAAGTGAATATCATTTTTTCTTGTATGTCCGAAGTTTAGAGAATTAAGAAATACATTTTTCAGTCGTTATTTTTGTCATTCTCCAACTATTTTAAAATTTAAAAGCATTTTGAGCCATTAATCAAGAAATATAATAGAATCCACTGTAAAGTTTATTTTTTATTCAAATAAAATAAAAGCAATAAATAATTGAAATATATGAACAAAATAATTTTAATGCAATAAAGTATATGTTATATTAAAAAGGTCATAACTCTAGATTTATCAGTCATAATTGAAATATTATAATCATTAACATTATATATAAGTCTAATAAAGATGATTTTATAAATACGGTTGCTATAAATAGAGTGAAAACAAAGTGGAATATCACATTTATCGATAATTTGAGGGTGATAATGCTTGACATACTTTATCGATCTCAGTCATAATCGAACTTGGGCAAGAGATCATGGCCTAGTTTGAAGATAATCTCTTGAGGAACTAAATTGATTAATTACTAAATTGAACAAAGCTAGTTGTGGACAGCGGTTATTCACCGCTCCTTATAACTCACCAGATGAAAACAATAACTATGAAGTGTTTTTTCTTATCTTTCCTTCTATTTCGCCTCTCATTGTTCTGAACAATAAACAGGAAGCAATACTTAACTAACAATGCTATTCACACTGGCCAATACTTATTCGTCAGTACATTTGAGTATTCTATTGGATACGTGACTCATCTTAATATGTGGTTAACAGACGTGCTATTGAAAGTCGTCCAGTTTCATGGGAACTAGCTACATGTACCCAGGGGGTCGATTTTGTTAGGTCATTTATTCATGTGTCAGATAACAGGATACTGACTGAAAAATCTAAATGAAGAGTAATACTCCAATACAATAACTTCAAAACGAAACATCCACCCTGTCGTCCTTATAAATGCTCAGAGTATTGCAGCTTACATACTTATACAGAACACAAATTAAACTTTTTTCTTTTTTACATTTAACGTTCTCTCGCGCTGTCAACAGCGGCCTTTGCCTATATAATTAATCCCCCGTCGCGAAGCGGGAGAGGGTTATAGGAATGGCCTTCGTCTGTCTGTCCGTCTGTCTGTCTCTCTGTCCGTCCGTAACGTTTTCGTGTCCGCTTCATATCTCCTATACCGCTTGAAGGATTTTCGTGAAACTTGCCTCAAATGTAAACCTAGTTGAGGCGATGTGCAGAACACAGGTGGCAGCCATGTAGGCTCAAGGTCAAGGTCACACTTTAAGGTCCAGTGTTTGAACCTTCAATTTCGTGTCAGCTCCATATCTCCTATACCCCTTTTAGTTTTTTCATGAATCTTACCTCAAATATATATCTAATTGAGACGGTGTGCAGAACATAGGTTGCAGTCACGTCGGCTCAAAGTCAAGGTCACACTTTAGGGTCATTATTTTTAACCTTCTATTTCCTTACAATTTCACATGTCCGCTCAATATCTCCTATACCCCTTGAAGGATTTTAATGAAACTTGCCTCAAATATAAATATAATTGAGATGACGTGCAGAACACAGGTTGCAGCCATGTCGGCTCAAGGTCAAGGTCACACTTGAAGGTCCAGTGTTTGAACCTTCAATTTCAATTTACAATTTTGTGTCCGCTCCATATCTCCTATACCCCTTAAAGGATTTTAATGAAACTTGCCTCAAATGTAAACCAAATTGAGACGATGTGCAGAGCACAGGTTGCAGTCATGTTGGCTCAAGTTCAAGGTCACATTTGATGGTTCAGTGTTTATTCCTGGATATATTTGTTTCCATTCTATATTTTCTGAACAACGGAAGTCAAC
>CM037792.1:35376626-35426626 GCA_021229015.1 Solen grandis
CATGGAGGATTTATTAATCTTTTTCAAATAAATTATGTGCAACAATATTTCTACCCACAGCCGCCTGTTTTCTAGGACTACAATATAATCTAGGTGCTTCCTGACATTCCAAAGATGGTTATTGATTTAATATGCAGATACGCAGCTTAACAGTTCTGTTCCTCTGGATTTAATGGGATCCTCCAGCCATCTTTAAATGTTTAAGTTCACTGAAATTTTCACCTGTATGTCAGGCAAGGGCCCAAGTTTTGTAATATTGATTTTTAACAACAAGATTTGCATCATAGAATTTCATGAAATATTCACCAGTAAAAGCTGCTTGCCTGCTCTAAGTTGTATTTGTTCATAATTTAATGTGACTGAAAATCAGCCATGAATAGAATTTAAATCTCTCACTGAGTAGGGGCAAGTTCATCCTTATTTTGACAAAATTCGATGGATTTGTCATTTTTGTTAATGTAATGGTTCACATTGTAAAGCATTATATAAGTTTAGATCAAACTTGGTCATATTTAATTTTATTACATTGGTTTGTATCATACAGAAGGAAATCATTATTATGTCTCCCCTCATATTTATATATGAGAGACATATTGATTCTATATGCCGCCGGAGGCGTATATTGGCGTCATCTTCTCCATCTGTCCGTCCGTACTTTGTGAACGCAACTCCTCCTACATTTCTGAATGAATCTTTTCAAAACTTGGTCAATGTCATTACTATAATGGGTAGATGTGCATGAAGTGGCAATTTTCCTGTTCATTAATTTTTGCAAGATTTTTGTCCCTGAAACTTAGTCTCTTTAGCTGACTGATATTTCAGCTTTGTGAATGCAATTTCTTGTATGTTTCTGACCAAATCTTTTCAAAACTTGGGCAATGTCATTACTATACCGGGTAGATATGCATATGCACAAAGCAGGGATTTTGATGTTCATCAATATTTGCAATAGTTATGCCTTTCTAAACATGGTCTCTTGAAAACACAACTCAAGTTTCTAAACAGGTAAAAGTGCATAAAGCAGGGATTTTCTGGTACAGTGATTTTTGCAAGAGTTATGCGGAGAAAGAAAAAAGGATTCATATTGATACTGCTATTTGACCTATTGTCATATTGGAAGCATTTTTAGGGTTGTATCTCTATTCAGCTAAATTAATTGGTCTTACAGACTTCATTATGAGCTTATGCTTACAGAAAGGTTAAAAGCAATAATTAAAAGACCCCTCTTGGTCTTTATATTTTGTGGCGGCGTATATTGTGGCATCACTGGCACTCTTGTTTAAAAAAGTTTTCTATCCATCTGTTTGTCACACTTTTTCGCCCAGAGCATAATTCAAAAGTAACAAAGCTATTAACATGAAACTTCACAGTAATACTGATCTCATTGAGGAGAATTGTATGCACAAGAACCATAATTTTGCACATCATATTTTTGGAATTAATGCCCTTTGTTAAATTTCATACTTTTTTTTTCTGGAGCAAAGCTCAAAAAATATAAAAGCTATTGACTTCAAACTTCACAGGTGGATAGATCTCATGGAGGAAAATATTCATGCACAAGAACCGTAACTGTGCACATTATATATTTGGAGTTGCTGCACTTTGTTAAATTTCATACTATTTTTTTTGAGCTTAACTCTTAAAGTATAAAATTTATTGACTTAATTCTTCACAAGTGGATAGATTTCATGGAGAAGTGTCATGCACATGAACTGTAACACTGCACATCATATTTTTGGTGTTTTTCATTGCCTTTTGTTAAATTTCATACTTCATTTTTGTCCTTAACATTACTGCAAACATCTGCAATATTTTGTACTTTAGTCACACAGGGTCTACCTGTTGATTGTCAGCCTAATTATTCTCTTTTATTTGTAAAAATTTAACAGTGTATTCCTATTGCAAAAGTAAGCTAATATTTGGTAACTGAAATCATGGTAGATCTTTTAATTTTTCATAGCAAATGATGACATGACTCGTGTGGATATATCACCGTATGCCTAAGTGCATTTGTGTGTGTGAGGGAAAGGGGGGACAACAAAAACAATTTTCTTATTTTTGTTTTCTTTTATTCATTTTTTGTAGACTTTGAATTATTGCTGTTGAATTTTAAGCCCACAGGACCATTTTAATAAAATTCTGTAAAGATTTCTAGATGTATTTCTTTTATCTTTATATGATTTTTCCATTGGGCACAAAAATTCCCATGTTCTAAATTTCCTCAAGTATTTCAAAATTAATCTCTATATACCAAGGGGTCAGTTGACCTCCATTTGAAGAAAATCACGAGTAAACCCGCTCTCTTAATGCTTATGAAATTTTACTTTGGTGTTTCCTTTGTTTTCCAAAGGGGAGTAACCTGACCTCTTGATATATATAGATAAGAAAGGTCTCTGTCAGGCTTCAGTAGGTGTTATAAGTTCCAAAGAACACTCTTGTTCTTTCTTGGCATGTCAACTGCCTACAAAAAACCCATGTGTTGTTTTGTTTTTTGTAATTTATTTCAAGAGTTGATCACAAGATTAGTCATTGTTGTCATTGAATCTCACAAATTAATTAAAAAATGTTATCATGTATATATTAGAAGGGTTCATTATCCTTTGTTTCTTGGGACATACCCAGGCATAATGAAACCTCCTGGCTCTTTACCTTTTTCAGTGTCAATGAGTGAAGTTTTGAGAGCCATGAGAAAGACCTACACATGTGAATTTTGTGGCAAACATTTCTACAACAAGCAACATTACTTATCCCATCATCGGACCCACACAGGAGAAAAACCATTCGCCTGCAACGTTTGTGGAAAGAGATTTGCTGATGGCAGCAATATGAGAAAACATATAAAAATACATGCAAAGAAAAGTTTAAGCTATTTTCAGTATGAAGGCAATAATTGATAAGGAAAGCAAGGGGCAGGGATTAGCAAAGGTTAATGAATAGGAAGGGACTACTGATTATGACACAAGGCTGGAAATTACTGACTGTACATAAAGAATTGTGGAATTTAAATTGGTAAAGAACTGATAACTACAAATGCTAAGGAAATGTCATATATTAACACATGTCAAGGACTTACTTACAAATAGATGTTACTTTAGAATTGTTTATATCAAGTTAATAAGTGGTGCATGTTTTGTTAAATGATGCAATTGTCTATTACTTGTTGATTTTGAAATCTATATTATGAAACGTATCCATTATAAACATTGAAGAAACATTTAGTGGGACTTCTCAACTCTCCAATTGTAACAAATAAGTGTTATTTATAACTATATAATGATAAAATAAAGAAGGTAGATGATTACAGTGATTTGTTTGGTCATCAATCAAAGTAATGATATGCATGTTTGAAAAATATATGAGACAAAAATTTTTGAATACTGGATGGTATGTTGTTATAAATTAAAATATTTGTAAGGATATAATTTGTTCTCAGTCATATATCTTATTCTTAATTTGTATCTTCAAAATTATGATAATAGACACACCCCTAAAATTATTGTGAGCACTTATAACCTTAGTTCCCAAAGTGACTGAAAGTAAAAGCCAAGTATAAAGGCATTCCTGAGATGTCAAACAAAAATGTCTTTAAGTATTAAAATCATAAATGTAAAAACACTATTCTTTGATTACAATACACAAATCTTTTGATCTATATCTCCATAGCATTCTGATGATTTGATTCTGGAATATTAAAATATAACTAAATTATATGTCAGAGATACTAAGTCTCAGAAACCCCAAAATGGCAACCTGGGACCCCCATTTAAAAAAAAATACAGCAAGGGAACACACTGCATCTTATAAGACGTTACCTCAACACTGATTGTTTCTTTCACAATTTCAGCATTCCAAAGTCTCCTACCATACTTACAGAGGAAGCATCGATGTGACCAGTGTGGGAAGGCATTTCGGACGAAGTCCCATCTTACTACCCACTATCGGCTACACACAGGGGAGAAACCATTCGCCTGTCCTGTGTGTGGGAAGAGATTCTCTGACCACAGCAACATGAAGAAACATGGATCTGTTCATATGAAATTGGACATGTGATTATTAGATAACTGTTAACATAATCATGAAGAGAGGAAGCATTTTCTTTATAGATTAGTGGACACTATTATAGCTGTTTAGGAAGACCATTGCCTTCAGTCTGAGGTGGTTTTATATAGCCTTGTATGGTGTGAAATGTTAATAAAGTGTTGACAGGTTGGATTTAAGTTGCTGTCTTCTTGCAGAACAGGCAGTTTTCCAAACAGAATAATCATAAGTGAAATGAGTGTGACAAGACTTAATAATAAGTCCAACCTTAGAAAACACTGATGGAAATCATAGGGATGTCCTGTCTGAGGGAAGGAGAGGTTCTCAGACTGTTGTCATACCAAGACACATATATCAGTGAATATGGATTTTTTAACAGATAATGGATCTTTCCTATGTCTACAGATGCATTTGAATTGGCTTACAGACTTTCCACAGCTACACTGGGATATAAGGTAGTCTATGGTTGACCTGGTTTACTCAAAAGAGCATGTGGTTTTGATTGTGGTGCAGTTATTTGAGCAGTTGACCTAGATATGACTGGGAAAGGTGCTGGACTTAATTTAAAAAAAAAGGATCAGAGTATGAGGCAAATAATGTGTGAATATCAGAGGGGAGGAAAAAAGAAATAAAGTATTTAGATCATACTTCAGACCTTGGGATATTTTTAGATTGTGATTTTTATGCTTTGAATAAAGTCTGCACTCCATGGGTGGACCTATCTGAAATGATACCCTTGTATTTTAATAAAACTTGTTTAATCTTTAATCATGATGACAATGTTTTTGTGGAATATATAAATAAATAATCATTCAATTGTAATTTTAGTTTCTGTATTTTTGTCAAAAAATAATCCTGTTAGAAATGAAACCTGCAAGTTACAGTTTTTGTATCACCTGCTGTAAGCAAAGGTGACAAAGAGGGATCACCTTTCCGTAGTCTGTCGGACACATTTTTTCCATCACTTGTCAGTCACACTTTTTCTGTTTCTGTTCCAAAGAACATTCTTATTCACAAACGGGACCAAAATTGTGTCATTAGACGATTGACAGGTGTGAAAAATATTGGAGGATTGATTAACAGAAGGAAACAAACTGTTATATATACATTGTACTATAGAGCAATGATAGAAATAGTAGAAATTTGAAATGAATTCAAGTGGAGACAAATGAAGTAAAAGTATGTAGAAAAAGAAGGGGGAGAATCTGGAACAAACAAACAATATGACAGCTACAATTTTGATACATGCAAAATGGAGATAATATATTGTTAAGAAATGGATATAAAAGGAACAGACTTGAAAGGTTTTAGTGTTGGGTGTATATCTTGATGGTGAAGGACAGATACAATCTGTAGTAAACAGGAAAAACCTGTGAGAAACTAGGAGGCTGGCCTGGCTAAAACAAACAATAAGAACTTAAAAGGTAACAAGTATGATGATAAATTTTTACCTGGTCAGATTGTAGAGTTTCCCTGGGGATTGAATGAAATATTGATGAATTTCTTTCACAATTTCAGTGTACCTGGAACACATCCTGCCCGGTTTACCGAAGAAACACCTATGTAATTATTGTGGGAAGTCTTTTAGTACAAAGTCGAACCTTACAACCCACTACCGGCTACATACAGGGGAGAAACCATTTGCTTGTCCAGTATGTGGGAGGAGATTCTCAGACCACAGCAACATGAAGAAACACAGCTCTGTGCATCTGAAACTTGACTTCTGATTTTGGAATCATAACCGGAATTGTGGAGTTACAAAAATTGTGTTATTAATTAATCCTGTACCTCATGAATATTCATAAACACGTTAATTTGCTGAACTTTAAATGACAATATTATAAAACAACAGATTTTTCTTTGCCATGATGACATAATAAAAATCTGACTGAGCAAGCAGAGCATACCCTGATCAGACAGCACCTTCAAGGAGCTGTCTCATCTAGGTCTGCTCTGTTTGCCAGTACATCAAAGGAGGGGAAAAAATCCAAAATACTTGATAACTTTTGAGCTCAGTACCTTTTGACATTCATTGTTATGAACTATAATGGGTTGATTTTAAGTGGGTAAATTAAAAGACACAAGGTATTAATTTGCCAAACTAAAACTTCTGTGTTTGAAAATATTATAATGAATTTTATAAATTTCCTTTGTGAGAGTCATTGAAAAATACAGAGATGAGAGTTTTTTGTCAATTGGCAGATTTTCGTGTTTGAATGGACCAGGGTCATTTCGTAGAATGATGTATCCTTGATGACCCTCTTGACCCCCAGACTTACAGTTTTGTTTCTTTGTCATCCCTGAGTGAAAGCTCAGTGTCTTCTTGGGCTCTTCTATAGGAGAGAGAAAAAGGGTCCATGTTTGAAGGAGAACTGTATGGTGTGTGTGTGTGAGGGGGTGGGGGTCTTTAACGATATAAGCAGTGTTAGTGACAATTATTTCTCAAAATGTATTTGATATTTCACTTTTGTGCATTTTGTTGAAATAAAATCATAGAATTGCATATATGGTTGTATTTCTTTGTTTACCAGATTTATGGATTTCTCCAACTTAAGGTATTCCAGACAGATAGACATAAAGATGACAATCATATTCATAATGAGACTGATTCTTCTTGCAATAAAGGAAGAAAATGCCTTTCATTAGGATTTAACATGATAAAAAATCGAAAGTCATTGGGAATCCTATTGGTTTTAATAATGGGTCAATTCAGTGTAGATACTTGTTTTAACATGGTCATTACTTAAAGAAACCACATTGTATGGGTTAAAAAAAAAAGAGATTATATTGATCAAATACACATATAGTCTTTATACTGTGTCTTGAAATAATCAGAAGGATAATTTGAGTTGGGGCAGGGGAGATAAACTTAATGTCCAGAATGTTTAGAATGGGTAACATAAAAGATGATCTAAAACAGATATTTTGGTTTTTTCAGCAATGCATTCATGGACTAGTTCACCTGCCATAATAAAGAAATTCAACTGCGGGGTTTGTGGCAAGGCTTTCCAGTTCCAGTCAGGGTTGAAAACACACCTGCGGATACACACAGGAGAAAAGCCTTTCACCTGTAAAATTTGTGGGAAACAATTTTCTGACAACAGCAACTTCAAGAAACATGCATATGTCCATATGACCTTGAACTTGAAGTGACACTACTGAATGTCCCTTTAAAGATGTTTCATGCATGCATTATCAGTCAGGAAAAAAATTGCTCAAGTAATTTTTTCATGAACACACTGATTAATATATCATTTTGAAGTGTTAGAATGAGACAATGCTTAGGAAAGTGTTGATGCAGATTTCGTTGTTGTAAATGGAGTGGCATTATCTGTTGTAGCTAACCTTTACAAATCATGTATTGAATCTGAAACATGGACCTACATTTGCTTCATCAGTGGAAAGGATAAGCTGTGCATTGCTTGTAACCAATTGAAATCGGACAAATACAAAATTATTTTCATATTGATGGATAACAGAAATGAAATATAATCCAGGAGAACCAATAATTCTTTGAAATTAAATTGTGTAGCATGTATGTTCTGGCAGATACCCAGTATCACTGCTTAAATTTAGTATGACCCACTCATATAGGATTTTCTGTCTTTCTTAACCCTTTCCCTCATATAGACTCATTTTGACGCACTCAATAGGTACCACATAAAGCCTGATCTGCAGAAAACCACGGTTAAACCTTACCAAATTTAATTACAGGATCCTCATTTCCAGACCACTGAGGAGCAGTGACCAGCATAAAACCTGATGGTTTTATGCTGTTCGCATAGGTCTTTTCATGGTTTCCTCTATGAGGGAAAGGGTTAATTGAGTGACTTATGTGATTTCAAAGACAAAGCTCTTCACTATATTGTTTGTATTCTGAACACACTACTAATATGCTGGTTACTCAGATAAATTCAAATGGTAACATTTACATGATTACTCAGTTAATTTTACAGATAGTCTATTAGTCTTGAATTTAAAAGGTAAGACTCAGTTAGCCAGTATAACTTATCTGTTCGTCTACATTGTGTGTAATAATTGTTCTGTCTTGGCTGCATATTTCAAGTAGGTTATGTGGCATTGTGAAACAGCTGTATTTATTCCATCAGTCTTGTTAAAGTCTAAATGATAGCTGGAGTAAAATATTTCAAAGGAAAAAAACTGAGATTTTTTTATTATTGAATGATGTGCCTTGAATGCGTAAGATTATCCGATGTATTTTATAAGCATTCCAGTGTAAAAATCAATAAGTGGCAAGATAAGATCTAGAAGTCTCATCACAAAATATATAAAACACAACAGGTCAGTCTGAATATCTATTTTTAAAATTCACTAATACAAACTAAGTGCAATTTTCTTGAACAGTTTCAGCAGCAGAAAAACATTAAATACAATTCTGAAAGAAATAAATTTAAAAACACAAAATGAAAGTGAAAATTTTTATTTTAATGTCAGAAATGCAAAAGAAAATGCTAAATAAAATTCAGACTACAAATATGTCTTAAAATTTCAGAAATGGTATCTCTAACCAGACCAATGCTCTTGAAAGCAGCGCTGGAACAAGCGTCGGGATTCATTGGAGTGCACAAACCAAGGACAGAACTGTTAGACAAGGGGGCAAAGGAGGGTGCCGCCAGCCAGTGCAGATTCAGTTGCGATGTGTGTGGCAAGAAGTTCATGTACAAGTCCCTGTATGATAAACACTACCGTATCCATACAGGGGAAAAACCATTTGTCTGTCAGTTGTGTGGTCGAGGATTTGCTGATAAAAGCAATTTGTCCAAACACATGGTTCTTCATGCAGATATACGCTAAACCTTGGTCATGCAAGGGGTTAGTTTTAGAATTGTTGCTTGTTTGAATGATTGTGTGCTTGCAGGTGTGTCATTATTTAGAGCAGGAGGTAAAACGCTAAAACCACAAGGGGGGTAAACATTCAACTTGATACATTTACCTTGTATATACTTTCATCAGAGGAAAATAATCCTGATGAAGACGTTCATGTTGCTCCTGGCTCTTTTTGACATCCTGTGCTTGTTGTTTTCTGTTATACTGTCAAATTGTTTTCAAGTGTTTTTTACTTGTGATAGTCATAATATTGTCTTTCTAAATATTATTCAACGTAAAATGTATGTTCATAGTGAAGAAATGTTTAAATCAGATTGAACCACTACATTCATTGAGAGAAAATGAAAGTTAATTAGAAAAAAAATATATGAGAAAATGTATTCCATTCATGATTAAGTCAATGATTCACAAACAATATATCATAAACAAAAAACATACATGTATATTCAATATTATGCTTGTTATGAAGTTACATTATAATTAAACTGCTCCAACGATTATTTGAATACCATGCCTAATCCAAAATATATTCCTTGCCATGACACAAATTTACTTACTTGCCATGAAAATGTTTTGTCTAAACCTTGCCATATCCTGAGAATTTCATATTCTGCCTTCGGTCTTTTTACTATAAAACGGCCATGATTAATTCTCACCATTACTAAAACTAAGCCTTATCTCTTTGCAGGTGGATATGGGATCCATCTTACCAGTGAAGGTCTTTCCCTTCCAGCAATACCTCCGGCAGTTCACTCACAGTCATCAACAAAGCATGTGGAGTGTGAAATTTGTGGTAAAATGCTTACCTCCAAGAATTCCTTGAGGACCCACCGTCGATTGCATACTGGAGAAAAGCCATATGTTTGTCAAGTTTGCGGGAAGGCCTACTCTGATAAGAGCAACTATAACAAACATTGCTTCCTGCATAAGCTGAAAGAGTTTGATAAAAGAGAGAAAAGTCCATTCTCTCCGAACTGCTAGCTTTTGGGCAGTACAGTGACAAAGTTAATTTGGGTAGCAGCATAGTTAGAGGACCTTGCAGCCATAGCTCAGGACCTTGCAGCTATAGTTCTGAGCAATTGTATGGAACTGAATATCTTGAACTTTGAGAAAATCCTGAGAATGCTGGTAGTAGTTCTTAACAAAATTTCGATATATTGGGAGGAACAGATTTTTTCAAATAATTTTCTAAGAAAATTTGAATTTTATGCTTTTAGTGGCAGCAAATTGGATATATTGTGAAATGAGTGGCTGTGAAAAATAGAAGCAGTTTTAGTTATCTTTGGGTACAACATAAAAGATGTAGTGATTCAAGTGATTTTACCAGAGGAAGTACAGAATAAAGAAGTAAAGCTCACTAGAATCTCATTCCGATACTCTCCATATATATCTGACATGGGATTATAAGTTAACATTTGCTTGTTGCTGATCATTTGCATATCATGATGTACCAGAGATTTATGGACCCATGGAAACTGCTGCTCTGACAGTGATGACAGTGGGCATTGATTTTTATTTTCATTCAGAATGTGACAATTTTGTGATAATCAAATTGCTAGATTTTCAGTGTTGGTTCTGAGAATTTATGATGCACATGAGATATGTTCTTATCCACCAAATTTTACCAATTAGGATTTTATGTATGTCGACTGAATAGCACTCCGTTGTGTAATCAGCATTTGGATTGGTCGCTGTTTGTGTAATGTTCTTTAAATGGTAAAGTGCTTGCCATGCATTCCGCAGCTGATGGATGTGAAACATATGAAAATCAGTTGTGGATACTCTAACAATGGAGGAAGTAAAGAATAGTGTAGAACTGATATTTGTGAATATGAGGAATTTCTGTTGATACAGGTTTTGTTGGTTGATTCATTGATCTTAGTGATAAATGTTGTACAGGAAATGTGAGTAAAGACATGTGCGAAAAGACTGAATTCAAAAGCCCATGAAATAGTTTTACGTAAACATGTCCTGCCAGGATGAAGTGTCACAAAGAGTTTTCCTAGAAAAAAAAATGCTGACTTTACTTATTCTGTGTATTTCAGATAAACAGGGCATGCAGTCAAGTGAGCTCCCACAGTCTGTGCTGGTGTGTCCAATATGTCAGAAGATGTTCATGTTTAAGTCTCTCATGGACCGACACATGAGGTCTCACACCGGGGAGAAACCCTTCCCTTGTTCCGTGTGTGGAAAGGCCTTCGCTGAGAAGAGCAATTTAGGCAAACACATGGTCCTCCATTCCATTAGGGATAGTAAACATTTTATCAAAAAGAACTGACCATGACACATGAGGGGGTTTTGTGACATACCATGTCAGTGATAATATTTCTTAACAGGTTTAAACTTTCTGTAAATGTGATCTCAAATGGCTAGCCTTATGAGCAAGAAGCAGTGATCATTTTGTCTGAAAAAAATTATAAGAAAAAAACTTTTTTTTTTTGGACAAAATACTTTGAGAACATGTCCTTGTCCATTGAATTTTTTTCCTGTATATCTTGAATGGTTTATAGTTTTACAAGTGATTTTACTTTCATTTAACAGATTTAAATGCGACCTTAAGCAAAATAAGAAGTAGAGTAAATCTCTCAAAATATGGCCTGGGATAATCTGTGATGTGTGTAAATGTATATGGTCAAATGTATGGGGTGGTCAAAAAGTTTGCAGAAAAATATTCTCATTTCATTTTACTTGTCTGAATTTTTAGATATTACATTTGTGTAATACAGAAATGTGAGCACTTTCTGCGAACTTTGTGAACAACCATCGTATAATGTACTTAAGTGAAACAGACCCTTATTTAGAAAAGAAAATGTGTAGTTGGCTTGAAATTAATGAAATCAAAGGCCAAAGCATCAAAATAATTGTTTAGTATGATTTTCACCCAGTAGTATGAGATTGTTTCAAAACTTAGAACACATAAATTATTCCCATGCTTTACATTTACAGAGGGTACATTGGCCTCCAAACTAACTTTTTTATGATCCTGTGATGGAATAGAACAATGTGATTTAATAACTCTGTACTGTACAGTGATACATTGACATGTTTTCTAATAACAAGCATTCAAATGTAGCATTTGTTTGTGATTTACACTTACATGGTGTTTGACATTGTGTTCTGTTCCTTCATTTATAATATTGTTATTTCATTACCTCAATTGTTTTTCGTTGTCATCAGCAACATCCAGAAGGATTTTTTTTTTTTTTGGAAAAAAAATTACAGAAATTGGAGGGAAAATATTGAAATAAGGACATTTTAGATATACATTATAAAAGTATTCTTATATTTCTTACTAAGACTTCTCATCTGTTTCATTTCTAATGAAATGAAACAACAATGCTCGTTAGAAATATGTGAACACAATTTTACTCAGACCAAAGACTTTGAGAGAAGAGATATGAAGAACAGCATTTAAACATTGTTGGTCCTTTTATTTGCTTTATTTTTATGCATATTGTAATAAAGAAATGAAAGTGGAGACAAAAATCTGGTTTTGTTTTTGAAATACCACTTCTGTCCTTTACTCCCTTATTTCCTGCTATAAAAGCAGTCATATAAATACAAAATTAGCTGTGGTCACCCATGATATTTGTTAAATTTGTTTGTTTGTATCAGAAGAATGCAACAGAATGATAGATAATATTTATCTGACAAAGTTGCACAGCATTGAGATGAAAAGACAAAAAAAATGTGATTTGTGATTTTTCAAGCGTTACTCTTAATTTAAGGTGTTTATGTAGAGAGACCATGGGAAAGTATACCCATTTCTGAACCTTTGCTGCTATCCAGGCATTCCAATATTCATATTTAGTCTGCATATGCCTGATATAATTTAACCCTTTACTTCATATAGACCCATATTGACAGATTGGCAAACAAAGCAGACCCAGATCAGACAGCTCCTATAGAAGCTGTTTGATCAGGGTCTGCTCTGTTTGCCATACAATACTGTAGCTCAGCTTCTTCTAAGAATGATGTGATTTTAAATTAGTCAATGAATATTCATCAGGTTATTGATTTGTACATGAATATTCATTAGGTAAAGGGTTTTAATTCCAAGAAACAAACAATACTCCCATCAGTCCTCCAATAATGGCATTTTACTATACCAGGGAAGGGAGTTGTGTTGATACATTTAGTAACATACATTCACAAATAGATCCAAATATCCTTCAGACAAAGGAACAATAGATTTCATTTCCTTAATAATGCTGGATTATTGAAGGTAAAAATGGCATATGAGTAAGCAGGATTAAGTCAAAAGGCAATTTGTAAAATGAATAAAGTAATATACAGGGATAATCCTATCATTATAAAAATATTGAGGGAAAAACGCAATCACATATGCCACAGATATTGTCAGAATTTGCTCATATCCAGTGAGAGATTAGACCTATGTATGACTAGTTCACATTTAAACTGGATTTTTGTGTCACCTGCTGTAAGCAGAGGTGACACGTAGGGATCACTTTATCACCTTCTGTCCGTCACACTTTTTCCATCACGCATCAGCAGGTGACACATGATTGTATTCTAAAGAACACACTGTTCAGCCGATAAACAAGTCACAAGTTGATACAATCTCATTCTGTTTTCTGTTTTTCAATAGAATTTAGATAGATAAGAATTTAGCTGAGAACCTGTTTCAGTGCTAACTTGGCATAAAACTGAATAACCATTTGATAGGTGCCTGGCTCTGTTCAAAGATACAATCTGTGTACATTTCAGGTCAGTCTCCCCACGGGTTGACGTCTCTGCCCTCCAGTGTTCTGGTTTGTCCAGTTTGCCAGAAGGTTTTAATGTTCAAGTCTGCCCTGGATCGACATATGAGAAGCCACACTGGGGACAAGCCTTATGTGTGTCATGTGTGTAACAAACGGTTCAGTCTGAAACACAACCTGAAATCTCACTTCATCATCCATGCGAACAAGGACTGATAGGTTGTCCATTGAAAACTAAACAAATGGTTGTCCATGAAAATGAAATGGATGGTTGAACATAGTTAAAATCGTGGCTTGTCCATGAAAAATAAAATAAATTCTTGTTCATAGAAAATAAAATGGATGCTTATGGTTAGTGATATGGAGAAAATAACTAATCATTGTATTTTGAAATTAAATTGATGGTTGAAAGAATTATTCAATTGTCCAGATAGAAACTACGTTGGATGCTCACCAAGGGCAAATCAAAGGTGTGATTGGGCCAAATATCACACTCAACATACAATGATTGGGCCAAATATCACACTCAACATACAATGATTGGGCCAAATATCACACTCAACATACAATGATTGGGCCAAATATCACACTCAACATACAATATACAGCCATTACATGTAAAATACCTAGAGAAACATTGCCTGTGAAAAGTAATGTCATAGAAAAAAAACCTGTAAAGGCCAATCATATTAATATTTGAGAGTCAATGATTGAACGTGATCAAACACACAATTTCTATGCTAATAGATTGGTGCTGACTTCGGTTGAATCAATACTTGTATTAACAACAAAACCGTGAACATTTGCATAATTCAATACATCCAAGGTAATATATGTATAACTAAATACTTTAAGTTCTATGCAAAAGGATGATACAAACATTTATAGACTATCAAAAAAAAGACAGATTTTTAATGTTAAGATTATCAGTGGAAAGTACTAATGAAGCATTATTTTATTTACATTGTTCAAATAAGAGACCTTTTTTTTGTTGAAACAAGTAAATGTATTGCATTTATCTTGAATAAAATAACAGGTATGTCATTGCCTTGATAATAGCAATAATGATGTACCCATGTTGTCTAATGATACATTTTACTGTCCTTATTCAATAAACTGTGTTTACAAAATACATCTCACTTGTTTGTTATTCTCTGATATTCATTCACCGGAAAGATCAAATCTCAAGCTCATTTGAACAGTTTGAAATAAATCATTCTTGCATGAATATTTTAATAGCAACAGTACCAGTATATACTGTACACATGTAAACATGCACACAGACATTAAGGGGCCTAGTTTCATGCAAGAGAGGGTTTGTGTGTGTTTCCACACAAGAATCAGTGAACTGACAGGGTTGTATAATTTTGTACAAGTATATGTAGCAAGTGTATTTAATTTTGTACAATTTTCCCTTCAGGTTTTTTGCTGCCAAAGAATATCTACAGCCATCAAGGGGAGAACCAGTGCTTACATTGTGAGAAACGTTTCCGCTGGAAATCTCACCTAGAAATGCACATGAGAGTCCATACAGGAGAAAAACCCTTTGAGTGCCATGTTTGCAAGAAGCGCTTCAGACTTGGTGGACATCTGAAGTCACATATGGCAGTCCATTTGAAGAATGTTCTTGATATATAATGAGTGAAAATAGATGAATATTCAAACAGATATATACTCTATGAACTGCAGAAATAGATATGTATCAAAAGGCATATATACAGTTTTTATTGTTCAGCTGTATTGGTGTACCTATTTGAACCATTAACAATTTATTTCTCTGTATATTTTGAATCAATATTTATTGCGTCTGAGTCAAAGTTTTTGAATTCAAGCAGATTAATGTTCCAAGGCCTTGGTGCAAAACTATTGTAACTGCTTCCTGATGTAATCTTCTTTATTAATTTACAACTGTGCTTTTGCTTCCAGTCCCATGTGAGAAATCTTTGATTGAACATTCCAATTGTTAATATGCTTCATTGCTTCCAAATGACAAAATAATGCATTATATCTGTCTCATTAGAATGATTTGAAAAAACTTTGGGCAGTTATATTTTGTTGTATGAAGAATGAAAATTATGTTGTTGATGATATGTGTGTGTTTTCATTAACAAAACTATTACATATCCCTTTTCCTCATAGAGGAAACTATGAAAAGACCTATGCGAACAGCATAAAACCAGATCAGCCTGCGAGTAACATGCAGGCTGATCAGGTTTTATGCTGTTCGCTGCTCCTCAGTGGTCTGGAAATGAGGACTTTATAATTAAATTTGGTAAAGTTTAACTGTGGTTTTCTGCAGATCAGGCTCTATGTGGTACCTATTGAGTGCGTCAAAATGAGTCTATATGAGGGAAAGGGTTAACAAAACTGTATTACATATAGATGCAATCAGCTCAGTCATCAACTATACATGTATAAACATGACACATAAATCATCAAAGATTAAAGGCTGTAAAATCATTCATTCTCATTGACATTATATTTCCTTGAATATGTAATGAAGTCAGTTTTGTCAGTTCATAATTTGTGGAGTTCTGTTCTATATAAAACACAAAGCTAAATCTATAAACCGTTTCTGTGGAAATTAATATTCGTAGTTAAATTTATCAACGAAAATGACAAAAAATTGTCCCCATGAAAATTGGTGATTATTATACATTTATTCACTAAAATCTGTCATCATAATTTAATTCATTAAACCGTTTTACAAAGTAAAGTAGGAGCTGTATAGGGATCAAGTGGGTTGTCCTGTCCTGTTCATCTAAATGTTCATTTTATTTTTTTATTTTTTTTTCTTCAAATTTTTGAGTCACAGCAGTATAGCAAATTATTCATCTGCAGCAATAGCTCTTGTTTCTGTTTCCTTCAAAGCTTTTAAAATATCTGATTAAAGTTTGAAATTTGATAAAGAAAATAACTCTTTTTTTTATATTGATTTTTTTTTTAAGTCAGGAATTTTCTTTTCTTGAAACATTTGATAGTGATAAGAGACCATTTCAGAATGCCTTTATCTGTATTTATCTGTATTTATGTATTTGTATGATGAAAAAACACCATGTAACTAGAGTTGTAAAAGGCTGTTTCAAAATTATTCCATGACCATTTCAGACACCGCAAGGTCCAGTAAACAGGTGCCTGGACGAGTCTATAACTGTCAGGATTGTGGGAAAAACTTTTCTCGCCCATCCCACCTGAAAACGCATCAGAGAATCCACACTGGAGAAAAACCCTTCGAGTGTAACATCTGCTTCAGAAGGTTCAATGTCAAGCATCACCTGAAGGGTCACATGGTCACACATCTAAATAAAGAGAAGCTCTTTGAGGAAACTTTCTGATAGGTTACCATGGTAACAGCTTTGTTGCTACATAGCCATTGTAATAGTTTCAATAGTTATTATTTGGTGGATTTTTACGTTTTATATTATTGTTGTACTTGTTTTGAGATAATATTTTTATTCTTAAATCAAGACTCTGAAAAGATGTATTAAATGTGTATTCAAGACTCTGAAAAGATGTATTAAATGTGTATCAGATATTTTATGTTTGTTTTTGATTAGTTAAAACCAAATGGGCCCGTTTTACAAAATTTTGTAGTAACAAATTTTATCTTAGTCATAACAATTTTGCCCTATAAATTGTCAATCATTCTTCTATTTGTACAATATAACATAAAGCATTGGTATCCATTTCATTGCTTTATATAAACTCGCCATGATTTTGTGAAGAAAAATCACAAGAAAAAGATATTACGTTTTGATGAATTTTTGATTACAAAATATTTTTTCTTATGAATTTTAGTGGAATAGACCCCTAATTTGTTACAAAATGTAAAATATTTGTTTCAAGCTTCTAAAAAGAAGAGAAAAAAGACAGAATGAATGTGTAAGATCACAAGAAACAGCATCTTTTGTGAATATTCATGTTTAAAATATAATGCATGAATACTAATTTACTAAACTTTAAATCTTGAAAAAGTTTTTTTTTTAGACAATGGATTTTTCTATTCTGTATAGACTGTGTAGAATTTGAAGACAGACCCAGATCAGGCAGATCCTTGAAGAAAACTGATCTGGTCTACTGTGTACTATGTACTATGAAGTAAAGGGTTAAATACACTAAGTAATATCACAGTTTGAATGATTATTGGAGATGATCTCTGAATGGAAATGTGTAAAAAAAAAAAAAAAAAAAAAAATTAATTAGTTGTGAAAGATTGGGTAAATATCTGACTAAAATAATAAATCGTTTGAATTTTTATTATGTATATATATTTGTTATTATTGACTATTACTTTTTATGTTGATTTTTTAGCAATTGATGTTAATATTTACAACTAGGTAGGATTTTTAGTCACTCTCAAATATTTCCAGTTCTGTCTTACATCTCTTCATGTATTAAGTTTGGGTTCAAAAATATTAGATTCAATAAGACCATTATAAGACTTGATTTGCTTTGCAATCTTTGTCATTCAGGCATGGGAAAAAAAGGGTATTTTTATGAATATGTTTCATCATTAACAAAGTTTATATAAAAATATCAAATAAATAAAAAACAACAATCAGTTTAATGTACAGACAACATTTTATTTTCATACCTGTCAACATTTCAGAATGGCAAGGAGTGAGATTTTTACGTGTCGCGAAGACCGGATGGGAGTGTGGGTTTGGGAGAATTTTTTTTTAAATGCATTAAATTATGCATTCTGGTGCCTTTTGAGATCATTAAGTATGAATTTCTTGTGTCCTGTGTTACCATGCTTTTACAAAATTAATAAGAAAAAATTACATTTTTTAAAAATTTATTTCATGATACATGATAAATAGGTTTCTATGCATAGCATAAATGTAATAAAGAAATCAACATGAAAAACAACCAAATAAATAAATGCACATCAGATTTCTCTTCCACACTGGTGAAGTAACTTCTGACACTACTTGTATGGAGCTCGGACTTCTCTGCCTTGTTGTGAATCACAGTCTGTCCATGTTTCTTCACATCATTCTTGCCGGCATGTCCAACTGAAAAGCTCCTGAAATGACACATATGTATACATGAGGTTTGAGTAAGCATTTAAGTATATTACTCAGAATATATCAATAGAAAAAGAATTACTTTATTTTAAAAAATGTGAGGTCAAAGGTTCAAATCCTACAAAGAACTGACTAAAACAGATAGATCTAGATCTACCTAAAATTTTGATGTCTTTGACTTTAACAAGTCTGGATAAATATTAGCTAGATCTAGATCTATTATATAAATTCAGTCAGTATTTATATATGATTAAATATATTGGTATGCAATTATATCATTCTAATCATCATATAGTGGCTGTGTTATATGTGAATGACCGATTGATAACAGTAAAAATACCATGTAGACATTCGATTTGTAATGTACTTTCGGTTTAAAAATAATTGTGAGCGGTCTTTTTCACGGCGATTATAACAAAGATTACAATAATCAGTTAGTACTTTTATTGTTATGAAAAGAAGGAACGTCGAAGTATGCTTCAGTGATTCATAATTAACATTTAAGTGTCTGTTTACAAATCAAATGCTGTTGCCATAGTATCAAAATGTCGTTTAGATGGCGCATGCGCAAAAAGTGGTATCAATAATACGCTGACGAATAAATTTGGGTAAATCCGCGTTAATTTGATGTTTTTTGCTGCACTCCATGTGTATTACTTTCAAAATATGTTGTGACGTCGAATATTTTAAACCTTCGATATATAAATTTTAAATACAATCGATATATAAATTTTAATTACATAGAAATACCATTCAATTATCTTAAACCTACGACAATAAAAAAAATGAAACGAATGCAACATACCTCCTACACAGTTTGCAGAAAGCAAAATTGGGTCCTGTGTCAGATTTTGAAAGCCAGGAAAATTCCAGTTCCCACGCGTTGTTGTACTTTGAGGCATAACTCTTTTTCTTCTTTTCTGGAGTCTTCATGTTTTACAGTCGACATTAAGTGCGCGAATGGTGATCATGCAATGTCCGGGAATTTAAGTAATAGTTACCGATAATTCCCGTATATGACTCGGAGGGATTCGGAAATTCAAGCAACATTGTGATTGGTGGATTTTCTCTCGGGAAGCCCTGGGATATACGAGTATAAGCAAGACCGGCGATAACCAGTTTTGTGACGTACCCTATATTGGAATGCCCCTAGACAAGCGTCACAGGGTGGGCTGTATATTGGGGCTTGCATCCTGTGTTGTTTTAACGATTAGAGAAGGTAAATTAGACAAAATTTCTGACCCACAATTTTTTTGGTATTTTTTTATAAAAAATCGTGAGAAAATGGCCAAAAATCGTGAAATCGTGACCATGAACTAAAAATCGTGAGAATCACGATTTAAGCGTGAGACTTGACAGGTATGTATTTTATAATAAGTGCAGCAATATTTTTCATTTTTACATAACTAAAAAACATTTTTTTTTGAATCCCCAAATTTTGAAACAATTTTCAGGGTTTCTCATGATGCAAAGAATTGTCCATATTGACCCCATTTGGAAAAATCAAAGCCCTGATTATTACATAATCTATATATTTATAATGTTTTTACTTCTTTTTTTGTTTTCAATGGCGTCCTTGATGACTTAAATGTTAAATGCTCACAATTTTAAAAATATTTTTTGTTTGTAAGTGATTGAAAGGACTTGTTTCAATAATTGATTAAACTGCTCTTGATATCATCTTGTGTTTGTTGTTGATTTATACCTATAGCTGAATTTCAGATATGAAAATAAATCCTAGTTTGATTCAAATTATGTTACTTTCACGTGATATTTCTTTGGCAAGCAAATTTGAAGTAGTGATAATATTTTAGATTAGATTTTAGACATGATTGATTAGAACTGTCTTTTCATATACACGAAATAGTTAAGGTATGATAAATACACAAAAAAATTCTTTTTACTGTATTATTAATATATTTACTAAAACAATACCCTACTGACCCGAGCTGGAACCGAACATGGGACCCTTACTATGCAAGCTGGACACTACCACATCACCACAAAAGATAGCTCAAAAACTTTTGTAATGTGTCTCATTACAAGGATCTACATTATTGTTTGAACAAACAGGGAAAAGAAATGAAGGAAAACCTGGCCCTGTGTTCTCAAAAGTGCTAAAGCTTTATCTTGGGTTCTAATTTGTGTGTAAACTTGCTGACTTTAACACTCACTCGGCCCCTCACCGCGTGGGTTCAAACCCCGGCAGGTTCATTTGGATTTTCATGTGAGGAAGCCTTCCAGCTGGCTTGGGGTAGGTCAGTGGTTCAACCTGAATGCCTCCGTGCATTCGGGGTCTTCCTCCACTCGTACTTAGCTGGACGTCGCTATATGACTGAAATACTATCGAAGTGATGGTAAACTCAAATAGTCAAGTCAAATTTGTGTATCCTACTCAAATCCCAATTCAAAATAATTATGAAATTATTTTAGTCAAGTAGACAAGACACTGCCTCGTTTACCTTTTTGCAAGTCCTTCCGTATAGGCCCACAGATATGTTTTTTAAGTCTTGTATGAATCTAATGCTAACAATCAAAACATATTTCCTTAACATTTCAACTGATTCCAGTAACTATTAAAGAGAAATGTATACACCAATTTTCTTTAATATTGTGTTGTATCTAAAAGACTATCTGGAAGTAAAAACAGTATAACATTTGGATTAGAATGAAATAACCTTTTTTTTTTAAAGAAATTTAGATACTAATATTAACCTCATTACACTTTAATGCCTTGGCCAACATATAAAAAAGATACTTTTCATATGCAGACTCAAACTAATGCCCATAATTTTTTGATAAAATATTGATATTTATTTAACAATGTGTCATTACAACATATAAAATCCAAGACAATACGAGGCTAAAAAAAATTTAAAATTAATAGGGGAAAAAAAAGGTTTTTGAATATTTATACGATCTTATAAAGGGGACTGCTCATGTAGAAAGTAATTTATCAATATTTAAACCATGTGTACTCTATTTTGAGTAGTTTTCACCTTGAATGTTGGTTCAAAATGTTGATTGAATGTTCTTCAAAAAAAAAATTCAGCTTAAGTGAAAGCATTATTTAAGCAGGAACATTCAAACTTCAAACAGCATTTATTTAGAATGTACAGTACATAAATATCAGAAACTGACATATTGAGTATGAGAAAAATGATCTATAGTCATTGAAAGATGATTGATGCGATAATACATATTCATTTTCAAAGTTTTATTTACAGAACTACAGCCTGGAATAGAGACAACTCCCGAAGGATTTGTTTGCCGTTACTGTTTTCGCATAATGAATGACAAAGGCAATCTGGAGAGACACTTGAGGATTCATACAGGAGAAAAGCCGTACAGATGTGAGGAATGTGGGAAGGAATTTACACGCTCAGATAACTTCAAGCGACATCAAAGAATCAAACATTCCTGGAAATTTAACCATGATGACACAGCAGAACTGTACCCTGTCTACAGTCACACCTCTGGACAGAGGCCATACCCTGGAGACTGAACTACTTGGCCTTTTAAGACAACTGCTTCTGCTTAGATTTTTTTTTCAATATTACTTCATTCTTATTGCCAGCTTGGTTATTGTACTGCTATGACATACCAAAGTCATTAAAATTGGTAATTGTAACTCTCTTGTGTGTTGCTTGGCATGTTAATTATTATGCATATATAATATATATATATATGTATACTTTGGTTGTCAACCAGGACTGATGATGACATGGCATAGTACAGTGTTACATGTCAGTTACAGCGATATATCAAATAGAGAACTTCTCCTTATGAATAAAATACAGTGAATGGGACATAAAATCATATACAGCTCAATATTAGTCATTAGAGATTAGAAATTTTATCTAGGGTGATCTCCCTTGTATACCTGTTCTGTAGGAGATCACTGAAGATATGTCATGATAGTCATGTGATAGTCACGTGATAGTTGTAAAGTGATGAGAATCAAGTGATGAAAATAAACCTATTCTTTTTATTAACAGAATGTAAGTTTAAATTTCATCTCATGTTGTGAATGCAGTGACTACCTTCAAATGTGATGGGAGATAACGAGGCATTGGTGTACTTTAGATAATTTGGTTTTGAGTTATTTCCCCTCAGTATTAGATAGGTTCTAGTTGTTCAAATGTTTCTAATGATGAAACCTTGAAGAACTGATGGACTGTTTTTAAAAATTGATGGTGTAAGATTGAAAGACATGTTTATAAAGAGAAGGAAAAACTTCAAATAGTGTTGCCGATTGTCTTCAACAATGCATAAAATTGAGAGACGTAGGAGAATTTTTACCCATCTGTTATTGCTTTTGTGTGACTTGCAGACTAAGCAGGGGTGACAAATAGGGATCACATCTGTCTGTCCGTCTGTTTCGTCACGTTTGTCCACCACACTTATTCTGCTTCAGCAGGCTGACATATGTGTTCCAAAGAAGCTACTCATGTCATACAGTGTGACGCCGCTATATCGCGGTTCTTGGGGTCCAATTGGTCCGCGTAGTATGTTTGAGAATGCTATATGTGTCTTTGTGATAGTCGTAAATTGGTGAAAAACCCTTATATAAAGCAACAAACATTATTTTATTTATAGAGGTATTTAGTTATTTTAAATAATTCCATAATCATTGATTCTGTGTTTTTTGTTTTATTTGTACTTTAATTGCCAATGTTTCAAATTCAGTGAGTAGTGTGTACAGTATGGTGATGTGAAGTGGTTACGTAACTTATCAGCATATCTCATTATAATAAATTATAAAGCGTCCATTGTATATCAAAACAATGTCGGTGTGAAAATTTCCATTCCAATTTATCGCTATTTGAAATTAAGCTGAGGTGAACTTATGATGTGTTGATATGAGGAGCCTTGTTAATGTGTAAATGAAACAAATTACCAGGAAACGCTGATCTAATTATCATTTATTTTTTACTTCCGATTGAAAAAGATTAATTTCCGGGACTTTTTAATCCATGGTAAGATTATACAAGCTATTTTTTTCTCTCATAATAAACAAAATATTTTGGTTTATGCAGTGAATTTTAGACAATGTTTGTGTATTTTATCGAATATCTGCTTGGTATTGACTGTCCATACCAATTAAATGCTGTGGTTGGATTTTTATACCAACAAACCTACATTGTTGCCAATCATTAGCACTTGATTGCGTAATCATCAACTGCCCCCAAACACAATAGCTTACCACCTGGGGTGTTTAATTGTTATCACTTCCGCGTGTCAGTGCACTAGCATGTTAAGTACTGACCGCGAAACTCTTTTAAATACATATAGATATAGAAGGAGATAGATTAGTTTCGCGGTAAGCCTATGCAAATGATGCGATATATTTTTTGGGTCCATTGATCAACCGCGATAACTTGGTCAAGTTGAAATAGCTGTCCACGATATAGCGGCGTTGTACTGTATATTACTAGTCAGTACTTTTATGATGCAGAACGGATTGAAGTAAAATTTAATCTTCTTAGATATATTGAAAAAGATGTATGTCTGATGAAAACATCATTATGTTTGTGTTTTCTTGCTATTTTATTGTTCTATATTTGTTGTTATGGAAACATTTTATTGATTATCAATGATTCTGAATTAAAAGAAACAAAGTGTTCAGTGATGTCACTGTTTTCTTTCTTACCATTAATTAGTAGATTTAGGAAACTTGATATCAGGTGGGGGGTATTTGATTTTAAAATTATGTATCTTAATGTGAATTTAAACTTTTAGATATTGCAGATGAATTATATGATAGATTAGTAAAAGTTAGTGTTAGTCAAACAAAAAGTCAGTATTGAATCAGTAGAACAATCCTCAAAAAATATTTGAATTTCATGTTTTAGCACAACATCATATTCAAATCCTAATGGGCACACTTTGAGTTTGAATATGGAAATCCTATTTATATATGGTATTTATTTCTGGCAACATGATGTCTGATGTGAAATTGTAAAGGAAACAAAGAAAAACTGGATCATTTTCAGACATTTGAAATAGCACAAATGCATATATTGGTGCCATGCTCATTTAGAAGGATAAAAGTCTGAAGTCTGAGGGTTTTTTTTGTGTGTCACCAGCTATTTAAGCAGAGGTTACACATAGGGATCACTTTTCCATTGTCTGTCCATCTGTCACATTTTTTCCATCATGCTTGTCCGTCACACTTTTTCTGTTACTCTTCAGCAGGTGACACATTTGTTCCAGAGAACACTCTTGTTTATAATAAATGATTAGGATATTAAACAGCACTGGTTCCAGATGAACAAAACTTCACCATTTTCACTTAAGTTGAATATTTAATGAAGAGTAATGTCACATGTACACTTAACACAAAATATTTTAATGTTAAAAGTGTTTTCTTCACAGAAAGTGTTTTATTTTACAAGAAAGAAATTAGTAGACATTAAGTAGAATAACCATTGTAAGATTAAGATTTGATTTGTATGAAGTTAAGTAAAACAGGACCTTTGTTCCACTTCAATAAATAGTTTTTCATTAAATATTTTAAAGAAAAAAAAAATAACATGCCTGTTGTTTCTTTTCCAGCATACCAAGGTGCCAAAACTTCCTTCGGTGGATTTACCTGCAGTGTTTGTTTTCATTTGTTTTACACAAAATCAAACCTTGAAAGGCATCTGAGGATTCATACAGGAGAAAGGCCATTCCAATGTGAATTTTGTTATCAGTGTTTTTCACGATCCGATACCTACAGAAAACACAAGAAAACCAAGCATAATTGTGAATGATTCCATATGGATTTGAATGATATACTGCACATTGGCTGAAAAAAAAATCCAGTAACATGCAAGGGTGTAAAATTCACCAGACATTGCAAGTGAACATTAGTGCAGGGCAAGTTAAAAGTTAAAAACATGTTATTTTCATTTTTCTTGCTTTGACTGTCTCAAATTTGTGAAGGACAAATGCTTCATTCAGGAATTTTATTCCCCTAAAATGGCAATTGTCCATTGAACATTAAACCAAATAACTCAAATGATTTTTTGGGGGGTTAATTTACTACCTTTTGCAGGTGTTTTCCCCAAGCCAAAAACTGACATTTTTTCCCACAATTATTATCCATTTTCCAAATAAAATATACCTCATATAATTAGACAATTCTACTGTTGATTGAAAACAATTTCATTTTCTTATAATTTCCCTTTTTTATCGCTTATGTTCCCTATAAGAAAGTATAAGGAAGTAAAAAAAAAAAAGTCAAGAAAAAATTGCTGCCTAATCTGAAATACATTCCCAGTCCCAGCAGTGTTCAATAGACCTGTGATTTCACCAGGGGTTAAGCAATACTCGGTAAAATTCATGGATTAAACTGACAAGTCAGTGTCTAGGGAAAATAACTATCTCAAATGAATGTTTATTTCCCATTGAACAATATGTAGAATTTTACACCAAAATGTAGATTAGGAGTTTGGGGAGTACTCATTGATTTACATAGGTTTATGTCTAATTTTGGAGTGATATGGTCTATTACTTTTCATAAAATGAAATAAATAAAAGTTCTGTTTGTTGTTCAAACCTTGCGATAATCAGAGGAATTGATATTCTTCTTGTGGTCCTTGAATCCTCCTTGATAAACAATGCTTTGCTCTGTCTTGGATATCCCTCAAGCAGAGTTTGAAGAAAGATAACAGGAGCTGATAAGATTAGATTGAGTATGGAAATTTATGAAATTGTTCAAGTAGCCATCATAGTTCGACTAAACATTGTTTTCAAAAACTTACTGTCAAAATATTCTTTTGGATGGTCCCTCTGTGAAATAAAAAGAATATCCAATCTACATAGTATATACCAGAGAATTTCCTAACTACATTGAATTTATTGTATGTAATGAAGAATGTTTAAACCATGTGGAGAAAAAAAACAGAGTATGTATCTTCATACTTGAATTATTAGGTTAAATATTGGAGATATGAAGTTGATATTCATTAAATTTGAAGCATGGTATTTTGAAAATAAAAACATAGATTTGAAAATGTATTTTGTTCCCAAAAGACAACAAAATAAAAAATATTACTTGTGAAAAAAATTCAATTTAATTTCTGCTTCACTGAATTAATTATCAATGAAAACTATTGTGAAATAAATTATTATACTAATGTGATAGCCTTCCTATTGTTTGTTTATTCCTTTCCACGTTTTTTTTTTTTTTTTTTTTTTTTTTTATGAAAAAATAATTAAATACTTATTTTGATATACTGCAGGAATGTGAAAATAATATATGTATTTTAGTAAATAGATTGTGTATAAAATACACTGGATTGTATATAAAATATAAAAAATGTATATTCACTTACTGATATGAAATGGAAATATGTATGTAAATAGATTGTATATGAAATTATATATGAAATACATGAATTGTATGTTTCAATTACAGATGTGAATATTTCTCCAGCCAGCAATCAAAGGTCCAGAAGTGCAGTGGAATGTTCATTATGTGGGAAAAAGTTTAATTGCAAGACAAGTCTGGAAACCCACCAACGGGTACACACTGGAGAAAAACCCTACACATGTAGTGTGTGTGGCAAAACCTTCACTCAGAAAGGAAACTGGAAGAGACATTCACTTATTGTTCATCAGCGTGTTGAGGGTTTTCCATATGGAAATAGATAAATACCTTGTTCATAGAGTTCTTGGTTTTCCATATGAAAATGGATAAATCCCTTATTGTTCATAAGAGTTTGTTTTTTATATATGGAAATAGATAAACCATTCATTGTTCCTTCATTGTTCATAAGAGTTGTTGGTCTTCCATATGGAAATAAATCCCTTGTTATTTGTAAGAGTGTTGTAGGTTTTCTGTATAAGAAAGAACCCTATTCCTGTGACATAAGAATGTTCAAATACTCTATACATCACTGTATTCTGCACAAGGTCCTTGACAGATATTTAACCCTTTCCCTCATAGAGGAAACCATGAAAAGACCTATGCGAACAACATAAAACCAGATCAGCCTGCGAGTAACTCGCAGGCTGATCAGGTTTTATGCTGTTCGCTGCTCCTCAGTGGTCTGGAAATGAGGATTTTGTAATTAAATTTGGTAAGGTTTAACTGTGGTTTTCTGCAGATCAGGCTTTATGTGGTACCTATTGAGTGCGTCAAAATGAGTCTATATGAGGGAAAGGGTTAAAAAGAAATCCACTTCTTAACAACTTGTAAAAAGGATACATTTTAATGCCTTTTTACTCCAGTGGAGACCATTACTGTGAGATAATGAAGTTTATAAAAAAATATTTGTCATTCAGTATATGAATCTTTTATTTATAAGAGGTCACAAAGTTATGAGACTTAATGAGGTTCATAGCATTTAAGACAATGGTGATTGGTGAAGTAGTAGACAGTTTTAAAGGGAGATGAATATTTATGAACTTCATGAAAAAGAAATCTTACAAAATACTATTTTTATGTATAAAAGTGTATAGACTCTCTATGCAAGATATTTATTGTGTATTTCATTCTTACAAATCAATACTAGAAAGTATTTATGCAGAGTTTGTGATTTATGTTAATACATTGAAAAACGAGAACAGTGGGATATGTTTCTTTGCTATTCAAGATTTTAAAAACATGTATCAGTCGAGCCATGTTTAGTTTTTGGGATTATTATACAGTTTGCTACTTTTTCTTTGGCATCTACTTTCCTTTCATTGCCTTTTCTTTTGTCTTTGATTCTAAACAAAAAAATTAAGACAAATAAGGTTACATACCAAATGTTTTGCAGGCAGTCAATACATTTGGTTTTTGATTTGAAAATTGATATTGTGACCAAATTTGGTGCATAAGTAAATTGTATAAAGCAGACTGTTGGGATTGGTTTGCTGGTTAATGTACCTTTCTAGTTATTATTGTTGTTTTTGGGGTGTGGGGGTATGCAGTTAAAATATAAGCCCCCTTTTCCATTCATACATTCATAGCTAGGTGAACTACTATCACAAGCACAGGTATCACAATCAAATCCAAGTGTTCCTTTGTATAGACCAGGTCAGTCATTGACTACCTGTTTTAGCCCTTTGTAGCTATTGGTTAGCCTGTAAGCCAAATTGAATGCACAAGAAAGGTTCATAAGGTCAAGGTCACTATGTATTTTTTTTTTCAAAATGAAACTTCTTCCAATAACTTTGGTTATCTGTTTCTATGTGGAATGCCACATTGCTTTTATTCTTTTCTCGATGTTTTATGTATTTACTAACCTTGCAATAATTTTCTCTCTGTAGTGAAAAATAATGTTTAAATAAATCAAATGATAATCATTAAGAAGAGTTCATTTTATTTGAGCCCCTGTTAGTTTTTAACCTTGCTGTGTGCACTAGTGACTACCTTTGTGTCCAGTACAGACCAAGTTTGCTGCACATCTGTGCAATCTGATCATGGTCTGCACTGTTTGTTATTCAGTCAATATATTTTCAGCTGAAACACCCCCATAAATAACTACTGGTACATCTAAAACAAAGAAAGGACAAGTCCAATAAAGAAATTAAGTAAATGTTAAACAATACGGGTAACTAGAGTCTAGATTCATCCTCTACTCAACATGTCTACTCATTTTCAGTGGAAAAATCAAAAGAATACTGGAATTTTTGGAAAGCGATTTTCAATGTTTATGGATGATTTTCTGTCAACAATTTTCACCAAAGATAAAATTAAAATCATCCCAGTCTTGCTGGTGTTGACTGTATTATGGTTTGGTTTGATGCGGATTTAAATATTATCAAGCTAAGCTCACACAAATATGAATATTTAAAAAAAAAAGAATAGCATAATTTATGCATTGGCGGTTCTGGAAAATTGAAAAGCACAATTCATATGATTTGATGATTGGTAAATGTTTTAAGGAGTCATTTTCCATTTATATGATATTTGTCTAGTGGTCTTTAAATTTCATGTGATTAAATCCTTGGATTTATTTCAGGTCCACATCAAGACATATCCATATCTCACAGTCAGCGGTCATCGAGAGGTCCACATATGTGTCTGATATGCAGCAAGACATTCGCACGGCGAGGCGCTCTAGACATGCATCAGAGAATCCATACAGGAGAGAGACCTTACAAATGTGACATTTGTGGTGCCACCTTTAATGTCAAGGCAAACTGTGAGAGACACTACAAGATGAAGCATTTGTTTCCACAGATGATGGGAACTGATTTGATGAAGTAGTGACATTCATAAAAGATGTGCATTTGTCTTGTAATATTGCATTTATTTATGCCAAAGAAGATATGACTATAGATGCACCGGTACACCAGTATATTGCAATATCCTCCTTAAGAAATACATTTATATAAAGAGTCTGTTAACTATCATGTGTTCAAGGCATAATCAATTTTCAACAAATCATAGTGCAGGAAATAAAGGAAGGTCTTGGAAGTATGGACAGACAATAATCTGTCTTTTAAGACCATCTGAAGATCTTACATAGATATATCAGGGTTGCCACATACCTTGAAAAGTCAGGGAAAAATGATTTTTTTTCAAGGTCAGTGAATTGTCAGGGAATTTTGAAAAATGGTCAGTGAAAAAATACATTTTAGAAAAGTCAGGGAAAAGTCAGGGAAAAATGAAAGTCTGAGTTGATGTTTTGAATTTTTCAGTGGCTATGGCAGTCTTCAAACAGTATTTATAAGTATTACTTTCAAACATTGATTATTTAATAATATAAAAACATTCCTAAGCATGAAACCTTAAAAGGTTTGGGATGTTAGACTGATAGGTTAAGTCAACTCACTGAGATTTTATTGTGTACACTGTTTATCAGAGTTATTTTTGTTGAGTTAAATGTTTTAACATTAGAGGTGTATGACATGACTGTATGTACATGTATAATCATGATGATTTTAAATGCTGTTGTGACCATTTATGTTGATATAGTGTCCATAGCTTACATGTAAATGTTGCTTAATGTGTAAGATTGACTGAAGTATTACTACCTTGTAAGAAAATCATTTAATAGTATCTGTACTATTATCACTGACTAATATAACCATGAAAAGGAATTCTGATTTATTTGAAATTTGTTAAGGTTATTATTCTAAAACAATAAAAATGTAGATGGGAGGATTGGACGGCTGAAGGGGAGGAGGAGGCCGAAAAATTGTGGTTGTATTGGTCAGTGAAAAGTAGGGCTGAGTCAGGGAAAAGTCAGGGAATAGTCAGGGAATTTTATTTCTTCAGCTCTGTGGCAACCCTGTATATATACATGTGGTTGATGTAGGTATAATACTTTTTTAAATAGTAAGATGGAAAAATGCACTTAACGTTATGTGGCATATTATATATTGTGTACCATTTTGTAAACACTTTTTATTTTACATGTTTTTTCTCACCAAAATGTTGTATGGGATAATGTATACTTCAAGCAATTTCCTACAATTTTCTATTGCCATTTATTTTGTCATTAAAAAGTTCTCAATATTCCTCTTGTTTTGATTGTGATTTTTGTGTTCCCTGCTGTAAGCAGAGGTGACACATAGGGATCACTTCTCTGTCTGTCTGTCTGTCTCACATGTCACACTTTTTCTGCAACACTTCTTTCAGCAAGTGACTCATGTGTTCCAAGGAACATCTCTTGTCCTGTTCCTAAAATGCTAAGACTGACAACCAATTATCCATGGTATGTATACTTGCATGAGGCTTTCAAGGTTCAAAATAAAGAAAGATTAGAAAAGAAACAAACATTGGCATTCTTACAAACATGAAACCAGGACAGATTTATGTATATTGTGGACAATAGGTCCATTCGTTAGCTACAAGAAAGTGGCTGCTTTCATTTATATTTTACTTTTCCTCAGGTTATTTTGTGTATTTACGCATTGCGTTTACTATGTTGCAGGCATGTCTAACAGCGCTAGTTACCCAACTTCTTCAAACAATTCACTCAAGGACAGAAAATATGTGTGTTCTGTGTGTCGCAAAAGATTCAAGAGAAAGGATACATTGGAAATACACATGAGGATACATACAGGAGAGCGTCCTTATAAATGTGATGTTTGTGAAATGAAATTTAGTGTACGGGGCAACTACGTCCGGCACTATACAACAAAGCATTTGGTGCTTCCTCACAATATCAAATACATGACGTGAAGAAAATGATTCATTGTCCAATGTTCGGACAACTATCCTTAAAGCAAGTGGAGCTTTTTTGCTTTTTTTTTTTTGAGGGGTAGGGGGATGGTGGTATATTAGTGGTAGATCAGAATCATAAAATAACATTCAGTGCAAGCTTCTTGTGATGTAGCAGTTGTCTTGTTTACAATTGTATTTTTTTTCCCAATGAAAGGCTGTTTTGATATCTTAGATGGAACTCAGTTCTTGGTTTAGAGAGCAAAGCTTACTGGGAAAAAAAGCTGTCAAACTGAGAAGAAAAATCATTGGTTATACTATAAAGGATTACTAGACTGACAATTAAACCAACATTGTTTATTCATGTTTAAATTCATACTTGATGAATGTTATTTTAATGAACATTAGATGGTAGATAAAACAATGGATTTTTCTCTGCTGTACAACTATAGAATCTGAGCTACAATTTCGTATGAGCAGAAACGACCCTGATCCAACAACCCCTGACTGGGACTGTCTGCTCTGTTTGCCATTAGGCCTCAAAATACTTTTCTATGAAGGACTCATTGTTATTCCTCATATTTCTCTCATGGAATTATTAGTTTAAAATTGCACGATATTCATCATTTGAAGCAGTACTCCCATTCACTGCCCCACAGTGGAGACTCTTCCTGTCTGCAACATTTCCATGAAGCAAAATGAATTAATATCTTGGGTTAGCTTATGACAGTTTTAAACAAATAAGTGGATTTTCAATGATTATTCTGTGAATTTACAACATGGGCCAAATGTGGTCTAATATACCAGATTTTTTCCAATTTTACTCAAGAATATGACAATATGTGTTCCAGATTTTATATATTAAAATTTTAAGCATCTCCTCTAAAGAATACACTTTTTATAAGCAGTATTTTTATTGGTTGCATTTGTGCTAATCAATAGCTTTAAGGAAACACTAGCCAATTGTTGCATGGCTGACAGATGTAGTGAAATGTAATAAGCTGTGATGAGTATCCAATGATATTTTTATATCTTTCAATGGTAGCTCCAGTTTAATGTAAGGTGAGATAAGCTGGTGTGAATAATGCAGTTATGTAATGCCGCATGCTGTTATATTCCTCTAAAGTGTTCTCAGTGTTATTTTCTATGTGTTTTATATTATATTAACAAATTGAATTACACTCAATAGTCTTATATTAAAACAATGTGACAATGTGTTCAATACTCTGTTACAGGGATTAAGCTGTTCAAATGTCAGTGGTGTGGAAAGCAGTTTGTTTCTCCATATGCTCTGGGGCTGCATGAGAGGACACACACAGGAGAGAAGCCATATTCATGCGATTATTGTGGAAAGAAATTCTCTCAGAAAGGAAACTACCAGCGGCACATGATTCTCCATGTGAGACAGGCCCATGTACAATCCTAAAATGTGCCTAACTATCACTCATGGATCCACAGGTGATGGCAAATTGGAAGTATCCTCATGAAAATTTTCTCATTGGTACTGTTAGTTACATACTCAACCCCCGTGTTCAAATAGGGGAAACAAACTGTTTAAAAATATATAAGAAGGAAGTAGGATTAAACATTGGTTGTTATGGTGAAAAAAAAGGAAAGTAAACCATTATGTTACTCCCATTATAATGTGGTACATACAACTGCAACAGCCTGAGCATCATGCATGATTCAAGATGCAGAGAAATGAGCAGATGAAGAAAGAATTTACTCTCCATTTTACAAGCCTTTCAATTAGGGATGTTCACAATTTTACTGCATATTAGTCTTAAATGGATTTTGCCTCATTGGTAGTGACTTCCTTGGTATCACACAAGGTAAATTTCATGCCCGTGAAAATGAATTTTAATTTTCAATTTTTTATAAAAAAAGGCAATGAAAGGTAATGTTTGTGGCACAGTATGGCATGATAATCAGGCTAAACTATTAACCCTTTCCCTCATAGAGGAAACCATGAAAATACCTATGCGAACAACATAAAACCAGATCAGCCTGCGAGTAACTCGCAGGCTGATCAGGTTTTATGCTGTTCGCTGCTCCTCAGTGGTCGGGAAATGAGGATTTTGTAATTAAATTTGGTGAGGTTTAACTGCGGTTTTCTGCAGATCAGGCTTTATGTGGTACCTACTGAGTGCGTCAAAATGAGTCTATATGAGGGAAAGGGTTAAGCTAGAAAAGTATATTTTAAAAAGTGTTCCATACTAAGTGTGTGCAAAACCCTTTACCTCATAAAGACATCCTTTAACACCTTGATAAACAGAACAGACCAATAGATCAGGGTCTCCTGTGATCATACAATATTGTTGCTCAGATTCAGATTTTCATGTGAGGAAGCCTTCCAGCTGGCTTGCAGTAGGTCGGTGATTCTATCCGGATGCCTCCGTTTATTCAGGGTCTTCCTCCACCTGTAATTAGCTGGACAGTGCTATATGACTTAAATACTGTCGAGGCGACGGTAAACTCAAATAGTCAAGTCATAGTCAGATTCTGCACAGTCTGCATTACACAGAAAAATCCAGTTTCATAAAGTTGACTTGACTTGACTATTTGACTTTATCATTGCTTTTACAGTATTTCAGTCATACTTATTCACATAAAAACTTATCAAGTAGATGATGAATAAATTGATATTCATCAACTTGATATTTTTTATATAATAAGCATGAGATAAAGGGTAATAATAAAATTTAATGTTTCATGTTGGAAATACATTAGAAAATGATTCAAATGAATAATGTTGTGTTGTTATTTTTTCACAAAATGATAGGTGGAGATATTGTTTGAAAAAAAAGTTGAATAAATTGTCAAAGATAGAAATATTTGTGTATGTGTGTGTAACAACTTATGCTTTGGACCAGTGATTTTTGTGGACTCCTTTTCTATCAATTTAATTTCAAACCCATTTGAACAGTGTTCATTTATTTTTTTAAATACTGTATGTGTGTGTGTGTGTGTGTGTGTTGACTTGTAATTCCGCTTTTTCCTATGATTGTGTAAGCAATTAGAAATATGATGAAACTGCTGTAAATATTTAATTATGTGAATATTACATATAGATTGAATATTCTTGTTATAAAGCATTTGGATTCTTTGTCTTGCTTTGCATTATTTTAATAAAAAGAAATGAAGGGAGATTTTTTGAAGTTTGTTTTTTGTTCTTATTGCCAGATACATTTATAAGTGACTATGGCTTGTTATTTTGATGCTGAAGTAGCAAAAGGAGCCAAAACCCAGACCTTTTAAACTCTCTCTCTCTCTCTCTCACTACAGAATTATTATTATTATGTAGTCCTTTTTCCAAAAAAAAAAAAAGAAAAGAAAAATAATCATCCTTCCATCAAAAAAAGATATTATATGTTCATTTAATATATGTAGTAAATCAAATAGATGATTACTTTAAAAAGGACTATCCCAAGGAACATAAGCTAAACAACATCAGAATTATCAATCCTGATGTTATTGACTTCTCTTGGATGTGTATGAATAAGATTTCATTGAATTTTAAGCCTTATAGTATGTGCATTTCTACATGACTTATAATCTTGTCCAATTTCTATTGTAGGGTCAGATCTGACATGTCCCATATGCCAGAAACTTTGTGGAAGCAAGTGGAAACTTTCCGTGCATCTGCGTACACACACTGGAGAGAAGCCATTTCAGTGCGAGATCTGCAATAAGTCTTTCAGTCAAAAGGGAAACTACCAAAGACACAGGATTACCCATATGAACCTTGTCGTGTGATGAAATGTAAGCTACCCTAAGCTAGCAACAAAACACAATATGAAACTCCCATATAGAAACTTGTATGATGCCAACCACCACAAAGCAGCATATGATGGAAGGAAAGGCAAGTACCATATAAATGTTTAGAATGCCAATGACCACAAAGCACTTGACAGGAAGGTAGCTTAACATTTTTACAACAAAGTGACACAAGTAATATGGAGTAGGATGGTTACATGGAACAACAAGATGTTGGATGGCAGCATGTACAGTAGTAGCAGCATGGCTAGTACTGTATAGTAAATTAAGTATTGATAGATGGGCAACATCCACATATCTGATTGAAAGGCAGTGATCATAGGATATATCTTAAATAGATAGAAGTAGAATGGCTGCTGCAGGAGACAAAGGTGTGTTGACATTTTAAAAGGTGGAAGAATGGATGATGAAAGGTTTGCGTCAACAGAGAAGAGGAAACTACTATTTGACATTAACTATAATAGAGACACATGCAGCCTTGGGCAAAGATGGTAGCTTCCACATAGATACCAAATGTCAGGATCCACAAGTGTCTTATTCCTTTTTTTCCAAGTATCGCCCTGGGATTATTTGCTAACATATGCTTGTTCACGATCATTTGAGAAGCAACACTCCCATTCTATGCCTCATGGTGTATTGAAGATTTTTAGTTTTGAAACTGCTATAATGAAACATAATAGAAAGCTGTAGGTATCTGACAAAGACAGCTATCAAATGGAATATATATAAGTCAGACAACGGATGATACAAACATTGTCTTCAGTTTATACCTGACTATTATCATGGTGAATTTGTTTGGAACTCTTCCTTAAACTGCAGAAAACAAAAGAAATTAACATTTAAACATGACTAAGCATTGCCTTTTGAACATAGGCTTGTCAGTGAGTAAGGTATTTCCATACATTTATCAATGCATGGAAGCAGAAATGGCATTGCAAAATAAACAAGCACATGTAAGAAAACAAATCACAATAGCATTTTTATAAAGTGTACACTTCGACATTTTTTCCCCAAATATTTTGAAATTGATAACAAGTATGTGTTTGTAAAAATTGTAAATAAATTTCTTGAGAAAACCGTGTTAGTCTTTATGTTGATTTTCCTTGATTTGAAGTTGGGAGAGAAATTTTTGAAAGAGCACATGATAGAGGAGGTCTTAATAGAAATAATGATACTTTTGATACTGCTCAGAAAGTATTTAGATATACCCTCCCTTGACAGGAGACTCAAGTAAATCATACCCTGTCATGTCCCTTCCCCTCCTTCACTCACAGTACATGATGGTAAATTGGATACAGGGGGTATTTATTACCTCTCATGATATATCTACTGAATACAATGTACAAGAATTAAAAATGGTTGAAAAGTTTGTAAATAAATTTCCTGAGAGAAATGGGTTAGTCTACGGTAGATGCGGGTCTCCCTTGATTTGAAGTTTGGGTGAGGAGTGTTCAACAGCAGATTTTAAAGATGTTCTAATAAATAGGACTCTTTGTTTGATGCTCTGTGCAGATTGTATTTTGAATTTTTGTTAGTTTGAATTTTTGTTAGTTTTACAAAATAATATTAACATTTTAGAGATGTACAAGTTATGTTCTTAGTTTGCAATACATTTACCTTAAAAATTCTCAGGGAAATAGATATTTTTATCTTATTTTTTTCTACATTTGTTTCAGCATCAGGGAACATTGGACGAGCCTCATTATCAAAAGGTGGACACATCTGTTCTATATGCGGCAAGATCTTCGCGGCAAGGAATGCTCTCCAGATACACATGCGCGTACATACGGGTGACAAACCTTACTCGTGCGAGATTTGTGGAAGCCGGTTCTCACAAAAGAGTTCCTACAAAAGACACTTGATTGTACATCTTAATGTTATAAATAAGACATAAATAGGCAGATATTTGTTGTGACTGAGAAGGATTTTTTATGGTTTTCATATAGTTCATAAAGAATTTTAGTTAATAAAAATCTATGTGCCATTTATTCCTTTGAAAGTTTCAGTGTGACATTTTCTGCCTATATGTGACTAATGGTACTGGACCAGTCACTGTGTGTGTATGAAATGATTTCCTTCTTCAATTTATTTTTGAAGAAATATTTTCAGCTAAAATGTTATTGTAAATACCATTTTTTATGTAAATACCATATTTTATGATTGTTGTTTCCCTTTCGTGCTTTTTATTTTCCCTAAATAGTATAGTTTGTCTAGAGTTTACCGTAGTGCGGGGTTTTTATAGACAGTAATCTTGCATTCTTTGAGTCTAAATTGCTAATTTTGAGATGAAGTTTTATTCCAATCATGAATTCGACAGATAAATTGAGTAAAATGTTTCTTTGACACAAAGAGAAATTTGTCCATTATATTTGAAAAAAAATGTGTTTATTCATATAGAAAATATAATCATTTAAGAAAGTAAAAGATAAAGACTCGGACACTCGAGATGCATAACTTTCAGTAAGATGTCTTGCAATATGAATATGCCTAAATCACTTGAGGATTGTGCTTATTCATATATAGCATGCACCCCTATCATTATTATATTACTCCACTTATCTCTGGAATCCCATGTAGGATAAGGCTTGTGTGTAACCCTTCATGGGGAATTTCAAAGACAAAAAGAAAGAAGAAAAGAAAAATTAAACTTTTTACAAAGTACCATAAAGTTTTATATAATCATATTAATTACTTTTAGGCAGAAAGGTAATAGTCAAACAGTCTCCGCATTTTCTTTTCATTTTTGCATTATTAATGTCACTGTTTTCTAAAAGAGTATATTAATCATTGTATTCCCTAAGGGGAAAATCTATAGAAATCAACAATAAAAACAAGCTTACTGACTGTTTTCAAAAGTATATCTCTTAGTTCAATGCAATATTTTCATTTCATTTTAACATTATTTAAAATGAAATTCTTGAAATGAAAAAAGAGTGGTCTAAGATGTAATTATGCATGTACATCAGAGGGAAGAATTGGTTATGGAGATCACGTATCAATGTCAATCTAGCCAGAAATAAATTTGAAGACAGATAAAGTGATTCCTTTTTTCATTTAATACCAAACTACCAATCTCTCACTTAGTATCAGAAATAAAAGAAAAATTATACCTTTTCAATGTTTTTGGTTTAAAAAAAGTATGTGAATGAAATTCAAATCTTTCACCATAGAAGACAGAATGTTATCTTTCCATTGCAAATTTGTATCCTGTATGACTATGTTAAAATGATGTCAAATCAGAGCAGGTTTGAAAATAAATGACATCAAATTGTACAGAATGACATCAATATATTATTATACCCCCTGATACAAGGTTTATGGGGGCTATATTGGAGTCATGTCCATCTATAGACCAGATTTTTCTGCCCAATTTCTCAACTACCTTTGGTCGGATTTTAATGAAACTTTACAAGACTTATAAGTACCAAGCCTAGTTGCACAAAGTGTTGACACATCATGAGTCATTTTATTTTAAAAGAGTTATGGCCCTTTGTTATATTTCTCAAGACTGTCTGACATGGTAACAAGCTATGACAAAGCAATATCTGGGGGTATTCATAATCTTCAATGATAATTCTTATTTAGGCTCCATACAGAAGTTTCAAAGATGATAGAAAATATGAGGAAGAAGTCAAAAAAAGGGGGGGGGGGTTGAACAGAACATTTATTGATTTAAGTGCAGGATCTGAATTTCTTTAACCTGTAGCTCTGCCATTTGTGATAATATTTTCTATGACCACCTGTCAAAGAAATATGATCTTTATAGAGAAAAAAAAAACATCAAATGTCATATATCTTTGTTCTGAAATTAAATTATTATACAGTGTCACCTATATGATGAAGTACAAACTTTTCAAAACCCAATCAGCTTGCAAGTGAAGAGCAAGCTGATCAGGATTAATTCTTGTGTATAAAAAAAATTTGAAGAAGTCTCTTTTTTTTCAAATCCCCATTTGAAACAGATTTAATTGTATATTCATTTTTTGATTTTTTTGAAGATATAATTTTTTCTTTCCAATTTTACAGGTTCCTCAACTCTTGCACTGATAGCTACCAAGGGAGGTTATTCAACAGCCAGATACCCATGTACTATGTGTACAAAAGGCTTCAGGCACAGAAATGCCTTGGAAATGCACATGAGAATCCATACTGGAGAGAGACCTTTCGCATGCAAGCATTGTGGGAAGCGCTTCATACAGAAGGCACACATGCAAACCCATATGTTAACACACTTCAACTTTTAATTTTTGATAAAATAGAAAACTCAGTTCCTCAGGAGACTACTCAGGTGTTATTGTATGCATTCTGTGGTCATTTTTGTTGTAAAGAAGATTGACTATTGATTTATTTGGATGGCATGTTTCTTCATTTCAATATATAAACCATGATTCATCCCTAGCCTGTGTTCAGTTACTATTAACATGAGAGATATAGCATCCATGTCATATCATAGCATATAAAATGCAAGCAGGGAACCAACTTGCAAGTAATTGCAAACATGAGCGGTAACTGAAGGCAGGGCTGATTTCTTAAGAAAGAAATCAGAGGTTTTATATGTCTTATTTCTGGAATATGTCAGCTGCAGTGATGATGTAGTGATATTGATGTTACTGTTATGTGAATATGACATAAGCCAATGTTGTTTTGTGACTGGTTAGGTCAGTGCCAGGATTATCCAGTGACAATGTGTTGTATCATGTAACATGCCTACAGCCTGATATTGTAGTGAGGCAGCACTATATATCTCTCATGATTCAAAATATTGAAATGCTGTTGAATGTACATTAGACCAAAGCATTTAAACCAAGTGGTTTGTGTGTTCCATGATCAATTCAGGCATGTTATAGTTTGTTTGCAACTTAATTATTTGCTATACTTAACTGATAATCAAGTAAAAAGACTACTGTTTAACTTATCTTTCTTTTTGTATAATTCTTCCAAACTACAGATGAAAGAGTCACACTCATGTATTTGAGTCCAGTATGTACTGTAAATTTTTATTGACCAAAATATCATGCTCATATTTATGAGTTGAGCATCTTTTAATTTTTTTAAATCTATATTTTTTTAAAAAATTATTTATGTGTCCTGTATTTTATACAATTGTTTATCTGGCAAGATCATCCTTAGCAAAGGTTCTGAGACTTTCTGTTTAAGTTCCCTCTCAAACTTCCTGAGTTATTAACGTATACTAGTGTTGCTTTATTATATGAAAATGGCTTAAGATATACTGTATGATGTCATCATTTATCCGCTGTAATTTATTATAACTTAGTACATGCATGTAGTTGAAGCATACATAAAAACAAATTGTATTGTTTCTGTGTATCATAATAAAAACAAGTTTGGAGAAGTTGTTGTCTTCTTTTTTCTGAAGCATCATTTTTATAGATTTGTTGTTATATATAAATTCTTGAAAATACCAGTTGATTATTGAACTTCTTGAAGTTTTCAAGAATGATGTACGGCATATAAACAGATTGAAAATACTGTAAAAAACTGTGATAAAATCTTCACTATACTGTTTGTTAAAAACACAAAATGCTACACACTTGCTCACACGTACACACACAGATGTATGACACAAACACCTTAATTTATCATTTCCAGATCATACAAGACAGCATAAAAGTGATAGTGAGTGATGGTTCACAAGATATTATTTCAAACTGCCTGTCTGTAACAATATTTTTTGACAGTTGTTGTTACACCATATGATTGTATTACAAGCTGTTACAGTTAAGTAGACTTAAAACAAACCTTTTTTTAAACAAATAAATGACCATATGTAATCCACCCATAAAAGTGTTTACAGAAAAGATGATGCGTTTGACAAACTTTTATAAAAATCAAAATATAAACTTAAAGTAGTAGTTCAACAAGTCCATTTGATAAATTAATTAAATTCTATTTATGAAAGATAGGAAGCTTGTCACTGATAAGCCATTGTGATGGCAATATTACTAAATTGGTTACATTAAAGTAAATGACTAATCTATTTCATGTGATATTTTTGTTTGTCTTTCGTATACACATCTAAATTGCTAACCTTTTTCACATACACTTTTTTGTATGTATTTCATGAAGAGCTTTAAAGAGTGTCTTTCCTTGCTTCTAAAGTGTTGTACATAGTATGTAGAGTTTGTTGTAGATATGTCAGCCTTAATTAAATTCTTGCTTTACTTAAGGTAAACACATTTTAATTCCATATATTTTTATTGATTCCCTGTATTCATTCTATTCTAGTGCCACTCAGAGATGTGCATGGTGACATCACGTTTGCCAGATACCCTTGCCCTGTGTGCAAGAAGCCATTCATGCACAGGAACGCCATGGAGATGCACATGAGGATTCATACAGGAGAGAAGCCATTCCGTTGTGAGATATGCTTGCGCCGCTTCAATCTGAAATGAAGAACTGGTACAGAAGAGTACAGAGAGCAACCAGTGTATATAGAATATAGATAGATGATTGGTTGTTTTTTTTAGGGAAATGTTAATCTAAAGGACAGATGAACAGACTGTAAGTTTATATAGAAGATGTTGGTTGTTCTCTTAGGAAGCAGATGAACAGACTGTCAGCAACCAGTTTATATAGAGAGATGCTTGGTTGTTCTCTAAAGGAGCAGATGAACAGACTGTCAGCAACCAGTTTATATAGAGAGATGCTTGGTTGTTCTCTAAAGGAGCAGATGAACAGACTGTCAGCAACCAGTTTATATAGAGAGATGCTTGGTTGTTCTCTAAAGGAGCAGGTGAACAAACTGTCAGCAACCAGTGTACATATAGAGAGATGTTTGGTTGTTCTCTAAAGGAGCAGATGAACACAGACTGTTAGCATTCAGTTTACATTTAGAGATGATTTAAGGATCATTTTATAAACAGATGAACTAGACAGTTAGCTACCAGTGTAAATATAAATATTACATGTAGTTTTGCATACGAGTGAAAAAGGGTTGATATTTTGAAATCCTGAGCATAGAAAGGATGACATTTTTTAGGAAATGAGAAGAAATATGTTCCTTTTGAAATGAAAAAGAAATGTGAAATTCATCATTTAGGAACCTACTTAGGGGACTTGAAAACATTAGATAATGGGCCAGAAATCAGATTTATGCAAGACAAGATTTCAGGTTACTTAAAAAAAAGTTTGTCATGATGACAAGCATTATGCATTCATGTGTTGAAGTCTTTCAAGTGATATGTTAGATAAATTTATGAAAATAATCATTAGCAATTACTGTAGACTGTGTGGAAGATTGGTTTATGCCATGTATGTTACCCACCTTATTGAGGACTTGATATCTTAATTATATACTATTTACTTACCTGTCAGATTTTTCTACAGAGACTGTGTTTTCTCTCTTGTATTAACCAATATGTATTATAGAGACATACCTCACAAATCTAGATATATGTAGAATAAATAACTGAAAGTGTGGAAAATGTTTGAATTTTGTTGCCCCCCAAAATAAAGATGGACTTAAAAATAATTGGTGAGTGTTTCGTATGACCAATTTAAAGATCTTGTCATATGTTGAATTCAATTACTGGTACTTTTCAGTTTTAGTAAACCTTGGGAATTAAAATTGCATAGTTACCTTCTCATATGCAGAAGTCAAAACTGAAGTCTAACATTGAAAAAAAGTAAACAGATGCATGTTACATGTCCTGTGTTTGGTAGTCACCATACATAATGCTTTTAAGAAATTGATAGATAACTAAATATGAATAATGATTTAAGATAAAATGAATGGCTTTTTTTTTGTAGTTGTTTATTAATAGGTTTGTGATAGTTTTACAGCTTCATAGCTACCTTATTCATATATGATATTATTTTACATTTCAGTTTCGTACTCCATGTCAGATTTCCGATGGTACTATTAGAATTTCACTTTCCATTTCAGCGCCACATTTTATCCCCCCTCATGAGCTGATGAAGCTGAATCGGAAGGCGAGATACCCTTGCCCCATGTGTGGCAAGCCATTCATGCACAGAAATGCTCTGGAGATGCACATTCGTATACACACTGGAGAAAAGCCATTTGAATGTCCAGTCTGCAAAAGACGCTTCAATGTGAAAGGAAACTTAAAGAGTCACATGTACACACACTTTGTCGACAAACCTTGAGGTGCCGGCATATGTATATCACGATTGAAATAATATTGAGTTTTATAGTATTTTTATTGTGTTTGGTTTTACTATTTATATTAAGTTAAATGGCTAGTGTTCCAGATTATTCACAGCTTTGTTCATTGTTTTGTTATTTGTATATGTTATGGATCACATTTAAATGATTTGTGCTTGGCACAAAACACCATCGTTTTAAAACTCACTTATATAGACCTGTTTTAATGCCCTGGCATACAGCAGATACAAATCAGACAGCTCCTTTCAATATTATAGCTCAATTTCTACTCACTCTGCAGAGTAAAGGAAAATCTGTTGTTTCCTATTCCATTTCAATCCAGTACATTAATATTCATCAAGTCATATAAATTTGTACATGAATATTCGTGAGTTTGAAGGTTAATTTTAGACACACTTCATATCATGAAGTGGAAGCAGTATTCATCCTGTTGCTTGCCATTTACCTCTAATATTTATCTACTGACAGTGGTACTCCAGTAAAACTTGAAAGGGTAAATGGTAGCCTGGAACAAGTATGTTAGATAGGGCCAAGGTCACTGTTACTAAAATTAGAAAACTGAAATTGATAGCTATATTGGAGCCCATGATTTAATTTTGGGCAAAACATTGTGGCAGGGAAATTGATAGCCTTAGTGATAGCTCTAATTTCTGTTTGTATTTTATCTTGGTTTTGACATCCCCTCAGTAATATTTCACTCACTTTAAGCTTTAGTTTACATTAGATGTAATTGTCATGTTAAAACTGTTTGAAAAATGAACTTTTCTGCATTTAATTAACAACTATAATAATACATCATGTACAATGACAGATGTTGGGGAATTTCCTAAAGGCTAAAAGTCCTGCAGGAATAGTGCCTTGAAAATGTCACTTGTCTCTAGTTAATACCTTATCGCCCTCATGTTTTATATAATTTATCCTTCATATTTCATATTATCTCTATACCACTTTAAACAGTAATAAATATAAAGAAAGGAAGGTAGTGAAATGTTTTCTCTATCCTTTTTTCTTTATTTTCTAAGATATTTATTTTCTAAAGATATTCAACAAAAAAATAACTAAATTTAAAACTTGTACATTTTTTACTTGCAAACTTTAGTTATTCTCTTTATGATAACATTTTAAATATTAATATAATGCAAAATTGATTCAGTAAGAAGTCAAGTATTTTCATTGTACATTTTCAACTCAAATTCAATTAATTGTTCTCTGACAAAAGATTACTTGTCTTTCAACTGTCAATATTGCCCCAACTCTGTCAAAAAATAAAAAGACATGCTGTATTATTATCATTACCTGTCATGATTGACAGAATGCAGGAGAGAAACTTAATGTTTGTAGTTAATGCATAAATTCCAGGGCCTTAATTAGTCTGCATAAATTCCAGGGCCTTAATTAGGCTGTATAAGCAGACTGGTTTACTGGTTACACCAACAGTTTACTGCCAGAGTGTCCAAAAATAACCTTGCCATTATGCATCTTATATATAAACAAATTTTTCTGGTACTAATTTGAAAATGCAAATAGAACTATAAGAGTTAAAACAGTGTTCATCATAGATCTTGACTAGTGAGTGTTGATGGTAGATCTTGACTAGTGAGTGTTGATGGTAGATCTTGACTAGTGAGTGTTGATGGTAGATTTTGACTAGTGAGTGTTGATGGTAGATTTTGACTAGTGAGTGTTGATGGTACGTCTTGACTAGTGAGTGTTGATGGTAAATCTTGACTAGTGAGTGTTGATGGTAGATTTTGACTAGTGAGTGTTGATGGTAGATCTTGACTAGTGAGTGTTGATGGTAGATCTTGACTAGTGAGTGTTGATGGTAAATTTTGACTAGTGAGTGTTGATGGTACATCTTGACTAGTGAGTGTTGATGGTAGATTTTGACTAGTGAGTGTTGATGGTAGATTTTGAGTTGTGAGTGTTGATGCGTACATCTTGACTAGTGAGTGTTGATGGTAGATTTTGAGTTGTGAGTGTTGATTTTTCCTAGTGTGTGTTGATGGTAGATTTTGACTAGTGAGTGTTGATGGTACATCTTGACTAGTGAGTGTTGATGGTAGATTTTGACTAGTGAGTGTTGATGGTAGATTTTGACTAGTGAGTGTTGATGGTAGATCTTGACTAGTGAGTGTTGATGGTACATCTTGACTAGTGAGTGTTGATGGTAGATTTTGACTAGTGAGTGTTGATCATAGATCTTGACTAGTGAGTGTTGATGGTAGATTTTGACTAGTGAGTGTTGATGGTACATCTTGACTTGTGAGTGTTGATGGTACATCTTGACTAGTGAGTGTTGATCATAGATCTTGACTAGTGAGTGTTGATGGTAGATTTTGACTAGTGAGTGTTGATGATACATCTTGACTAGTGAGTGTTGATGGTAAATTTTGACTAGTGAGTGTGATCATAGATCTTGACTAGTGAGTGTTGATGGTAAATTTTGACTAGTGAGTGTAATCATACATCTTGACTAGTGAGTGTTGATCATAGATCTTGACTAGTGAGTGTTGATAGTAGATCTTGACTAGTGAATGTTGATGGTAGGTTTTGACTAGTGAGTGTTGATGATACATCTTGACTAGTGAGTGTTGATGGTAGATCTTGACTAGTGAATGTTGATAGTAGATTTTGACTAGTGAGTGTTGATGGTACATCTTGACTAGTGAGTGTTGATGGTACATCTTGACTAGTGAGTGTTGATGGTAGATTTTGACTAGTGAGTGTTGATGGTAGATATTAACAAGCAATGTTTGTTGCTGAACTATAAAATTTCATACTCACAGCCTGCCAGACTAGCTTTTGCATAGTTAAAGTTGCCTTATGACCAACTCTACTAAGCAATGCAAACAAGCGAGTGGAATTTTCATCCCCTGAGTTTATGAAGTTGTTAAATTTCAGTTGCATTATCTCCATGCAATAACTAGCTGAAAGATTATTTGATAAGAAGTAATATCACAGGATTTGTTCAGTAAGAAAAAAATACCATTTTATGGAGAATATCAAATTCGTTGCCAATCTATTTCATTTATGCCAGACCAATATCATTTAAAGGTCTCAGTGTAAAACTAGATGGCATAATGTGATTTTTAGCTCACCTGAGCACAAAGTGCTCAAGGTGAGCTTTTGTGATCGCCCTTCGTCCGGCGTCCGGCGTCGTGCGTCGTCCGTCGTCAACAATTTGCTTTAAACAACTTCTCTTCTGAAACCACTGGACAGAATTTGATTAAATTTGGCAGGGATGATCCTTGGGTCAACCTCCACAAAAGTTGCTAAAATAAACTTGATCCATGTAGAACTCTGGTTGCCATGGCAACAAAAAGAAAAAAAAATGAAAACTTTAAAAATCATCTTCTTCAAAACTACTGGCCAGATTTTAAAATAAATTGGTACAGATGTTCCTTGGTCAACCTATTTATCTCAGGTGAGCGATTAGGGCCATCATGGGCCTCTTGTTTATAAATGTTATAATGATATACCCTTTACGTACCTGTAACGTAGTGAAACGGGTAAAAAAAGTGTTACTTCAGAAACAGATTAATATTTGCAGTGAATGCCAGTTACATATTCAAACAGGGTAAATTTTTCTCATCAAAACCTGGCCCCTTTTAGTGTAGGAACCCTGAAAATATTTGATTTTAGAAAAAATCCACCAAATTGATGTATTTACAATGTAATTAAAAAACTTTTATTAAAGTGACTTAAAATGTAATTTGATATTCGGGTTACATAAGCGTCAAGTTTAAATTTTTGTGAGATATAAGATGTTTAATTTGATCAGAAAAAAAAATAACAACGTAAATTTGCATATTTTAATCAAAAATTCAAATTACCTGAAATTTCTAAATTGAGTAAAATCACTTTAGGGAGTTAAATGTTTAATTTTATGATTTCTGTGGATTACCAAAAACATAATTTGGTTAATTTCATTGTTGTCCAGTATACTTTTTCTTAAAATAGCCAAACCTCACGTCTGGTTTTAAACCTTCAAAAAAGGCACCCATCGCATAATGATGCATGGAATCGCAGTAAAGATTGGCCCCCTTCTGAGGCAACAAATATTTTTACCCATTTCAATATGCTGCAGACATTTGCTGTAAAGATTGGCCCAGTTCGCAAAGGATATAAAATATCTTCTATTTTAAAATCAGTTGTTGGTATTTCATAGTTCCATACCAACCTGTTTTCCCTTAAAATGGATCTATTTTGGTATCCAGCTTCAACTGTTCTCAATGACTCTAGAAATGCCTCATGCATAAAATTTTAATGTACGTCTCACATCATTTTGTTTTTACACAGATAGACTCCTACAAAAACAAAAAGACAAATAAAATGCCTCATTACATTTCTAAGTACATGTAATGTAAAATTGGTTAAAAAATAGAAATTAAGATATTAAACATTTTTCCCAGGTGGGGAATTTTTTTTATAAGTTCTTGAGTATATAAATTACAGTAGATGATCTGTAAAATTATAAAATTGTACTCCAAATCGGTTTAACAAATTTAAATATAGAAAGTAAAAAATATCAAGACATGTTCATGGCCACATGTTCCCTCTTTTCATAATGTCTGAATTGTTATTTTTGCGAGACAGTATATCGCATTTCATGCCTACCAGCACTAGTCTGTTATCGCATTTCACACCTGCCCGCAAGAACCTGTTACTTTCACCATTGTTAAAACTGAAAGCCTCTCCCCATTGTTAGGCCGATAAACCGTCCTGCAAGAATTAATTAATGATGAAGACCTGAAATACTTTTTTGTGTCTTTAAATATAAGCTGAATGTTACTTATTGCCATCAGCCATAATGAGTTTATTATTATGTTAAACCTGTGTAAATACACTGATGTGCAATAACATGGTTTGTTTTAATTTAGGAAATATTCAAAAATAAGAAATACAAACTGTTTTTAACAAAGCAAACGTAAATGTTGTGAACTATACATCCACTAGCATTCATAAATTGTGTGAGCAATACATCCACTAACATACAAAAAGTGAATGAACTATTGACATTTCCAGTATTTACAGATGTATTTTAAATGACTTTCAAGTCATCTAATATCTACGAGATATTAGGTGAGCAGTTGTTAACCTGATTACACAAAGCATACATGATTTTATTTATGATACTGTTTGTAAGCAGTTGGCCTAGTTTTGAATGAAAAATGCAGGGCTTACAAATTCTCTGTTAAAAACCAGAAGGATGCATAACTCTTCTAACACTCAAAAATTGTGTGAAGAATACTTCCAAAGTATCTACAAGAGTTGTTCCCAATACATGTACATCCAGCATGATTGAAAGGGAATATATCTCTTTACCTCATGAATATTTATGTATGACTTCATGAATATTAATTTACTAAACTAAAATAGTATATAAAACAATGGATTTTGTTTTTCCATGCAAACTGTAGAATCTGAGCTACAATAATGTATGAGCAAACAGAAGACCCTGAATTAAACATCTACTCAATTAGCCAAGTCATCAAAACACTGATTGAGGAAAATGCTTAAGAAATGAAACTATTTTGGTCAAACTTGTATATGGAAGAACTTTAATAAAAATCTTAAAATTTAAAACTTTAATGACATAGAAGTTTAATCCTGCAATTATTTAGTAATTATGTCATGCATTCACAGACAATGTCTTTATTTAAAAGTGCATGTTTAAGCCACTTTATACTCAAACATGACAATGAATACATTAATGTTTTCATCATTGCAGTGTCATCACAACAGCAAGATGTAGACCTTCTCCACGGACATCGTTTTTACCAGTGCGAACACTGTGTTAAGAAGTTTGCCTGCCACTCTGCCTTGAAGAGCCACATGAGGATCCATACAGGAGACAAGCCTTTCCGCTGTCAGATCTGCAACAAAAGATTCTCCCTGAAAGGCAATATGAAGAAACACATGGTCATACACTATAGAGTTCAGGTCCAGACAGACATGAACTACTCAAATAGGTAGAGCTGCAAAATGTAGGGATTAGTATGCAAAGTAGATACGATGACTGTTACCTTTTTATCATTGTTTTTATAATGCATTGTTTAATTTACATGTATATATATATCTGGCCCACCAGTTGCAGAAAGAAAATAGTGTTTAGTGTTTAAATGGTCTATACAGAGTGTTATGTTTGAAAGTGTGTACAGAGTGTTATGTTTAAATAGTGTGTACAGAGTGTTATGTTTGAATAGTGTGTACAGAGTGTTATGTTTGAATAGTGTGTACAGAGTGTATGTTTGAATAGTGTGTACAGAGTGTATGTTTGAAAAGTGTGTACAGAGTGTATGTTTGAATAGTGTGTACAGAGTGTATGTTTGAATAGTGTGTAC